>OW387137.1:37936567-38461567 GCA_936440205.1 Lepidonotus clava
TATAGAGAATGGTATTGAATCAAAACTAAATGTTGGAATTGAAACTTCAAATTTTAACACATGATTCCCCACACCTTGGCGGTCATTTTGAGCCTATACCCGTCCAATTCCGTGACGGGCCGTTTTGAATCTAACGAAAGCCCCTTTTTAACAGGCCGCCGACCTTGGGGGCCGTTTTGAAGTGTTTGGGCTATCCCAGCATGCCAAGTAAAATAGCTGGAAAAATTCGCCTTGGCCCGGGCTTCGAAACGCTGGCTTCGGTTTGTTCGTGCGACGTGTCTAAGCGCCTCAAATAAGGGGACGAAGTTAACTGGCAGTTGCTGTAGCATAGGCCAGCCCCAGTTTATATTAAACCTTCATTATAGAGAATGGTATTGAATCAAAACTAAATGTTGGAATTGAAACTTCAAATTTTAACACATGATTCCCCACACCTTGGCGGTCATTTTGAGCCTATTCCCGTCCAATTCCGTGACGGGCCGTTTTGAATCTAACGAAAGCCCCCTTTTTAACAGGCCGCCGACCTTGGGGGCCGTTTTTGAAGGGTTTGGGCTATCCCAGCATGCCAAGTAAATAGCTGGAAAATTCGCCTTGGCCCGGGCTTCGAAACGCTGGCTTCGGTTTGTTCGTGCGACGTGTCTAAGCGCCTCAAATAAGGGGACGAAGTTAACTGGCAGTGCTGTAGCATAGGCCAGCCCCAGTTTATATTAAACTTCATATAGAGAATGGTATTGAATCAAAACTAAATGTTGGAATTGAAACTTCAAATTTTAACACATGATTCCCCACACCTTGGCGGTCATTTGAGCCTATTCCCGTCCAATTCCGTGACGGGCCGTTTTGAATCTAACGAAAGCCCCCTTTTTAACAGGCCGCCGACCTTGGGGGCCGTTTTTGAAGGGTTTGGGCTATCCCAGCATGCCAAGTAAATAGCTGGAAAAATTCGCCTTGGCCCGGGCTTCGAACGCTGGCTTCGGTTTGTTCGTGCGACGTGTTCTAAGCGCCTCAAATAAGGGGGACGAAGTTAACTGGCAGTGCTGTAGCATAGGCCAGCCCCAGTTTATATTAAACTTCATATAGAGAATGGTATTGAATCAAAACTAAATGTTGGAATTGAAACTTCAAATTTTAACACATGATTCCCCACACCTTGGCGGTCAGTTTGAGACCTATTCCCGTCCAATTCCGTGACGGGCCGTTTTGAATCTAACGAAAGCCCCCTTTTTAACAGGCCGCCGACCTTGGGGGCCGTTTTTGAAGGGTTTGGGCTATCCCAGCATGCCAAGTAAATAGCTGGAAAAATTCGCCTTGCCCGGGGCTTCGAAACGCTGGCTTCGGTTTGTTCGTGCGACGTGTCTAAGCGCCTCAAATAAGGGGACGAAGTTAACTGGCAGTGCTGTAGCATAGGCCAGCCCCAGTTTATATTAAACTTCATATAGAGAATGGTATTGAATCAAAACTAAATGTTGGAATTGAAACTTCAAATTTTAACACATGATTCCCCACACCTTGGCGGTCATTTTGAGGCCTATTCCCGTCCAATTCCGTGACGGGCCGTTTGAATCTAACGAAAAGCCCCCCTTTTAACAGGCCGCCGACCTTGGGGGGCCGTTTTTGAAGGGTTTGGGGCTATCCCAGCATGCCAAGTAAATAGCTGGAAAAATTCGCCTTGGCCCGGGCTTCGAAACGCTGGCTTCGGTTTGTTCGTGCGACGTGTCTAAGCGCCTCAAATAAGGGGACGAAGTTAACTGCAGTGCTGTAGCATAGGCCAGCCCCAGTTTATATTAAACTTCATATAGAGAATGGTATTGAATCAAAACTAAATGTTGGAATGAAACTTCAAATTTTAACACATGATCCCCACACCTTGGCGGTCATTTTGAGCCTATTCCCGTCCAATTCCGTGACGGGCCGTTTGAATCTAACGAAAGCCCCCTTTTTAACAGGCCGCCGACCTTGGGGGCCGTTTTTGAAGGGTTTGGGCTATCCAGCATGCCAAGTAAATAGCTGGAAAAATTCGCCTTGGCCCGGGCTTCGAAACGCTGGCTTCGGTTTGTTCGTGCGACGTGTCTAAGCGCCTCAAATAAGGGGACGAAGTTAACTGGCAGTGCTGTAGCATAGGCCAGCCCCAGTTTATATTAAACTTCATATAGAGAATGGTATTGAATCAAAACTAAATGTTGGAATTGAAACTTCAAATTTTAACACATGATTCCCCACACCTTGGCGGTCATTTTGAGCCTATTCCCGTCCAATTCCGTGACGGGCCGTTTTGAATCTAACGAAAGCCCCCTTTTTAACAGGCCGCCGACCTTGGGGGCCGTTTTTGAAGGGTTTGGGCTATCCCAGCATGCCAAGTAAATAGCTGGAAAAATTCGCCTTGGCCCGGGCTTCGAAACGCTGGCTTCGGTTTGTTCGTGCGACGTGTCTAAGCGCCTCAAATAAGGGGACGAAGTTAACTGGCAGTGCTGTAGCATAGGCCAGCCCCAGTTTATATTTAAACTTCATATAGAGAATGGTATTGAATCAAAACTAAATGTTGGAATTGAAACTTCAAATTTTAACACATGATTCCCCACACCTTGGCGGTCATTTTGAGCCTATTCCCGTCCAATTCCGTGACGGGCCGTTTTGAATCTAACGAAAGCCCCCTTTTTAACAGGCCGCCGACCTTGGGGGCCGGTTTTTGAAGGGTTTGGGCTATCCCAGCATGCCAAGTAAATAGCTGGAAAAATTCGCCTTGGCCCGGGCTTCGAAACGCTGGCTTCGGTTTGTTCGTGCGACGTGTCTAAGCGCCTCAAATAAGGGGACGAAGTTAACTGGCAGTGCTGTAGCATAGGCCAGCCCCTGTTTATATTAAACTTCATATAGAGAATGGTATTGAATCAAAACTAAATGTTGGAATTGAAACTTCAAATTTTTAACACATGATTCCCCACACCTTGGCGGTCATTTTGAGCCTATTCCCGTCCAATTCCGTGACGGGCCGTTTTGAATCTAACGAAAGCCCCCTTTTTAACAGGCCGCCGACCTTGGGGGGCCGTTTTTGAAGGGTTTGGGCTATCCCAGCATGCCAAGTAAATAGCTGGAAAAATTCGCCTTGCCCGGGCTTCGAAACGCTGGCTTCGGTTTGTCGTGCGACGTGTCTAAGCGCCTCAAATAAGGGACGAAGTTAACTGGCAGTGCTGTAGCATAGGCCAGCCCCCAGTTTATATAAACTTCATATAGAGAATGGTATTGAATCAAAACTAAATGTTGGAATTGAAACTTCAAATTTTAACACATGATTCCCACACCTTGGCGGTCATTTTGAGCCTATTCCCGTCCAATTCCGTGACGGGCCGTTTTGAATCTAACGAAAGCCCCCTTTTTAACAGGCCGCCGACCTTGGGGGCCGTTTTGAAGGGTTTGGGCTATCCCAGCATGCCAAGTAAATAGCTGGAAAAATTCGCCTTGGCCCGGGCTTCGAAACGCTGGCTTCGGTTTGTTCGTGCGACGTGTCTAAGCGCCTCAAATAAGGGGACGAAGTTAACTGGCAGTGCTGTAGCATAGGCCAGCCCCAGTTTATATTAAACTTCATATAGAGAATGGTATTGAATCAAAACTAAATGTTGGAATTGAAACTTCAAATTTTAACACATGATTCCCCACACCTTGGCGGTCATTTTGAGCCTATTCCCGTCCAATTCCGTGACGGGCCGTTTTGAATCTAACGAAAGCCCCCTTTTTAACAGGCCGCCGACCTTGGGGGCCGTTTTTGAAGGGTTTGGGCTATCCCAGCATGCCAAGTAAATAGCTGGAAAAAATTCGCCTTGGCCCGGGCTTCGAAACGCTGGCTTCGGTTTGTTCGTGCGACGTGTCTAAGCGCCTCAAATAAGGGGACGAAGTTAACTGGCAGTGCTGTAGCATAGGCCAGCCCCAGTTTATATTAAACTTCATATAGAGAATGGTATTGAATCAAAACTAAATGTTGGAATTGAAACTTCAAATTTTAACACATGATTCCCCACACCTTGGCGGTCATTTTGAGCCTATTCCCGTCCAATTCCGTGACGGGCCGTTTTGAATCTAACGAAAGCCCCCTTTTTAACAGGCCGCCGACCTTGGGGGCCGTTTTTTGAAGGGTTTGGGCTATCCCAGCATGCCAAGTAAATAGCTGGAAAAATTCGCCTTGGCCCGGGCTTCGAAACGCTGGCTTCGGTTTGTTCGTGCGACGTGTCTAAGCAGCCCTCAAATAAGGGGACGAAGTTAACTGGCAGTGCTGTAGCATAGGCCAGCCCCAGTTTATATTAAACTTCATATAGAGAATGGTATTGAATCAAAACTAAATGTTGGAATTGAAACTTCAAATTTTAAACACATGATTCCCCCACACCTTGGCGGTCATTTTGAGCCTATTCCCGTCCAATTCCGTGACGGGCCGTTTTGAATCTAACGAAAGCCCCCTTTTTAACAGGCCGCCGACCTTGGGGGCCGTTTTTGAAGGGTTTGGGCTATCCCCAGCATGCCAAGTAAATAGCTGGAAAAATTCGCCTTGGCCCGGGCTTCGAAACGCTGGCTTCGGTTTGTTCGTGCGACGTGTCTAAGCGCCTCAAATAAGGGGACGAAGTTAACTGGCAGTGCTGTAGCATAGGCCAGCCCCAGTTTATATTAAACTTCATATAGAGAATGGTATTGAATCAAAACTAAATGTTGGAATTGAAACTTCAAATTTTAAGCACATGATGTTCCCCACACCTTGGCGGTCATTTTGAGCCTATTTCCCGTCCAATTCCGTGACGGGCCGTTTTGAATCTAACGAAAGCCCCCTTTTTAACAGGCCGCCGACCTTGGGGGCCGTTTTTGAAGGGTTTGGGCTATCCCAGCATGCCAAGTAAATAGCTGGAAAAATTCGCCTTGGCCCGGGCTTCGAAACGCTGGCTTCGGTTTGTTCGTGCGACGTGTCTAAGCGCCTCAAATAAGGGGACGAAGTTAACTGGCAGTGCTGTAGCATAGGCCAGCCCCAGTTTATATTAAACTTCATATAGAGAATGGTATTGAATCAAAACTAAATGTTGGAATTGAAACTTCAAATTTTAACACATGATTCCCCACACCTTGGCGGTCATTTTGAGCCTATTCCCGTCCAATTCCGTGACGGGCCGTTTTGAATCTAACGAAAGCCCCCTTTTTAACAGGCCGCCGACCTTGGGGGCCGTTTTTGAAGGGTTTGGGCTATCCCAGCATGCCAAGTAAATAGCTGGAAAAATTCGCCTTGGCCCGGGCTTCGAAACGCTGGCTTCGGTTTGTTCGTGCGACGTGTCTAAGCGCCTCAAATAAGGGGACGAAGTTAACTGGCAGTGCTGTAGCATAGGCCAGCCCCAGTTTATATTAAACTTCATATAGAGAATGGTATTGAATCAAAACTAAATGTTGAATTGAAACTTCAAATTTTAACACATGATTCCCCACACCTTGGCGGTCATTTTGAGCCTATTCCCGTCCAATTCCGTGACGGGCCGTTTTGAATCTAACGAAAGCCCCCTTTTTAACAGGCCGCCGACCTTGGGGGCCGTTTTTGAAGGTTTGGGCTATCCCAGCATGCCAAGTAAATAGCTGGAAAAATTCGCCTTGGCCCGGGCTTCGAAACGCTGGCTTCGGTTTGTTCGTGCGACGTGTCTAAGCGCCTCAAATAAGGGGACGAAGTTAACTGGCAAGTGCTGTAGCATAGGCCAGCCCCAGTTTATATTAAACTTCATATAGAGAATGGTATTGAATCAAAACTAAATGTTGGAATTGAAACTTCAAATTTTAACACATGATTCCCCACACCTTGGCCGGTCATTTTGAGCCTATTCCCGTCCAATTCCGTGACGGGCCGTTTTGAATCTAACGAAAGCCCCCTTTTTTAACAGGCCGCCGACCTTGGGGGCCGTTTTTGAAGGGTTTGGGCTATCCCAGCATGCCAAGTAAATAGCTGGAAAAATTCGCCTTGGCCCGGGCTTCGAAACGCTGGCTTCGGTTTGTTCGTGCGACGTGTCTAAGCGCCTCAAATAAGGGGACGAAGTTAACTGGCAGTGCTGTAGCATAGGCCAGCCCCAGTTTATATTAAACTTCATATAGAGAATGGTATTGAATCAAAACTAAATGTTGGAATTGAAACTTCAAATTTTTAACACATGATTCCCCACACCTTGGCGGTCATTTTGAGCCTATTCCCGTCCAATTCCGTGACGGGCCGTTTTGAATCTAACGAAAAGCCCCCTTTTTAACAGGCCGCCGACCTTGGGGGCCGTTTTTGAAGGGGTTTGGGCTATCCCAGCATGCCAAGTAAATAGCTGGAAAAATTCGCCTTGGCCCGGGCTTCGAAACGCTGGCTTCGGTTTGTTCGTGCGACGTGTCTAAGCGCCTCAAATAAGGGGACGAAGTTAACTGGCAGTGCTGTAGCATAGGCCAGCCCCAGTTTATATTAAACTTCATATAGAGAATGGTATTGAATCAAAACTAAATGTTGGAATTGAAACTTCAAATTTTAACACATGATTCCCCACACCTTGGCGGTCATTTTGAGCCTATTCCCGTCCAATTCCGTGACGGGCCGTTTTGAATCTAACGAAAGCCCCCTTTTTAACAGGCCGCCGACCTTGGGGGCCGTTTTTGAAGGGTTTGGGCTATCCAGCATGCCAAGTAAATAGCTGGAAAAATTCGCCTTGGCCCGGGCTTCGAAACGCTGGCTTGGGTTTGTCGTGCGACGTGTCTAAGCGCCTCAAATAAGGGGACGAAGTTAACTGGCAGTGCTGTAGCATAGGCCAGCCCCAGTTTATATTAAACTTCATATAGAGAATGGTATTGAATCAAAACTAAATGTTGGAATTGAAACTTCAAATTTTAACACATGATTCCCCACACCTTGGCGGTCATTTTGAGCCTATTCCCGTCCAATTCCGTGACGGGCCGTTTTGAATCTAACGAAAGCCCCCTTTTTAACAGGCCGCCGACCTTGGGGGGCCGTTTTTGAAGGGTTTGGGCTATCCCAGCATGCCAAGTAAATAGCTGGAAAAATTCGCCTTGGCCCGGGCTTCGAAACGCTGGCTTCGGTTTGTTCGTGCGACGTGTCTAAGCGCCCTCAAATAAGGGGGACGAAGTTAACTGGCAGTGCTGTAGCATAGGCCAGCCCCAGTTTATATTAAACTTCATATAGAGAATGGTATTGAATCAAAACTAAATGTTGGAATTGAAACTTCAAATTTTAACACATGATTCCCCACACCTTGGCGGTCATTTTGAGCCTATTCCCGTCCAATCCGTGACGGGCCGTTTTGAATCTAACGAAAGCCCCCTTTTTAACAGGCCGCCGACCTTGGGGGCCGTTTTGAAGGGTTTGGGCTATCCCAGCATGCCAAGTAAATAGCTGGAAAAATTCGCCTTGGCCCGGGCTTCGAAACGCTGGCTTCGGTTTGTTCGTGCGACGTGTCTAAGCGCCTCAATTAAGGGGACGAAGTTAACTGGCAGTGCTGTAGCATAGGCCAGCCCCCAGTTTATATTAAACTTCATATAGAGAATGGTATTGAATCAAAACTAAATGTTGGAATTGAAACTTCAAATTTTAACACATGATTCCCCACACCTTGGCGGTCATTTTGAGCCTATTCCCGTCCAATTCCGTGACGGGCCGTTTTGAATCTAACGAAAGCCCCCTTTTTAACAGGCCGCCGACCTTGGGGGCCGTTTTTGAAGGGTTTGGGCTATCCCAGCATGCCAAGTAAATAGCTGGAAAAATTCGCCTTGGCCCGGGCTTCGAAACGCTGGCTTCGGTTTGTTCGTGCGACGTGTCTAAGCGCCTCAAATAAGGGGACGAAGTTAACTGGCAGTGCTGTAGCATAGGCCAGCCCCAGTTTATATTAAAACTTCATATAGAGAATGGTATTGAATCAAAACTAAATGTTGGAATTGAAACTTCAATTTTAACACATGATTCCCCACACCTTGGCGGTCATTTGAGCCTATTCCCGTCCAATTCCGTGACGGGGCCGTTTTGAATCTAACGAAAGCCCCCTTTTTAACAGGCCGCCGACCTTGGGGGCCGTTTTTGAAGGGTTTGGGCTATCCCAGCATGCCAAGTAAATAGCTGAAAAATTCGCCTTGGCCCGGGCTTCGAAACGCTGGCTTCGGTTTGTTCGTGCGACGTGTCTAAGCGCCTCAAATAAGGGGACGAAGTTAACTGGCAGTGCTGTAGCATAGGCCAGCCCCAGTTTATATTAAACTTCATATAGAGAATGGTATTGAATCAAAACTAAATGTTGGAATTGAACTTCAAATTTTAACACATGATTCCCCACACCTTGGCGGTCATTTTGAGCCTATTCCCGTCCAATTCCGTGACGGGCCGTTTTGAATCTAACGAAAGCCCCCTTTTTAACAGGCCGCCGACCTTGGGGGCCGTTTTGAAGGGTTTGGGCTATCCCAGCATGCCAAGTAAATAGCATGGAAAAATTCGCCTTGGCCCGGGCTTCGAAACGCTGGCTTCGGTTTGTTCGTGCGACGTGTCTAAGCGCCTCAAATAAGGGGACGAAGTTAACTGGCAGTGCTGTAGCATAGGCCAGCCCCAGTTTATATTAAACTTCATATAGAGAATGGTATTGAATCAAAACTAAATGTTGGAATTGAAACTTCAAATTTTAACACATGATTCCCCACACCTTGGCGGTATTTTTGAGCCTATTCCCGTCCAATTCCGTGACGGGCCGTTTTGAATCTAACGAAAGCCCCCTTTTTAACAGGCCGCCGACCTTGGGGGCCGTTTTTGAAGGGTTTGGGCTATCCCAGCATGCCAAGTAAATAGCTGGAAAAATTCGCCTTGGCCCGGGCTTCGAAACGCTGGCTTCGGTTTGTTCGTGCGACGTGTCTAAGCGCCTCAAATAAGGGGACGAAGTTAACTGGCAGTGCTGTAGCATAGGCCAGCCCCAGTTTATATTAAACTTCATATAGAGAATGGTATTGAATCAAAACTAAATGTTGGAATTGAAACTTCAAATTTTAACACATGATTCCCCACACCTTGGCGGTCATTTTGAGCCTATTCCCGTCCAATTCCGTGACGGGCCGTTTTGAATCTAACGAAAGCCCCCTTTTTAACAGGCCGCCGACCTTGGGGGCCGTTTTTGAAGGGTTTGGGCTATCCCAGCATGCCAAGTAAATAGCTGGAAAAATTCGCCTTGGCCCGGGCTTCGAAACGCTGGCTTCGGTTTGTTCGTGCGACGTGTCTAAGCGCCTCAAATAAGGGGACGAAGTTAACTGGCAGTGCTGTAGCATAGGCCAGCCCCAGTTTATATTAAACTTCATATAGAGAATGGTATTGAATCAAAACTAAATGTTGGAATTGAAACTTCAAATTTTAACACATGATTCCCCACACCTTGGCGGTCATTTTGAGCCTATTCCCGTCCAATTCCGTGACGGGCCGTTTTGAATCTAACGAAAGCCCCCTTTTTAACAGGCCGCCGACCTTGGGGGCCGTTTTTGAAGGGTTTGGGCTATCCCAGCATGCCAAGTAAATAGCTGGAAAAATTCGCCTTGGCCCGGGCTTCGAAACGCTGGCTTCGGTTTGTTCGTGCGACGTGTCTAAGCGCCTCAAATAAGGGGACGAAGTTAACTGGCAGTGCTGTAGCATAGGCCAGCCCCAGTTTATATTAAACTTCATATAGAGAATGGTATTGAATCAAAACTAAATGTTGGAATTGAAACTTCAAATTTTAACACATGATTCCCCACACCTTGGCGGTCATTTTGAGCCTATTCCCGTCCAATTCCGTGACGGGCCGTTTTGAATCTAACGAAAGCCCCCTTTTTAACAGGCCGCCGACCTTGGGGGCCGTTTTTGAAGGGTTTGGGCTATCCCAGCATGCCAAGTAAATAGCTGGAAAAATTCGCCTTGGCCCGGGCTTCGAAACGCTGGCTTCGGTTTGTTCGTGCGACGTGTCTAAGCGCCTCAAATAAGGGGACGAAGTTAACTGGCAGTGCTGTAGCATAGGCCAGCCCCAGTTTATATTAAACTTCATATAGAGAATGGTATTGAATCAAAACTAAATGTTGGAATTGAAACTTCAAATTTTAACACATGATTCCCCACACCTTGGCGGTCATTTTGAGCCTATTCCCGTCCAATTCCGTGACGGGCCGTTTTGAATCTAACGAAAGCCCCCTTTTTAACAGGCCGCCGACCTTGGGGGCCGTTTTTGAAGGGTTTGGGCTATCCCAGCATGCCAAGTAAATAGCTGGAAAAATTCGCCTTGGCCCGGGCTTCGAAACGCTGGCTTCGGTTTGTTCGTGCGACGTGTCTAAGCGCCTCAAATAAGGGGACGAAGTTAACTGGCAGTGCTGTAGCATAGGCCAGCCCCAGTTTATATTAAACTTCATATAGAGAATGGTATTGAATCAAAACTAAATGTTGGAATTGAAACTTCAAATTTTAACACATGATTCCCCACACCTTGGCGGTCATTTTGAGCCTATTCCCGTCCAATTCCGTGACGGGCCGTTTTGAATCTAACGAAAGCCCCCTTTTTAACAGGCCGCCGACCTTGGGGGCCGTTTTTGAAGGGTTTGGGCTATCCCAGCATGCCAAGTAAATAGCTGGAAAAATTCGCCTTGGCCCGGGCTTCGAAACGCTGGCTTCGGTTTGTTCGTGCGACGTGTCTAAGCGCCTCAAATAAGGGGACGAAGTTAACTGGCAGTGCTGTAGCATAGGCCAGCCCCAGTTTATATTAAACTTCATATAGAGAATGGTATTGAATCAAAACTAAATGTTGGAATTGAAACTTCAAATTTTAACACATGATTCCCCACACCTTGGCGGTCATTTTGAGCCTATTCCCGTCCAATTCCGTGACGGGCCGTTTTGAATCTAACGAAAGCCCCCTTTTTAACAGGCCGCCGACCTTGGGGGCCGTTTTTGAAGGGTTTGGGCTATCCCAGCATGCCAAGTAAATAGCTGGAAAAATTCGCCTTGGCCCGGGCTTCGAAACGCTGGCTTCGGTTTGTTCGTGCGACGTGTCTAAGCGCCTCAAATAAGGGGACGAAGTTAACTGGCAGTGCTGTAGCATAGGCCAGCCCCAGTTTATATTAAACTTCATATAGAGAATGGTATTGAATCAAAACTAAATGTTGGAATTGAAACTTCAAATTTTAACACATGATTCCCCACACCTTGGCGGTCATTTTGAGCCTATTCCCGTCCAATTCCGTGACGGGCCGTTTTGAATCTAACGAAAGCCCCCTTTTTAACAGGCCGCCGACCTTGGGGGCCGTTTTTGAAGGGTTTGGGCTATCCCAGCATGCCAAGTAAATAGCTGGAAAAATTCGCCTTGGCCCGGGCTTCGAAACGCTGGCTTCGGTTTGTTCGTGCGACGTGTCTAAGCGCCTCAAATAAGGGGACGAAGTTAACTGGCAGTGCTGTAGCATAGGCCAGCCCCAGTTTATATTAAACTTCATATAGAGAATGGTATTGAATCAAAACTAAATGTTGGAATTGAAACTTCAAATTTTAACACATGATTCCCCACACCTTGGCGGTCATTTTGAGCCTATTCCCGTCCAATTCCGTGACGGGCCGTTTTGAATCTAACGAAAGCCCCCTTTTTAACAGGCCGCCGACCTTGGGGGCCGTTTTTGAAGGGTTTGGGCTATCCCAGCATGCCAAGTAAATAGCTGGAAAAATTCGCCTTGGCCCGGGCTTCGAAACGCTGGCTTCGGTTTGTTCGTGCGACGTGTCTAAGCGCCTCAAATAAGGGGACGAAGTTAACTGGCAGTGCTGTAGCATAGGCCAGCCCCAGTTTATATTAAACTTCATATAGAGAATGGTATTGAATCAAAACTAAATGTTGGAATTGAAACTTCAAATTTTAACACATGATTCCCCACACCTTGGCGGTCATTTTGAGCCTATTCCCGTCCAATTCCGTGACGGGCCGTTTTGAATCTAACGAAAGCCCCCTTTTTAACAGGCCGCCGACCTTGGGGGCCGTTTTTGAAGGGTTTGGGCTATCCCAGCATGCCAAGTAAATAGCTGGAAAAATTCGCCTTGGCCCGGGCTTCGAAACGCTGGCTTCGGTTTGTTCGTGCGACGTGTCTAAGCGCCTCAAATAAGGGGACGAAGTTAACTGGCAGTGCTGTAGCATAGGCCAGCCCCAGTTTATATTAAACTTCATATAGAGAATGGTATTGAATCAAAACTAAATGTTGGAATTGAAACTTCAAATTTTAACACATGATTCCCCACACCTTGGCGGTCATTTTGAGCCTATTCCCGTCCAATTCCGTGACGGGCCGTTTTGAATCTAACGAAAGCCCCCTTTTTAACAGGCCGCCGACCTTGGGGGCCGTTTTTGAAGGGTTTGGGCTATCCCAGCATGCCAAGTAAATAGCTGGAAAAATTCGCCTTGGCCCGGGCTTCGAAACGCTGGCTTCGGTTTGTTCGTGCGACGTGTCTAAGCGCCTCAAATAAGGGGACGAAGTTAACTGGCAGTGCTGTAGCATAGGCCAGCCCCAGTTTATATTAAACTTCATATAGAGAATGGTATTGAATCAAAACTAAATGTTGGAATTGAAACTTCAAATTTTAACACATGATTCCCCACACCTTGGCGGTCATTTTGAGCCTATTCCCGTCCAATTCCGTGACGGGCCGTTTTGAATCTAACGAAAGCCCCCTTTTTAACAGGCCGCCGACCTTGGGGGCCGTTTTTGAAGGGTTTGGGCTATCCCAGCATGCCAAGTAAATAGCTGGAAAAATTCGCCTTGGCCCGGGCTTCGAAACGCTGGCTTCGGTTTGTTCGTGCGACGTGTCTAAGCGCCTCAAATAAGGGGACGAAGTTAACTGGCAGTGCTGTAGCATAGGCCAGCCCCAGTTTATATTAAACTTCATATAGAGAATGGTATTGAATCAAAACTAAATGTTGGAATTGAAACTTCAAATTTTAACACATGATTCCCCACACCTTGGCGGTCATTTTGAGCCTATTCCCGTCCAATTCCGTGACGGGCCGTTTTGAATCTAACGAAAGCCCCCTTTTTAACAGGCCGCCGACCTTGGGGGCCGTTTTTGAAGGGTTTGGGCTATCCCAGCATGCCAAGTAAATAGCTGGAAAAATTCGCCTTGGCCCGGGCTTCGAAACGCTGGCTTCGGTTTGTTCGTGCGACGTGTCTAAGCGCCTCAAATAAGGGGACGAAGTTAACTGGCAGTGCTGTAGCATAGGCCAGCCCCAGTTTATATTAAACTTCATATAGAGAATGGTATTGAATCAAAACTAAATGTTGGAATTGAAACTTCAAATTTTAACACATGATTCCCCACACCTTGGCGGTCATTTTGAGCCTATTCCCGTCCAATTCCGTGACGGGCCGTTTTGAATCTAACGAAAGCCCCCTTTTTAACAGGCCGCCGACCTTGGGGGCCGTTTTTGAAGGGTTTGGGCTATCCCAGCATGCCAAGTAAATAGCTGGAAAAATTCGCCTTGGCCCGGGCTTCGAAACGCTGGCTTCGGTTTGTTCGTGCGACGTGTCTAAGCGCCTCAAATAAGGGGACGAAGTTAACTGGCAGTGCTGTAGCATAGGCCAGCCCCAGTTTATATTAAACTTCATATAGAGAATGGTATTGAATCAAAACTAAATGTTGGAATTGAAACTTCAAATTTTAACACATGATTCCCCACACCTTGGCGGTCATTTTGAGCCTATTCCCGTCCAATTCCGTGACGGGCCGTTTTGAATCTAACGAAAGCCCCCTTTTTAACAGGCCGCCGACCTTGGGGGCCGTTTTTGAAGGGTTTGGGCTATCCCAGCATGCCAAGTAAATAGCTGGAAAAATTCGCCTTGGCCCGGGCTTCGAAACGCTGGCTTCGGTTTGTTCGTGCGACGTGTCTAAGCGCCTCAAATAAGGGGACGAAGTTAACTGGCAGTGCTGTAGCATAGGCCAGCCCCAGTTTATATTAAACTTCATATAGAGAATGGTATTGAATCAAAACTAAATGTTGGAATTGAAACTTCAAATTTTAACACATGATTCCCCACACCTTGGCGGTCATTTTGAGCCTATTCCCGTCCAATTCCGTGACGGGCCGTTTTGAATCTAACGAAAGCCCCCTTTTTAACAGGCCGCCGACCTTGGGGGCCGTTTTTGAAGGGTTTGGGCTATCCCAGCATGCCAAGTAAATAGCTGGAAAAATTCGCCTTGGCCCGGGCTTCGAAACGCTGGCTTCGGTTTGTTCGTGCGACGTGTCTAAGCGCCTCAAATAAGGGGACGAAGTTAACTGGCAGTGCTGTAGCATAGGCCAGCCCCAGTTTATATTAAACTTCATATAGAGAATGGTATTGAATCAAAACTAAATGTTGGAATTGAAACTTCAAATTTTAACACATGATTCCCCACACCTTGGCGGTCATTTTGAGCCTATTCCCGTCCAATTCCGTGACGGGCCGTTTTGAATCTAACGAAAGCCCCCTTTTTAACAGGCCGCCGACCTTGGGGGCCGTTTTTGAAGGGTTTGGGCTATCCCAGCATGCCAAGTAAATAGCTGGAAAAATTCGCCTTGGCCCGGGCTTCGAAACGCTGGCTTCGGTTTGTTCGTGCGACGTGTCTAAGCGCCTCAAATAAGGGGACGAAGTTAACTGGCAGTGCTGTAGCATAGGCCAGCCCCAGTTTATATTAAACTTCATATAGAGAATGGTATTGAATCAAAACTAAATGTTGGAATTGAAACTTCAAATTTTAACACATGATTCCCCACACCTTGGCGGTCATTTTGAGCCTATTCCCGTCCAATTCCGTGACGGGCCGTTTTGAATCTAACGAAAGCCCCCTTTTTAACAGGCCGCCGACCTTGGGGGCCGTTTTTGAAGGGTTTGGGCTATCCCAGCATGCCAAGTAAATAGCTGGAAAAATTCGCCTTGGCCCGGGCTTCGAAACGCTGGCTTCGGTTTGTTCGTGCGACGTGTCTAAGCGCCTCAAATAAGGGGACGAAGTTAACTGGCAGTGCTGTAGCATAGGCCAGCCCCAGTTTATATTAAACTTCATATAGAGAATGGTATTGAATCAAAACTAAATGTTGGAATTGAAACTTCAAATTTTAACACATGATTCCCCACACCTTGGCGGTCATTTTGAGCCTATTCCCGTCCAATTCCGTGACGGGCCGTTTTGAATCTAACGAAAGCCCCCTTTTTAACAGGCCGCCGACCTTGGGGGCCGTTTTTGAAGGGTTTGGGCTATCCCAGCATGCCAAGTAAATAGCTGGAAAAATTCGCCTTGGCCCGGGCTTCGAAACGCTGGCTTCGGTTTGTTCGTGCGACGTGTCTAAGCGCCTCAAATAAGGGGACGAAGTTAACTGGCAGTGCTGTAGCATAGGCCAGCCCCAGTTTATATTAAACTTCATATAGAGAATGGTATTGAATCAAAACTAAATGTTGGAATTGAAACTTCAAATTTTAACACATGATTCCCCACACCTTGGCGGTCATTTTGAGCCTATTCCCGTCCAATTCCGTGACGGGCCGTTTTGAATCTAACGAAAGCCCCCTTTTTAACAGGCCGCCGACCTTGGGGGCCGTTTTTGAAGGGTTTGGGCTATCCCAGCATGCCAAGTAAATAGCTGGAAAAATTCGCCTTGGCCCGGGCTTCGAAACGCTGGCTTCGGTTTGTTCGTGCGACGTGTCTAAGCGCCTCAAATAAGGGGACGAAGTTAACTGGCAGTGCTGTAGCATAGGCCAGCCCCAGTTTATATTAAACTTCATATAGAGAATGGTATTGAATCAAAACTAAATGTTGGAATTGAAACTTCAAATTTTAACACATGATTCCCCACACCTTGGCGGTCATTTTGAGCCTATTCCCGTCCAATTCCGTGACGGGCCGTTTTGAATCTAACGAAAGCCCCCTTTTTAACAGGCCGCCGACCTTGGGGGCCGTTTTTGAAGGGTTTGGGCTATCCCAGCATGCCAAGTAAATAGCTGGAAAAATTCGCCTTGGCCCGGGCTTCGAAACGCTGGCTTCGGTTTGTTCGTGCGACGTGTCTAAGCGCCTCAAATAAGGGGACGAAGTTAACTGGCAGTGCTGTAGCATAGGCCAGCCCCAGTTTATATTAAACTTCATATAGAGAATGGTATTGAATCAAAACTAAATGTTGGAATTGAAACTTCAAATTTTAACACATGATTCCCCACACCTTGGCGGTCATTTTGAGCCTATTCCCGTCCAATTCCGTGACGGGCCGTTTTGAATCTAACGAAAGCCCCCTTTTTAACAGGCCGCCGACCTTGGGGGCCGTTTTTGAAGGGTTTGGGCTATCCCAGCATGCCAAGTAAATAGCTGGAAAAATTCGCCTTGGCCCGGGCTTCGAAACGCTGGCTTCGGTTTGTTCGTGCGACGTGTCTAAGCGCCTCAAATAAGGGGACGAAGTTAACTGGCAGTGCTGTAGCATAGGCCAGCCCCAGTTTATATTAAACTTCATATAGAGAATGGTATTGAATCAAAACTAAATGTTGGAATTGAAACTTCAAATTTTAACACATGATTCCCCACACCTTGGCGGTCATTTTGAGCCTATTCCCGTCCAATTCCGTGACGGGCCGTTTTGAATCTAACGAAAGCCCCCTTTTTAACAGGCCGCCGACCTTGGGGGCCGTTTTTGAAGGGTTTGGGCTATCCCAGCATGCCAAGTAAATAGCTGGAAAAATTCGCCTTGGCCCGGGCTTCGAAACGCTGGCTTCGGTTTGTTCGTGCGACGTGTCTAAGCGCCTCAAATAAGGGGACGAAGTTAACTGGCAGTGCTGTAGCATAGGCCAGCCCCAGTTTATATTAAACTTCATATAGAGAATGGTATTGAATCAAAACTAAATGTTGGAATTGAAACTTCAAATTTTAACACATGATTCCCCACACCTTGGCGGTCATTTTGAGCCTATTCCCGTCCAATTCCGTGACGGGCCGTTTTGAATCTAACGAAAGCCCCCTTTTTAACAGGCCGCCGACCTTGGGGGCCGTTTTTGAAGGGTTTGGGCTATCCCAGCATGCCAAGTAAATAGCTGGAAAAATTCGCCTTGGCCCGGGCTTCGAAACGCTGGCTTCGGTTTGTTCGTGCGACGTGTCTAAGCGCCTCAAATAAGGGGACGAAGTTAACTGGCAGTGCTGTAGCATAGGCCAGCCCCAGTTTATATTAAACTTCATATAGAGAATGGTATTGAATCAAAACTAAATGTTGGAATTGAAACTTCAAATTTTAACACATGATTCCCCACACCTTGGCGGTCATTTTGAGCCTATTCCCGTCCAATTCCGTGACGGGCCGTTTTGAATCTAACGAAAGCCCCCTTTTTAACAGGCCGCCGACCTTGGGGGCCGTTTTTGAAGGGTTTGGGCTATCCCAGCATGCCAAGTAAATAGCTGGAAAAATTCGCCTTGGCCCGGGCTTCGAAACGCTGGCTTCGGTTTGTTCGTGCGACGTGTCTAAGCGCCTCAAATAAGGGGACGAAGTTAACTGGCAGTGCTGTAGCATAGGCCAGCCCCAGTTTATATTAAACTTCATATAGAGAATGGTATTGAATCAAAACTAAATGTTGGAATTGAAACTTCAAATTTTAACACATGATTCCCCACACCTTGGCGGTCATTTTGAGCCTATTCCCGTCCAATTCCGTGACGGGCCGTTTTGAATCTAACGAAAGCCCCCTTTTTAACAGGCCGCCGACCTTGGGGGCCGTTTTTGAAGGGTTTGGGCTATCCCAGCATGCCAAGTAAATAGCTGGAAAAATTCGCCTTGGCCCGGGCTTCGAAACGCTGGCTTCGGTTTGTTCGTGCGACGTGTCTAAGCGCCTCAAATAAGGGGACGAAGTTAACTGGCAGTGCTGTAGCATAGGCCAGCCCCAGTTTATATTAAACTTCATATAGAGAATGGTATTGAATCAAAACTAAATGTTGGAATTGAAACTTCAAATTTTAACACATGATTCCCCACACCTTGGCGGTCATTTTGAGCCTATTCCCGTCCAATTCCGTGACGGGCCGTTTTGAATCTAACGAAAGCCCCCTTTTTAACAGGCCGCCGACCTTGGGGGCCGTTTTTGAAGGGTTTGGGCTATCCCAGCATGCCAAGTAAATAGCTGGAAAAATTCGCCTTGGCCCGGGCTTCGAAACGCTGGCTTCGGTTTGTTCGTGCGACGTGTCTAAGCGCCTCAAATAAGGGGACGAAGTTAACTGGCAGTGCTGTAGCATAGGCCAGCCCCAGTTTATATTAAACTTCATATAGAGAATGGTATTGAATCAAAACTAAATGTTGGAATTGAAACTTCAAATTTTAACACATGATTCCCCACACCTTGGCGGTCATTTTGAGCCTATTCCCGTCCAATTCCGTGACGGGCCGTTTTGAATCTAACGAAAGCCCCCTTTTTAACAGGCCGCCGACCTTGGGGGCCGTTTTTGAAGGGTTTGGGCTATCCCAGCATGCCAAGTAAATAGCTGGAAAAATTCGCCTTGGCCCGGGCTTCGAAACGCTGGCTTCGGTTTGTTCGTGCGACGTGTCTAAGCGCCTCAAATAAGGGGACGAAGTTAACTGGCAGTGCTGTAGCATAGGCCAGCCCCAGTTTATATTAAACTTCATATAGAGAATGGTATTGAATCAAAACTAAATGTTGGAATTGAAACTTCAAATTTTAACACATGATTCCCCACACCTTGGCGGTCATTTTGAGCCTATTCCCGTCCAATTCCGTGACGGGCCGTTTTGAATCTAACGAAAGCCCCCTTTTTAACAGGCCGCCGACCTTGGGGGCCGTTTTTGAAGGGTTTGGGCTATCCCAGCATGCCAAGTAAATAGCTGGAAAAATTCGCCTTGGCCCGGGCTTCGAAACGCTGGCTTCGGTTTGTTCGTGCGACGTGTCTAAGCGCCTCAAATAAGGGGACGAAGTTAACTGGCAGTGCTGTAGCATAGGCCAGCCCCAGTTTATATTAAACTTCATATAGAGAATGGTATTGAATCAAAACTAAATGTTGGAATTGAAACTTCAAATTTTAACACATGATTCCCCACACCTTGGCGGTCATTTTGAGCCTATTCCCGTCCAATTCCGTGACGGGCCGTTTTGAATCTAACGAAAGCCCCCTTTTTAACAGGCCGCCGACCTTGGGGGCCGTTTTTGAAGGGTTTGGGCTATCCCAGCATGCCAAGTAAATAGCTGGAAAAATTCGCCTTGGCCCGGGCTTCGAAACGCTGGCTTCGGTTTGTTCGTGCGACGTGTCTAAGCGCCTCAAATAAGGGGACGAAGTTAACTGGCAGTGCTGTAGCATAGGCCAGCCCCAGTTTATATTAAACTTCATATAGAGAATGGTATTGAATCAAAACTAAATGTTGGAATTGAAACTTCAAATTTTAACACATGATTCCCCACACCTTGGCGGTCATTTTGAGCCTATTCCCGTCCAATTCCGTGACGGGCCGTTTTGAATCTAACGAAAGCCCCCTTTTTAACAGGCCGCCGACCTTGGGGGCCGTTTTTGAAGGGTTTGGGCTATCCCAGCATGCCAAGTAAATAGCTGGAAAAATTCGCCTTGGCCCGGGCTTCGAAACGCTGGCTTCGGTTTGTTCGTGCGACGTGTCTAAGCGCCTCAAATAAGGGGACGAAGTTAACTGGCAGTGCTGTAGCATAGGCCAGCCCCAGTTTATATTAAACTTCATATAGAGAATGGTATTGAATCAAAACTAAATGTTGGAATTGAAACTTCAAATTTTAACACATGATTCCCCACACCTTGGCGGTCATTTTGAGCCTATTCCCGTCCAATTCCGTGACGGGCCGTTTTGAATCTAACGAAAGCCCCCTTTTTAACAGGCCGCCGACCTTGGGGGCCGTTTTTGAAGGGTTTGGGCTATCCCAGCATGCCAAGTAAATAGCTGGAAAAATTCGCCTTGGCCCGGGCTTCGAAACGCTGGCTTCGGTTTGTTCGTGCGACGTGTCTAAGCGCCTCAAATAAGGGGACGAAGTTAACTGGCAGTGCTGTAGCATAGGCCAGCCCCAGTTTATATTAAACTTCATATAGAGAATGGTATTGAATCAAAACTAAATGTTGGAATTGAAACTTCAAATTTTAACACATGATTCCCCACACCTTGGCGGTCATTTTGAGCCTATTCCCGTCCAATTCCGTGACGGGCCGTTTTGAATCTAACGAAAGCCCCCTTTTTAACAGGCCGCCGACCTTGGGGGCCGTTTTTCGTTTCGTTGGTCCGGCCTTAGAAATATACGTCGTGTAGTTCTGTGGTACGGCGTACCAGGCTAGTCTGATCTCATTTAAATATATAGACTTCTGATCTCATTTAAATATAGACTACCTACAAACAAGTAGTTATGACAGTTTCATTCAGATCGAACAACTACGAATAACTGGGGGACCCTGTGACTTTTGAATGAATTCTGTTAGTTTTTTCTCTATTTCATTATTACCCACTCAAAGCCATTCATTCTCTTCACCTCGGGACAGAAAGGTATATGACACTACAGATGGCGCCACAAAGATTTTTATAATAATTGAGAGATCCATTGTGTCGCCTGTTAGCCTGGTACGCCGGGCCAACGAAGTCATTTTTACATTGGAACTGCGCGCCCAGTCTAATCGCCTGTTGGATCTAGATTGGCTGCTTTATTAGGCACTATGAGTTGGACACTATAGATCGCCGTGAGCCAGCAATATACGATCAGAGCGCCCTCTACAGTGAGAGTCCACCGGATAACGTTTCCCGCCTTACACATGGACACCACATCGCCCATGCTATTTTTTTCCTGGTTCTGGTTTAGACTGGCGGCCGGCTGTACTCTCCTTGCGATCACTTGGGCGTTCCAGTTAGGTGTGAGTGGGCACCGTGGGCACACATAGAATATAAGGGGTGTGGCCTGGAGGTGTTGTTAAGATCTGGAGGTTAATGGTTGCACCCTGAACAAAGGGGAGTTTAAATGGGGCGTTTCAGAGGACCTTGTGGTGGTGAAAATAAACTTTACATAATATGGATTTACTAGAATCACCTCAATAGGTTGCCTTTTCTAATATATTTTGCAGGGGTAGAGCAGATCATTTTCAGATCCCCATTTTGTGTTTTCTCCTTATTTGGCGAGTAAACATTATGCTGCATTATTCCTTAAGTGTACAAAATAGACAATTTTCGTTTTTTATTTAGGGATTTCAGCTTTGCTAACAGTCACTTTTCACGATCTGTATTTCAGCGTTTGCTTACCCATTATTATCCAGTTCTTTCCCCTGATCAATCTATATGTGTATATCATGTATTTCATTTTTTGCCTTTTTCATATAGAAATTAGAATATACATGTTTGACCATACATATTTCTGTATTATTCATCTAGTGGCATGATTTGTTTTCTTCTTCAATGTGATTCAAATTGCAAAGTAATTATTCCCATGTCCTCGGATTTTTGCCACTTGGTTTTTAATTTGAGGTTTTGCCACTGTTTTCTCCATTTATGAATTTGTATTTTCAAATTCTTACCTTTATTAAGAGACTTGGACGAGTTTCATTGTTTTACAGGCTCCCGACTACGGTGGCCCATTGGGACAATCATAGTGTACCCCCTCTTTAATCCCCCCCCCCCCCCCCCCATACAACTTCCTTAATTATGGTTCTCCACCAGTAAATTCTCAGTATTGCCAATCACCCGTCCTAATCACGGACATGGCCGTCATTTCAAGGTTCAAAAAGAACTTGTCCGTCATCCGTGATTTCTTCATAGATTCGTTTTCCTTCATAATTTTCATGAAAACCTCTGTTTTTTCAGACTTAAACAATCAAAACCTCCGTCGCTAGCCTGACTATCTTATTTGTTGGCCTAAAATTACTCCGTTTCGAGAATTTTCGGGGGGAGTCAGGTCCCCGCAGTGGCGGATCCAGAAAGGGGGGGTGCACATAATTATGAGGGTCCCGGCGCCCCCTCCGAGGCCGCTAATTTTACATTAAAAAAAAAAGATTTTGGGTCAAAAATAGGGGGGGGGGGGGGATGCGTGCCCCTGGTGGACCGAACCCCTCCAGTCCCCCCACCTCAAATTTGCTACTGCCCTGTACCCTAACAATATATTGTATTTAGGCAGGTATACAGGGGTCAGTCATTTTTTCCTTCACAAAGTTGGCAACACTGAAATTCTACACGGCGACACGACCAATTGTTTGCTTAGCCACATGCGACAAGGGCTATTCTTAAATTCTACATATTGAAATTATCATTAGACCCCCCCCCCCCCCCAATCCAGAGCCCCATAATTTCTAAAAACGCTTTTTTGGACTGCATCTATTTATCTATCAATGATTGAAATTCACATTCACCATTATAATTTCAGTGGAACGTATAGACCTTGTGCAGATGTGGTCACGTGATCACTTGTTGGTGATCACTACGTGGAGATCATGGCCACGTGGCTGTAGAATAAATAAATAAAAATACATGAGTTCCATATGAAAATTATTGTTATTTAGTGACACATTTCTAGTACATGTAGCATAAAATTGAAATACAAATGCTTCACAATTTTGAGTAACAGTGATCATAAATTGATCACCAATATGGCAGCCATTGCCCTCTGTGCAGTTGTGACGTCATCTGCACAATGAAGCATGGAAAAAAGGTTACAGTTTGACATAGAAGGACCTTGTCCATTATATCAAAGATAAATATTGAATTACATTGAGGTAAGGCATTATTATAATCCCTTCTCAATACCATTTACCATACTTTTTGCCATGTCCTACCTAAGATCCACAGATATAATAAAGAAAAATAACAATTCAAACATATAAGCACCTCGTAGTCTACTCATACTGAGGTGCTCTTGAGCCAGGTGCAAGAACCCAGGAGCCCATTTTTATAGAGAATCTTTCTAAATATATGCAACATCAGATTTTTAGTTTTACTGTTGTAAAAGAAAATTAATCATCTTTATATCCAGTCAAATTAATCTGTTACTATACTTTTAGACATTTTTCATAAAATCATGAAAAATTTGTAACCAATATAGGACCCCCCTCCCTCCGTCCAAATTAGTGTAAACAGGAGGATGCAGAATGTGCTCCTCGGGCACTGCATTTGTCCAGGGCCCATATCTTCGTAACTGATTTGGCTGATCAGGGAAAATTTGATCAGGGTCCCATGATCAGTGATTTTGCCATTTACCAAAATTCATTGTGTTATTGCAAAATAGTGTCAAAGAAGAATTATTATTTGTAAAATGTATTCATGATAGACAGAATTTCTGATCATGGGACCCTGATCAAATTTTCCCTGATCAGCCAAATTAGTTACGAAGATATGGGACCAGGCCTGATTCAATCTTCCACTATCCTTGTCTTATATCTGTAATATTTTTTTAGGCTGTAGGCCTGTAAACTCTACCTCCGAATTTGGTGACCAAGAAAAGAATTTGATGTGCAACCTCATGTTAAAAGTTCCTCTAACAAAATGTCAATGTTAAAATTGTATCATATCATTATTTTATTTCACTAATTGTATGTATTATAAAAATTGATGTTAAATTGATTGAGACAAAAATGGGAATTACTGGTGCTTTGATGAATAATTGAATTAATCAGAGATTTGACCAGTTTAAACAAATGTTTATAAGAAAAATTAGAGAATGTTAATGCGTTTTAATTGAAACCTGAAAATTTTAAACATGATTCCCAACACCTTGGCGGTCATTTTGACACAATTTCCCTTCTAAATCGGTGATGGGCCTCTTTTAAGCAGGGCGTCAACATTGGGGGCCATTTTTGAAGGGTCTGGGCTATTCCAGAATTCCCGGATCCTAGCTGGAAAACATCTGTTGGTGTAAACCCAGAATATGAAAAGAAAACTTTAAAGTGTTGATTTTCTTCAGTTTTTCTGCTTGTGATGCCAAACATAGGCAAATGCATTACTTTTACTGGACCATTTATTAATTTTGTTGAATGCTAGAAATCGAAGTTCAATTATGTGTAAATAAAAATGAAAGAACAACCAGAATACGAATTTTTAGCTATAGTTTAATACATATACGTAATAACTCTTTTCATTATAATCAGGAAAACCTCACTGGGGTGGTTTCCTCCCTCCTCGACATGATTAGGCAGGTCAAATTGTTCTCAGGTGCAAACAGGTTATTAGATAGCTTTACTCAAATTTATCATATAGATATTAAGAAAAGCCAAAAGAGAGAGACATTACCCATAACTCAACCCCCCCACCCCCCCCCAAAAAAAAAAAAAAAAAGAAAGAAAGAAAGAAAGAAAGAAAGAAAAGAAAAGAAAAAGAAAATAAATCCTTTCAATTGGCGCCATCAATCTGTAGTCACTTAATGTTGGATCAGGTCTTGTCATACTTATCCACTATGCAATGCAAGCATTAAAGGTCCGGTCACATAATTATAAAGTCTGAAATCAACTCAACAGTCTCAAGGATTTGAGACTGGATAGTTGCAAACTATACAGTCAAAAGAAAAACTGACCAGTGGTCACATATAGAGACTGGATTGTCTACAGTCTTCTTACCTCTGCCTATGAACACAATGACATACAGGGAAAAGAGATGTGTCTATTTGTCTTTATCTGATTGGATAATGGACTCAGGACAGTTGAGTCGAGTCTTTAGCTATGTCACATATGAAGACTATGCCTTAAAACTGTTTGAGACTGAAGACTATCCAGTCTCAAGGTCAGTCACACTATTGAGAATGGGTCTTAAGACTGTTAAAACTCAAGACTACCTAGTCTTAAATCTTCATCATCTCAAGATTAGAGGCCAGACTGATCAGTCTTGAGAAAATCTAAAATCTCCATTAACCGTATGTCACATATCAAAACTGTCAGAGACCCAACTCAACTCAACTGTTGAGTTGAGTTAAGTCTCTATATGTGACTGGACCTTAATTAGTCTCATTTTCAGAATCTGGCTGAAAACTATAGGTTACATAACATGATGTCTTTTAATACAATGAATTTGCTGTATCTATTTTTTAAATTCATTTCGTCACAACAAGTTTCTGGATGATAACAGTTCTACATTTTGGACCGCATGGGTTGACAGAAGCAGGACACTTGCACTGCAACCGACTATTAAAAGGTCACAAGTGCATGCATAAAACAAATCATTAACATGCATATAGCCTGGAGCAGTGATTGTGAATGACAGGACAATCTTTTAATGAGCTCTATTGTACAGCATACTAAAGGTGCTGTCAACTGAGTGCGAGTCCAACGACAAGAAGCTTCAGTTGAAGAAGACCACGAACCAGAAGCCCCACCCTGCACTCCATAATCACACATATATTGCCTGCAGATCAATCTAAACAAACGGAATAATTACAGATTCACATAGACAAGTATCACAGATATCAATAACCATTGCCCAAGCACAGGGCAGAATTCCCGTTTATCTTGTCCGTAAGGCTGACACGAACCAATGAGTTGACACAAGAAGCGCTAGGATTGTCCATTAGTGTATAATAAGATTCAATATAAGCACCAAGTGTCTACAGCACATGCTCCCCATCCTCGTCTCTCTTGTGGTATTAGCTAGTGGCACTGTGCCGGCAGCTTGAGGTATTGAAGAATGGACCATGGATTTGGTTAGGGGACAGGAGGTAGGGGCAGGAGAGCAGAGGGGTGCGTTGGACGAGAGGCTGGGCCAGTCCCTCGTCCACCTGTCGCACTATCACAGAGCACCCCCTTCACGGACTAGTACAGCTTGTGCGAGTGGGAAGTGCGGGCCCAGGCCTGGTAAACAGGGGTCAGGGTGTTGTCATTTTATGGGGGTGATCCACAAACGCAGGCGGCGCCACTATACAGTAAGCAATTAGCATTCGGCCTGGTCTCCCAAGGGACATGCTGTCATCAAAGTATTAGACGTACGATAACAATTGGCCTGGAATTAAGAGAAACATGTAGCTTCAGTTGGTCAAGAATTACATATAAATTTCAACTCCCCTTTTGCAACCATGACTGCATATTTTAAAAAGGACAAAAAAAGAAAGAGAGAGAAAATTCAGCGATTGTGTTTGAGCCAGGAAGCCCATTTCGAACCTGGTGCTCTGGTTTAAAGGCATGTGTGGCACCTGACCCTTACAAGCTAAATCCCAACAGAGAACTATCAACCTGTACCACAAGCATGGGCCCAGCTGCCATACCCACCCGCTCTCGGCAAGGCCGTGTGGAGCGTCGTTTGGACGCAAGGGGCACCTGTACCACTGACACGCGATTTGGTGGCCTGCCTACCTGCATGTACGGTTATCCATCAGACCATAAAAGAGCATGAGGAACACTAAACAATATGCCCTATTTCATTCATTGCAACAATTTTTCGATACGACCACATCAAGCCTTCCTCTTAAAAACACTGTTCATCCCCCACAACTAAGGACTCTTTGGCCTAGACTTTCTTTCTTTGAGAAGCATGGTACCGGTTACTCCTTTAGAACTCATATTACAAATACTTAACCCCCGTACCCACTAGGCGATTTTACTGTCGCCCAGCAACGACACAGACGTAAAATTCCCTGCACAATCGCTGGGCGATTTCCCATGTGTATGGTTCCTTTCTGGGCGACGGGTGACATAGAGCATGATCGCCAGGAAAATCGTCAGGAGAATCGCCGGAAAATAAAGAAACTTGCCTGATATTAAGGGCCATACCCACCAGTGACTTCAGTAGCAACAGGCGACTGGGAGAATCGCCGTCGTCGTCGCCGGGCGACTGTAATATCGAGCAAGTTTGATAATTTACTGGCGATTTCACTGGTGATTGTGGTCGCCCCGTGATTGTGCCCGTAAATTCACTCCTGTATCGTCAACGAACGACAGTAAAATCGCCTAGTGGGTATGGGGCTTTAGAATCACAGTAATTGACGACTGTCCAGTAATCAAAGTGGACTGAGGTTGATGAATCCCTGAACACACGGATTTGTACTGCAGTAGTGAATAACATCATTGCAAGTAATACCTACTGTAGTCCGGTGTTAGGGGGAAATGAGCTTTAATATAATTAACACATCAAATGAAACGGTTATCTCTGGTGATGTTACAATTAAAAGTATACGCAACCAAGTTTCATTTTCATTTTCGTACATACATTTCACATTCTCTTACAAAGCAACTTAACGTTAGGCTAAGTTTTTTCTTATATGAACATACTCTTTACATAATCGAAATCTAGAAGTTAGCCCTAAATATTAGAAAACACTTTCCTTTGGAAGAAATGTACACAAGTTCAGCTTGTTTATTTCTATTTCATTCCATCCGAGAGCAGTCGTAATAAATCAATATCCACTCGTCCTTTGATAGGCAACATACTTGCCATTTAATACTGTGTGTATGTCTATAACTTGATTATATATATATGACTGCTCTCGGAGGATATGAAATAGAAATAAATAAGAGGAATATACATACATACATACATACATACATACATACATACATACATACATATATATATACATACATATATACATACCTATATACATACATACATATACATATATATATACATATATATACACACACATATATATACACACACATATATATATATATATACATATATATATATACATATATATATATATATATATATATATATATAAAACAGAGTTGGCTCGTGCCAATACCATGCCAAATTGTTAATCAGGAAGGACTAAATACTTGGGCGACCGTCCGAGATGGAAATGAACGCCGTCTATTTGATTGTGCTACATTGAGCAAGACATTTCAGTGTGCAAGAAGCCTTCTACCATCTGCATTTTCAAGCTAGTACATAAACAAGCGCTTAATTGAGAATAATGACAATGATACTAATATTAATGTTAATAATAACAATAACAATCAAGTACATCTGATGGCAGCCTTCCCGAAACGACCTGGTCGTGTTGAGTTGTTTCTTGTTTATATTGTTGTCTGGGGGAGCAATCGCTTCAATGTAGTGTCGCCAGCCTTATGTGTTTCTGTCTTGGACGAAAATGAGTAAGAATGTCGTTAGTTGAGGGAAAGTTTATTGATATGTGTCACCATGTTGTTTGAGCATCCATCTAACGGTCGTGCCGCTCCATCCCCCTTGTCGCTGAGGAGGATGTGACCATTTCTGCCTCCCGCATGCCCGAATGGGTGCAACTTGCACCCTGAGCGCTGCATATTGGCAAACCGCTGCCTCAGTGTCTCCCGCAACTGCTGCCGTATTGTATTAAGCTGAGACGCATTAGCTTTGAACCGCTGAATTTCTTCCTCAGAAATGCAATCCTCCTCATCCCCTGAGGAGCAGGAAGCCTGAAATAGCAATAACAATTAAGTACTTTAGCAAAAAGTAAAGTTCCTTTGTTCTTTTTATCGTAATGTACAAGTATGCTATGTCTATTATTTGAGAACAAAATATACCCATAGCTGATGATGATGAACATGATTGTTGACGTCCGCTTAGCATTTTTTTCATTATAGGGAATTATGTCTATTATTTGAGAACAAAATATACCCATAGCTGATGATGATGAACATGATTGTTGACGTCCGCTTAGCATTTTTTTCATTATAGGGAATTATGTCCACAGTTCTATGTCATGGATAAAATAGTTCTTGTTCCCATGACTTATAAATACAAGAGTTCCACTTTTGGAAATCAAAGTGCCTTGGAGGGAGGAGGGGGAGCGGGGAGGGGGGAGTAGAGGGGAGGGCATGACTGGGTTTCTGTGCTAAACTTAAAAACATCTGATTAGTGTATACACTTACAGAGACTAAACAATCAACGAGCCACAGCCAGTAGAGGCCAAAACAATGTTTTAACAGGAACATACACTCCACAAAAGTAAAAACTTTGCATAGTTAAATACTTTTGTTTATTTCAGTATGTGATACGGGCCCAGTACAGGTGTTTTTACATGCAATGAGTTAATTTACAAGCATGTGTATATTCAAACTCCACCTGCGGATTTGACCACAAAAAGAGCTTTTTTGCATGGTCTATAAACTTATTTCAATAAAGTGGCACCCTGCTAGCGGAATAGGCTTGAACAATCGATTGGGTAATGAGTTTCAACGGGACTCGTTGGGAGCAGGGCTTCTTTGGGAAGCTTCACTGTGCATGTTCACGGGAAAGGTGTATAACAGAGAAAAAGTGCCTATAGGAGGATGTCATAGGTGGTCGCTGCTCTTAGAGTGCAAGAAAGTGGCCCCCTGCCACTTAACAAGAATGCAGAGCTGGTTTTTAGGGAGCATAAATGCTCCTTAGACGTGCAGTCCTGGTTTAAGTTATTTTATTTATATTCATTCATGACCATTCTTATTTATACGCTATCATTCATAACCATGCATATTCATTCACGATCTGGCACTTTGAATTGGAAATGCAGTACGTACAACCCCCAAGGGTCCTGTGTACCTCAAATAACATAGTTAGCATGAAAGGTGTGGTGGGATGAATCCTCCCTCTGACAATTACAACCCCTAAAGAAAGATTAAAAGACATATCAAACCTGTAATACTGTATTTTAGAGTTTATGGTAATTAGATATACAGAACCTTTGTTAGCACTCCCCATACCCCCATTGGTTAACTGGCCAATTAATGTAATTAGGTCAGAGGCCAAAAGTTAGGTGAGGGTAGTAGGAGTCTGGACACCAAGAAGGACATTTGTTCTTTGTGTAAGTTTGTTTGTTTGTGGGATTAGTTTAACGTCCGGCCAACCCTTCAGGGTTCTTTTACCAGACTGCACAAGGTAAAGCATGTAAGATCCTAGGCTAAGGCCTATGGGTAATAATCTGTGACTGAAAAAATAATACATCATCACCAACAACTACTCCTGTCTTCAACTCTTCATTACTCCCCTGCACAACAACTATAATCAGAAAGTATTACCACCAAAACTAAAGTACTTCAAATGTGCATAATTAGGAATTAAATCTTGTGCATGATTAAGAATGTTTGTTTGTTTGCGGGGTTACTTTAACATCCGACCAATCCTTTAGGGTTCTTTTAACAGACTACAAAAGGTAAAGTTTTGAAGTTATTTTTACACCATATGGGCAGTGACTTGTTTGTTTGTTGGGTTAGTTTAATGACCGGCCAACCGTTCTGGGTTCTTTTACCAGACTGCCTATTTTTAGCAGTGTAACCCAATATAGTGCTGCTACACTGAGCATAGGCCCACAAAATACCCCACCCAGTCACATTATACTGACACCAGGCCAACCAAACTTGTCTTATTTAATTAATAAAACCACAAGAAACGGGGAAAAAAGAAATACATATTACACAGGTATCTTGTTACGTTTGCAAGAAGGGCCATTCCAACATCTTGAAAGTAATTCCTATTTCGGGTCAACAGTGAAAGTGCTAAACTTCATGAACTAGACATCTGACGATTTTCAGCCTGAGACCAGCCAATGTTTCAGCAGGGGATATTTTACGTGTCAAATAATTCCAAGAGACACAGACATGAAGTCCTCACATACAGATATACTACACTAAAATCCCAGTTGTAGTAAAAGCTCCTCTACTTCTAAATTTCTTTGGGTTGGTTGGGTAAAAAAAGAAGAAGAGCAAATTAAAAAAATATCAACCTACCCACCCTTTTTTGACCTGAACACAACAAATGTTTCCCTTTGGCCTGTGTCAGCCAGGTGTGTCCACTATAGGGTGGTGGAAGGTGGGATGGGGAGAGGACAGGGAAGGTGGAGAGGTGAGAAAGGAGCCAGTCAAGGCCAAAAAATATTTGGATTGTTTCTTTGTTTGCCCTTACTAAAATTGGAATTAAAATCAATTTTAAATGAAGATTTGTACATAATCAAATAATTATAACTCAAATGCTTATCAACAGGCATGCCAGTCATCGAATGTCATTTCCGCGGAAAATCACGAAATTCATTAATATTACATTAAAACCTCATTTTTCAAGAAGAAAACGATCATTTATGTCATATTAAAGAGACAAAAAACTGATTCCTGTTCAAATGAAACAGTTAAAAAGGCCAAGAAAAGTCTACCAAATTTTCATTTTAGTATCAAAATCTATCAGGGGCCCTACCCCACTATGGATTAAAAAAAAAAACCTTTATTGTAGATGACCCCCATTTATAGCAAATGACCCGCGTTTATTGCGAATAAAACCTTATCACAAATAATCTCTGTTCATTGCAAATAATCCCTGTTTATCGTGAATAACCCCCATTTATCGCTAATAATTTTAAAGTTTATTGCGAATGACCCCCGTTTATCTTGAAAGAACCCTGTTTAATGCCAATGACTTTTGTCTAAGTGAATAAACCCCCCAATTTATTGTGAATAACTCCTGTTTATCACTAATAACCCCCATTTATTGCAAATAACCCCGTAACTTGTGAATAACTCCTGTTTATTGTGAATCACCCCCGTTTATCGCGATCCACCCCCATTTATTCAAGCATGCCAGTCTGTGACTGTCATTTCCGCTGAAAATAAGGAAATTAAATCAAAATGCATTAAAACTTCATTTTAAAAGAAGAAATGGTGCACTGAAGTACAGTGCAATAAGAATTATAATATTTCTTAGTGTTAAGGAAAGATATTGTTACCTCTCTAAGTTTGGCAGGAGCACGTTGTGAACCAGTAAGCTAATTTTGTAGCGAAACGCTGATATGCCCTCGTGTCTGTGGCTAGGTATAGTATAGGGTTATCTAGATGGTTGCGCTTCCATGCAGGAACGGTAGTAAGTGAGTTAGTTTACTCCTAGACAGGTACACACAGGTACAAACGGGACATAGGCACAATCTGAAGACTGTTAGGAAACATTATGATTACATTATGTGTAAGACGAATAATCCAGATTAGGAGGACATCATGGGACCAATGGCTTTACCATCTGTGATTGCTCTAGTATAAGAATTAGGAATAGGATTAGTTAGTATGGGTATGAATGGGAATATGTGAGATTAATAGAGGGAGAACTTGGACGACTATTAGGATCCCTTTGTATAGCGCCAAGCCTACGGCTGTCCCTATACAAGTTGGCCGATCAACGTGATTAATGGGATCAATGATTTAAGAAAATGAAAATTTCGCCTGATTGGAATTAAACGTAGGACAATTAGGAGAGATATTAATGAATAAAATATTTTGATGGTAGGTGCGAAAAAATGACACTATAGTGACAATTTCACAAATAATTTAATCTTTGAATCATTGCATTTTGATGAGCCTGACAGGGGTAAAATAATTATTTTTCAGATTGCCATTTTCCACCAAACGCCATGGTTGCTTTGACATCTAGCCCTTAGGCCTAAGAATGCACGATCTGTAAAATATTATTTCAAACGTATCCAGGCCTAAAATAATCAAACCATATGATATATTGGACCCTGAGATATAGAAGAACATAGATATATGCATGAATTTCATTTTGATAGGCCTAATAAGGTCTAAATAATTATTTTTCAGATTGCCAGTGTCCGACCAATGCGCGTTAGGCCTCTAGCCGAGTTTAGGCCTAGATTTCAACGGTCTGATTTCAAATGCTGGAAAAAAGATATGGACCCACCTTTAACACCTGTATATCATATATCCTCCACAATTGATGCGTTTGTCTAATTAATATAATCCTGGTTTCCTGAGTTCAATATATCGGTGCAGGCGTGACGCCATCTTAGGCCTAGCTTGTCCAGCCTCCTCGTGTCCGATCGATCCAACGTCTTTGCATTCGATATGAACACATTTTCCAGGCCATTTCCTGCGTTTGTATGCGTCCACAGGTCCTCATAGATACCATTAATATATATTGAAAGCATCAGATAGCGCCGTACTGCTGGTAATCAGGCTGAGAAGGAGCCCCCGGTAACATCCAACCGTCCGGGCTGGCTGCACCTGGCGGTCTGGGCCTTGTCACCGGGCGGAGACCGAAGGATTACCAAGAAAATAGTGCGATGCATTTACGCGTTTAGACGCATTATTTCGCATTATTTTTGATTCTGGGACAGTGGGATGCTTATCTAAGTGTCGAAATCTATCTGTGGATACCGATAAGTAAGGTTAGAATGACTTATTTCATGGTTAAATAGGCCTGCAAAGTTGATGAATATTCAGACATTGACCGAGATCCTTTCTTGTCCGATTGAAAACGAGGCTGCTGCGCATTACTTGAAACGCCCCTTACGACAGGCTTTCCGTGTCGGGTGACGATCGGATTTCTGGTGTTATTTGGTCAGATATCGTTATAAATGATCAATTGATGGTGTTATGGGACCTCAAACACACTGTAATATCCATATCAGATGGGAAATCGATCAATTCTATCAGATTATATATGTTTTCTGAGGAGGGTAGGGCCATCACCTGTCACGTAACGCGCGGGATTTAACGTGTCGAACTCATTTTACCGGATATGGGCTGTAAATTCTCATGGATTTTACCGAAAGAATCAGTAAACAAGGTATGGGGAGCTTGTTCCCGCAATCATAGAAGTATAGATAAAATTGTATGCAAGGTAAGGGGCCACCAGCATAAGGGAGAAAATGCTGGATGTTCCCGACGAGTCGGTAAAACCCCATACATTCTAGTTTATTGCTTGTCGTCGGATGCGCCAGTCCGAACGCTGCCCATTAGGGAATTTCGCCTGATACACTTTGGTTTGCTTTCATACCGCTTTGATCCCTTTGGTTTCGCCGGGCGAAAAATAAGGGATATGAGACTTAGGATAGGTGAGCAGACCAACATAGACTTCAAGGAGAACATATGGACGCAATAGTCTAATGGGAGCAAAAGTCAGATCATACAGGAAGTGCTAAGACAGTAGCAAGGACTACGGCAGGTGATAGTAAGGATCGGGATAGCTTAGGCTCAGCCTTAAGCCTCATACCCACTAGGCGATTTTACTGGCGACTGGCGATGGCCAAATGGCAGAATCGCTGGTAAAATCGTTACCAATTCAGATCACCTGTTAGTATGTAATATTGAAATGTCAGTGCTTTTTTTAAATAGGTATATATTGCTTCATGCTCATGCTCATTGATGATTCGTGTATTATTAAAAAGCCTCTTTATAAACCTTTCTACCTATATAAATCATGTGACAATACATAGGTGCATAATTCTGGAGCTTGAAAAATTGCATTTCATTTTTTTTAACAAGGATATCTTGCTTACAACCTAACATAAATGCTTGAAATTTTCAGTCAACAGATAGCATTCATTTGGGGGTAAGCGTGTCTCAGGATTTTTTTTATTTAGGTCCTAGTTTTTGTTTAATTAAATGTAGAAATTAATGTTGAAAAAATTGACGTAAATTGTCCTGCTTCTTTACATAAAATAAAAAGTAGGACCTAAATGCTAATGAGAGGAATGTTACTAACATCAGGGATGTAAGTCAGGGTTAATGAAAAAAATCTGAAACCCCAGAGAGAACATTTTGAATAATCTTAAAATCCCATAAAACTTCATGTACGGAATTCAGTTTTAAAACTAGATCATGGGATCTTGGATCTATAGATCTTCTAAGGTACTGTAGGTACCCATGAGGCGGGGGTTGTAAGAAAGTTTAAGATGTAATGTATATCTGGCTTAAGCTGTTTGAAATGTAATACTAGATCATAATGAAATCAGATTTAATATTTATTGCAGTAGGTCTCAACTGGCACTTTATTGACAATCTGAAAACTAGATCAAACGATCCTGGGTCTAGTGACAGAGTAGGAACTAACATACCCATGGTGCGGCAGAGTTAAGAAATGAAATCAGATTTAATATTTTGATGGAAAGTACTAGATTTATTGGCCGCACCTACGTGGGTGCCCAGGAAATTTGAATTGCAAACGTGTCCAGGCCTAAAATGATTGAATCCTATGATGTGTAGATACCTGGAGGATATAAGAATATGCATTTTGATCGGCCTGATAAGGCTTAGATAATAATTTTTCAGACTGCCAGTGCCCCAACCTAAATGCCTGCAATGCATTAGTCCTAACTCAGGACGGCGCCAGGAGGTATTCATTGACGCACCATCTAACGAATTATAACGGTGTGAGTCGAACTCTCCAGTCAGAGGTTGATATTTCACTGCACCGATTTCAAACGTGTAAATGGCTGAGAACAGTTTGACAACACCAATTTTCAAATAAACCGACAGATACTGCAGAATCTATTATGATGAATTCAATAAAATGATATTATAATAGTATCTAGTTAGAATAAGTGGGAGAAACCAGCTGCTAAGTATTCCACAATCGTACACATACTAGTACTATTTTTCTCAGTGAATGGTCATCTGTGTGAACAGTCTCGAGATTCTACTTTAATTAGCAAGAAGAAATGCCAGATAGTGAAGTAAATATAGAAGCTCTATTGAGCTCTAACACAGATTTAACAATTTGACATAATTATGTATTTGTGCGACTAAAGATTCATAATAGAGACTGAGTTATAAAGTTGATTTTGTCAGACAAAGTTAGCCTCTGTCCGAAATTTGAAGAAGTCGTGTGTCAAACTGTCATCCCAGAACAAGGTTATTTATATAATATTCTAAGAATGACAACTCTTGTGCGTGACAGATTTAGAAAATATAAGATATCTGCTTCCCTTATGTAATTTTCATTAACTAGTGAAATCATTAAATGTTGGGATATTTTGTAAAGAAGTGAGCCATGCTGATGTGTCTTCACCACTCGTCGGACATTTTGTTATCGCATTGAAATGCCGACACTAACAGTCTGGGACGGCGCAATGACGCGAAAGGTGGCGCCACCTGGTGGGTAAAGCTTGAACTAATATGGCGGCTCAGCGCGCCCACTTGTGAGATATTGACAAACTTTTCTATCTTCGTGGGGGGTCCTGCCCGGTCGTTCTCCAAAATAGAAAACACCCCCTTTCCACGAATTTTTTCATTGAAAAAAGTACCCCTTTTTCTTTAAAACGCAGACATTCTGTTCCTTAAAATGGCCCTTTTTTCTTCCTTTTTGGGAAAAAGGACCCCTATTTTCCAAAACGCTGACACATGTGCAGAAAATCTACCCTTTTTTTCAAAATCAGGGACATGCGAAGTCTGTGAAAACAGACCCTTTATTCGTGTTTTTCAGAACGCTGATGCATATCATTTTGCAAGAAGAGTGGCGGGACTGGGGGGTCCTGTAAATCATCCCCAGTTTCTCTATGTACAAATGAGTGCGGTGTAAGCAGATCTAAGGTCTCCTGGATCCAGGATCGAGCCTGCTACACCCCCTCATAATTATTATTTGAGGTGATGATGTGAAAAAATCTGAAATCAGATTAAAATCTGAAAACTTACATCCCTGTAACATGTCTGCACAAAGTCTACCTATCTGCTGAGATTCAAATTGTCATGGTCCTCTGTCAGCCACCCTGGGTAGCACGACTCTCAGTACAAAATTTCAAAGTGTCTCTCTAAAATTAACCCCACGCCCCCCACACACAACCATTTTATCACTTTTGGTGGACAGCCTCTCAAATGGGAGTGAAATTTGCTCTTTCTCCGTACGAGGAAAACTACTCTGGCGGTTTTGCAAGGCACCAGCTCATAATAAATATGCAGTCTTTAATATGAAATAACAGTATTTTTAGGTTTAACTAGTATTCTAACTTCATCTCTTTTATGAAAGAGACCACCTGATACACTGAGAAGGGGAATACTTACCTCTAACATATCTTGTAGTGTTAGAGACATGCCATACCGATCAATGTGGTTTAAACTGGGGGACCCATTCAGCTGACCATAACTATTACCGCAGTACTGAAAACAATAAAGGTGTTGGTACAGAAACAACATATGCAATTCTTGAAAGGGGATGATTGGGAAGGTGTGTGAACAATACAAACCTTGAATTTGTTTCTTTCATTTTCTTAAGAATCTTGTCTTCTTAAGAGATGATTGTTACTTCAGTTTCTTTACTCATGAATTTGGCAACTGACAATAAAAATGCTCAGCGACCATGATTTGAAAGATGTTACTTTAGAAAGGTGTGAAAGCAATCATAAGACGGCTTGTAAATAGAATGGTAACCTGATATGAAATTTGACTGTTACCTAAACAACCAATGAACATCTTAGGACAATATGAATGTCAACCATTTCTAACCATTATCATCATATCACACTCGCTTTGTTATATGATATGATCGCCTGGAAGACCATGTATGTTTCATGACGTTGAGAATAAACTGATAGGAAAAATAAGTAAAAATAAAAAAACAAGTCTACTGAAAATATGGATACATTTGGTTGTTAAGTTGGACCATACCTTGGCCTTACCTTAAATGCATATTTACAATCGTGCCGACAACCAATGGAACTTGGTGAGTGTTGGTCCTCGCCATAAGGGGATGGACAGCCACAGCCTTCAGCTGCCTCTATCGGGTGACAGAGAGGACTGTCTCCTAAAAAGTGTAAAAACAGTCTTGTCAACCAATGAGTAAATACCAGGAAATACAGCAGGCAAAAGTTAACAGGCTAATAGGGCATGAGAAAGGGTCCCCACTTCAAATTTGTGATCCAAATCCTGTGTATTCTGTGTCGGAAAGTAAATTTTCTCTTTCATGGTTATGATGATTTGTCTTGATCTCATGGTGTTCAAGTTTAACAATATCATTAAAGATGCATGATTTGTCAAGAAACAAAAGAAAATAAATTTGTCAGTCCTCTGGACTGAAAAATCTTGCTTTGGTGGCAAAAAATAATCATCTATTTTGATTAACAACTTCTGGCACCACTCTTGCTGGCCACTATGATATGGCCTGAAATAAAAAGGAATTGTTGTGTTCAGGTAACCCGACCTACCCTATTTTTGGATTGGCTAGGTCAGTGAAAAAAACAAAAACAAACAAACAAAACATTGACTGTCACCTGAACACAACAATTTTTGCTGTTTGGCCTGATGTGTCAGGCAGGTGGTCTGGCACCTGTGTGTCCACTCTAGGGTGATGACAGTTGAGGTGGAGGGAGGGGGAGAGGAAGGGAGAGGTGGATGGGTGAGAGAGGAGCCAGTCAAGGCCAAAGGATATTTGGATTTCTGTTTTTCTTTACTTGCCCTTCCTAAAATTGGAATAAGAATCAATCTGAAATAAAGATATGCTACATAATTAAGAAAGGATAAATGAAATGCTTATCAGGAAAAATAGTTTGAACAATTATACTTTAAGGACTTGGCATGACAGATATGAATACACAAGTCCATTTAGTGGAAACAAATTAATAGTTTTCAGGGCAACCTGGACTTTCTGGTCTCTCGAACTTGATATACCTCAATATATGGACCTTGTGCAGAAGTGGTCACGTGACCACATTTTGGTGATAACCACTTGCTCATTAAAACCCAGAGATGCCACTCCCTGACTACCAAAATGTAGGAAAAATGTAAATGTTAGAATTTACAGTGGTTAATACTCTATAACAACATTATAATATGCCTCTGGTGGAAAGAAGTTCAGTTGGAAGTAAAATATTATCTAAACAAATGTAATCCCAAGTTTCCTACTGTGTAGGAACTGTAACTATGGCTATGCTACTTTCTGAATAGTTTTCTATATTCCTGATGGGAGAAAGGCTGTATTAATTCCTACTTATTCGTTATTCGTCTTCTTTTTCTATATATGACAGTAATTGTTGATGAAATATGGGGATAGGAATACAAATTATCGAGCGAATTATCAATTAAATTAAACAAAAAGATGAACATGTGAGCTCACCGCCATCATCCTCTATTATCGTTCACCAACACGCGGAGAACACTAACCTTTTCTCCGATGCCGATCATCAATATCGATATAATTCTTCGTGTTATATCGACCTAGACCGCCTCTGAATATCAATTATTCATAATATATCCTCCATATTGCTTGACGATGCCGATTTAAGGCGTAAATGGCGGTTAATCGCGGAGGACAGCTACACGTGTGCTCACCGTCCGCGCCATCTTGGCGTCTGCCTGAGGCTGAGTGGAAGGTGACCGTGTCAATGCGCTACTTTCTGAATAGTTTTCTATATTCCTGATGGGAGAAAGGCTGTATTAATTCCTACTTATTCGTTATTCGTCTTCTTTTTCTATATATGACAGTAATTGTTGATGAAATATGGGGATAGGAATACGAATTATCGAGCGAATTATCAATTAAATTAAACAAAAAGATGAACATGTGAGCTCACCGCCATCATCCTCTATTATCGTTCACCAACACGCGGAGAACACTAACCTTTTCTCCGATGCCGATCGTCAATATCGATATAATTCTTCGTGTTATATCGACCTAGACCGCCTCTGAATATCAATTATTCATAATATATCCTCCATATTGCTTGACGATGCCGGTTTAAGGCGTAAATGGCGGTTAATCGCGGAGGACAGCTACACGTGTGCTCACCGTCCGTGCCATCTTGGCGTCTGCCTGAGGCTGAGTGGAAGGTGACCGTGTCAATGCGCGAGATGTGCTTTGCCCGGTAGGGAATACGCATGAAAAATAGTTCGTGAAGAAACGCAATTTTCTGGGTTTATGTTGATTTATAGCCTTATAAGACATTAGCATCATCAATAAGATATCGACATTGATCTCTATCATGAATTAAATCGACTGAAACGCGCGGAAAATAGGCAAAATAGGCGTGCAATCCCGGCCGACTTTGCGTTCGGAGACCGGGGCCCTCCTTGCTCGCATCATCACGCTCATTAACATAATTTATTCCAGACTACACGGCAATCAGAACGCTATAGGCCTTTGAACGCTGAGGCGTCAATGTCATACAGGTTGGCCGCTGTCATTCTCCTGTCGGATTTCTGCTAATGCTTTCTCAATGGTCAATTTCCGGCATAGTGAATGTGAGTAAATGTCATTTAATGTTATAAAATAGAATAATGTTACTTTATCATTTCTCAGGACGTAAAAAATATGTAACATATAAAATCCAAAAGCGTTATAAACAGTTCAATGTTAGTGTTTAAAGACTAGATTTAAGTTATTGTTAAAATATTTGTTCACTGATGTCAATACAATTTCAAAATGTATCCACTGGAATGATAATGAAAACCGGACATGTACCGAATATTATCCAGTATAAATAAAAGTTAAATAAAAAAAAAAAAAAAAAAAAAAAATAGACTTCTCATAGACTCAGTATTACAACCGGATGTAGGTTTGGTTCAACGGCGTTTCCTGCCTAAATGTCCAAGTCAATCTCTCCGGGCGAGATTCGATTTGATCGATCATATTTTGAAAATGATTGGATATGACATCGAGCCCAGAGAACTATATAATTCAATAGCAATTTGCACTCTTCAGGGGTTATTCTATTAATCTCACTAAATAAAAGTGGTAGATGGGTGGAATTGATAAGCTTCTCAGAATAATCCAGATTCATTCCTTGCATTACTCGATGGTTCCAGGCATGCATATAGATTTTCGGCCAAATGCGGGTTACAAGTGCAATCAATACTGCAGTTGTTGCCAGCGCACTTTGAGCTACATGAATTATAAGGCTGATAATGCCTTAAGTATGGGGCCGTCCATAAATGACGTCATGCAGCAGGGGGGGAGGGGGGGTTCATGGTTGCATGACCAAACATGACAAGGGGGGGGGGGTCATGTGGTGCATGACATCATGTTTAAAAAAATTGAAATTCAAGAATTTCACAGAAAAATCATAGGTGCACTCAGGATATTTGATGCTGAAATTCCTTTTTTCAATGGAGGGGGGGGGGGGGGGGGGGTCCTCTTGAAATGACGTCATTTTTTAGAGGGGGGGTCTAGGGGCACATGACAAAACATGACAAGGGGGGGGAGGGGGGTCAAAAAGGGTAAAAAATAGCATGACGTCATTTATGGACGGCCCCTATGTTACAATAATGGAGCAAAGCTCGAAGGCTTTGCTCCATGATAATTCAAAAACTAACCTATCCCTTTATTCAGGCATGCCAGTGTCAGAATGTCATTTCCATGGAAAATCATAAAAATCATTAAAAACAAATCTAAAACTTATCTTTAAGGAAGAAATACATGTAGTATGTAATGTGGAGTACCCCAGAACTGTTTTCACACTAAAACGAGCAAGAAATCACTCATAAAATTAATCATAATTTTCATTTTGACAAGCAAAATTTATCAGGGAATCCCTACCCCCTGTATGAAAAAATATTTTCTCCTCAGTTTTGGATGAATCTCAAAAATGACCCAAAGTGAATCAAAAACCGCGAAATTCCGTGGATCCGCGGAAGTCTGGCACACCTGAAATTGCTGTGGTGCTCTGTTAATACTTATATAGCTTACACCACAAATCCACCAGCGCAACAAAAATGGAATATGGGGAGCACAGCTCCCTATCAAGGTGGTTCATTGTATGGATGTGCAGTACATTATTTAATTTTTCTAAGTATTTGTGAAATACATATTATTATTTATCCTGATGAAGGCAGTACTTAACATCCCGAAACTAGTTGATTCGCCATGATCTTAACGTCTGATTAATAAATCAAGTCAACAACAAGAAGCAAAATAGATACAAAGTTTCACTCATGCATGAGCGATGGTCGTCCCTCAGTAAACTGAAGGCCCTCCTATGTAAAATGGGCTATAGGTGCTGACTACTACCACCACCACTCCTGCTGTCACACACAGCTCAGGGAGGGGTTTAAGAAAGGGCATGCACTGCCAATCACCTAGTATTGAGTGACCTATCACTCACCCACCTGGGACTGCCCACCTGCAGGTGACAGCGGAGGTCCTAATGTGAGGGGGTGAGGGCTGTTTAGCTCAGGCATTGGTTATGTAACCTACTTCTAGCTTCTCACACTGCCTGATTATAACAACAATTGGAGGACAATGCCCTTCAACTGCTGAACATGAGATTGTGTAACCGGTCATTGAGAACAAAGAGAATTAAATGGTTAAAGACATGACTGATTCAGGGAGTCCCCACCATTAGCTACTATACTATATAGATATAACTAGTGACTCCCAAAAATCCTGCGTTGGGATTGGTGTACAGGGCTTTTCCTTAACTTTTTTTTCCACTAGCCCACCAGGCTAGTGCTTAGAATTTTACACTAGCCCATGGTAGACTTCACTAGCCCAACTAAAAACCTTTCAATTGACATATTAAATATTAGGATCTTGTCTATAGTTTTGGGGGTATTGTAATTTTACTAAACAGGTTATGCATAACTTTTTTTGTTTAGGATTTTATGTTTTCCACTAGCCCACCAGGCTAGCTGCACAAAATTTGCACTAGCCCAACCAGGTTTTTACTAGTACCCGATACTAGTTACTCTATGTTAAGGTCAAACCCTGGTGTAGTTTCAACACTTATATTATTATCTAGAAATATTATATGAGCATAATAGGAGAGTTGTCAGTCACTCATGGTACACTACCCGTAGTATAATTTGATGCATTAACCACGTTGAAGGCAAACTAAACTTGGTACATGTATTCTCTACCATGAATACTATGGATATTTGAATCCAACACAAAAGACATGTCTGATTAAGGGAGTCCCCACCATTAGCTACTATACTATAAAGATATAACTAGGGACTCCCAACAAAAGGAAAACTTGCCCATATATTATGATGACAAAATATTATACTGATTAGCTAATTTACTGTTACTAGCTTCTTTCAGAGTATTTTTTTTTCACTTGCAATAATATTTTATATATATGTGTATAGCTGCTAGATTAGTTCAAAACTGTTACAGAGTCGTGAATATTTGTTATTAAATTATTTCTTAATTTCTGTTTTTCATCTAAGGGTGTTGTATAATCACATTACGATGTCTATTCTAAACATTTCAAAAGTTAGATATTCTATAAAGAAGTCTTCAGAAGCTTGGGCAGACACTCATTATTGTACTTTAAGTTTTAATTTCTGTTTAAATGCCTAAATGATTATGAAACAACTAAGAGAGAAAAGTAAATGGAGACTTGTACTGACTATACTATAGTTGCTATGTGGCGGCCGGATGAACTGGTCCTGACTCAATTAGGCCGCTAAACTATTTTCTGAGGCATTTGACGTCATTATCCAAAGTCTGTCTCCTAGGCTGAGGTCGTCAGATGGAGTTACGCATCGGATTTGTAATGTATATAACTACTCTTACCATCATGATTACAGATTCCCTCAGAACAGGCTACGTCCGACCCTTCACGTGAGCTGGGTACGCTGCAGCTTTCACATCCGTCATGACCTGATGAGTAGCCACAGTCACTTCGGTTCCCTGTGCCAGAGTCATGCAATAATGCTCGCGAGGAATCTGAGTTACAGGTGCATTCTTCGAGCGATACCAATTCATTAGAGTTGTGGTCACCTCCAGTAACACAGCCTGAGCTTTTGGAATGGTCATCACACTGTGAATAGAAGTACGGGTACAATGCTGTATGCTGAGCTCATCAGTTTGTAGAGCCTCTCAACAAATGAATAGAATTAAATGCGGGGATAATATTTCTATGAAAAGTTAAGAGACTGCCCTTGTACATTTTAATTCACCCTACCAGAGTTAGCTAAATTATAGTATTTTAAGCAGCTGCAGGTTAATTTCGACCAAATTTGTCGACAAAAATCCCTGCAAAACCTGTAGAAAATTAATTGATAACTGTGATATTTCCACTTTTAATGAATGAATTTTTAAAAAGATTGAAAATATCTAATGTATATGGATACAAATTTAAATTTGTTATCTAGTTTTTCTTCATGTCTAACTAGAAATAGTGACATGAAAATTTCTATGCTAAAGCATTGTGATTTGTCGACATATTACCCAGCACGCACCCTGATTAAAGCTAACATGCAGGTAAAACTAAATAGAAAATGGCTATCCGTGGTTGGGTGAATTATCAACGCCATTCATGGTCTTAAGTTAACCAACCATGCAAATGTTGATTCTAGTTGAAAACTTATACTGACTAAAACATCTATGTCAAAATGGCACACTGACCGTGCAATTTTCCTTGTCCTTCTCCATGTAGTTCTCCAGGTCCTCCTCCTGATTTGGTGTTGGTTTGCTGCCCTTTTTCTTCTTGCGCTTTTGTCGCTTCTGCTGGCGGCGCAACTCCTTGGCTTGCTCCTCCTCCAGCAGCTCTTTACAGATCAGTTCCAGATTAGAAATGCCCTGCTTCTGCTCCAGCGCCATCTGCCCATGACAGCACATCAGCAATTACAGTCTATACAGGCTCATGATTGAAAACAAAATATCTAATAAGGATAAAATGTTACATGCTGATTTAGTTGGGTTTATGTGATACCATGACCAGAACGTTACATCTAATAACAGTGGTCAAAACTGACTTTTTATAGTGTCAGCCCTCTGGGCCAACGGGCCTTATTTACGTTTATTTACGGAAACTTTGTAGGCTGTCAAGGCCCATTTTAGTGCAATTTCCCCGAAAAATTGTCAGCCCTGTTAATGTTACGAAATATCTGCTATTGGCCAACAAGTCTTTTTGTAGACAACCTTTTGTAACACTTTTGTAGACAAATAACACTTTAACACTTTTGTAGACAAATCTAACAAAACATTTCAAGCATGCATGTTCATCCTCTTGAAGATATTTACTTCACACAAGAATACTTTATTTATAGGATTTCAATAAATAGTGACACTCAGTCTTTCAGGAGAAGGCATCAGACTTTTTTTGTGGTATGAAACTAACCATAAAAAACAAATGGCATATCCTTATCAACATTCACAACAACATTTGTGCCAGATTACAGGTATCTATCTTCTTTCACTCTAGGAATGAAGGTATTTTTATTATTATAAGGGAAGTGACTGTCGCACCTCTAACCAGCCCTGGCCCCTGCCCGACAGGTGTCAGGGCTGACCATGGCCGCCGGGTCTGGGAAGGGGGTTGGAAGGGGTGAAGAGTCAGTCAGCACTACTGATGCGTGCGTGGACGGTAGGTGAAGCAGGGAGGGCCAAAAAAAAATGTTGTGTTCAGGTTTCCCAACTGACCATATTATTTTGGCACAACCCTAAAGTTTTTTTCCAGGATCTTTTTTGGGGGGAAACCGTCAAAATTGAACTTAATTGAACAAATGAAGAGCAAATCATGAAACCCAAAATAAAAACGACAAAAGAAAGACCTTTATATTATCAAAATATGTATTACAAATGAAAACAAGAAGCAAAAGAACTACAAAGTTTCACTCATGCATGAGCGATGGTCGTCCCTCAAACTGAAGGCCTTCCAACAACCGGGAGTATAAGGCCAAAAAAAGGTAACTTAGGTCCAGAAGAATAGGGTAGGTAGGTCTTTTTTTTTTTTTACTTAACAAATAGGCCCGGACAGTGTTTAGAATTAAGATGATATTCTAAATGTCCTCTAAAACAATTTTCAGCATCTAGAATTCATCCCCTGAGCATCTTTATGCTTTTTTGGATTTATGGATTTTGTGGGAAAACAAGTTTTAAAAATTCTTTTATAGGGTAGGGCCAAAGATTTAGGGTAGGTCGGGTTACCTGTTAGGCCCAGTGATAATGTTAGAAAAACTTAGAATGCGTCAATGGCGCACTCCCTATTAAATTCACTGAGACATACAGTGTTTGAAATTAACTTTTTTGGGCGTCAGCCATCCGGGCTGATGTTTCTGAGATGTCAGCCCTAACAGACGTTTTTATGGCAAAAAGGTACTAACCAGATGAGCATTTAGTAACATAAATTGAATAGATGAAAAAAATCAATTTTTCTCTCGGCAAAAGAGCTGTCAGCCATCCGGGCTGAGAATTTGCTCTTTTTGGCCGGAACTTTCAGCCCTGATCAGAAATTGTGAGCCTGGGGCTGACGGGCTGACGTTAATTTCCAACACTGGACATATTTTAATGCGCCATTTTTGGTGCATTTCAATGAGATAAAAATTCCTAATGTTCCATGGGCGCATTGATCTGAAAAGCAATGTGCCATTTGACATTTGGATGTGCACATGGCGCATGGCGCGGCTCTAACATTTTCACTGTAGGCCTAATATGGGCTATGAGTACTGACCACCACCACCACTCCTGCTGTCACACAGAACTCAGGGAGCAGTTTAGGAAAGGGGCTGTTACTAGGTCCCTGCTTGTTTGTTTGTTTGTTTGTTGGGGTAGTTTAACGTCCGGCCAACCCTTATGGGTTCTTTCCAGACTGCACAAGGTAACACTTTTTCAGCTTATTTTATGCCACAAGGGCGGTGACCGAATATATGATATGGTTTAGGAGAAACCCGCCACCGGGTGCAATACCCTACTCATTGCGAAGAGTGGCAAGGGGTCTTTCGTGTGCAATGTCCCATAGAAAGGACACCACACACCTGGCCTTTGATGACCCTGTCGGGAGCACAGGGTGGCCCCTGGATCCCAGACTCTTGGATCCTTTCTTACCCATCACTCACCCACCTAGACCTACCCACCTGCAGGTGACAGTGGAGGCCTTAATGTGGAGGGGTGAGGTTGATTGGCTCAGGTAATGATTATGTAACCAACTTCTAGCTTCTCACACTGCCTGGCTCTAACAACCATTGTAGGACAATGCCCTTAAGCTGTTGAACATGACATTGTGTAACCGGTCATTAAGAACAAAGAGAATCCAATGACTAAAGACATGACTGATTGAGGGAGTCCCCACCAATAGCTACAGTACTATATAGATACTAGTTGAATGATTGATATGATTGATGAGATCGATCATTTGGTTAAATGAGAATTTCGCCCATTGGAATTAAACGTAGGACGCAGAGATATTAATGATTAAAATATTTTGATGGTAGGTCAGAAAAAATGACACTATAGTGACAATTTCACAAATAATTTAATCTTTCAATCATTGACATTATGTGCATTTTGATCAGCCTGACAGGGGTAAAGTAATTATTTTTCAAATTGCCAGTGTCCGACCAATGCGTGTTAGGCCTCTAGCCTAGTCTAGACCCATTTCAACGACATAATTTCAAATGCTGGAAAAAAGATATGAACCAACCTTTAATGCCTGGAGTTCTCAATGCGTTTGAATGCGTATTTCCTCCACAATTGATGCGTTTAGTCTAAATATCATCCTGGTTTCCTGATTTTAATGTATTGGTGCAGGCTTGTGGGGAGAGAACCCGGCCGCTCGGCTGACGCCATCTTATGACTCCTTCCTGCGTTAGTATGCGTCCACAGGTCCACATAGATTACATAAATATATATTGAAAGCATCAGATAACAGCCCGGCATGCCTGCACCGAGCAGTCTGACCTTCGCCTTGGCGGGGGCACGAAGGAATACCAAGAAAATAGTGTGATGAGTATGCGCATTTTGACGCGTTATTTCGCATTATTTTGATTCTGGGACATTGGGATGTTTATCTATGTGTCCAAATCTACCTCTCTATATATATTTGACCCATAAGAATGATTGATTTCATGGTAAAATATAGGTTGATGAATATTCAGACATTGACCCAGATCTCTTCGTCACCAATCGAAAGTGAGGCTGCTGCGCATTACTTGACGCGCCCGAACAACAGGGATTACCACGTCGTGTGACGATCGGATTTCTGGTTTTATTTGGTCAGATATCGTTATAAATGATGAATTGATGGTGTTATTTGGTATATTGATATGCTGCAGGTTAAGGTAAGACATTATGGAGGCTTGATATCAAGCAGGAAGTCCATAAATTCTATCGGATTCAGGAGTCCGGCCAACATCACGGGTCACATAACGTGCAGGATTTTACGCGTCAAACTCATTTTACTGGAAATCTAGGCCTCCTAGACACATATTTTACCGGAAATATCAACTAACAAGCTATGGAGAGCTGGTTCCCGCAATGATAAAAGTATATAGAAAATTGTATGAAAGGTAAGGAGGCACCAGCATTCGGAGGAAAGTGCTGGAAGTTCCCGGTGAGTCAGTAAAATCCCATAAATTCTAGTTTATTGCTTGATGTCGAACGCGCCAGTCCGAGCGCTTCCCTATGGACAATTTTGCCCGATACGCTTTGATAACGTTTTCATACTCCTTTGATTCCCTTGGTTTCGCAGGGCGAAAAATAACTAGGGACTCCCAAAAATGGGTCACAGAAGACTCATCTATGAAGTTCTTATTCTTTTTTTTACAATTTGAGCACATCATATGAGTTAAGAAAAATATATTTTTTAAAGTAAGTCCTGACTAAGCGATCTTTTTTTATTTTGAGGCACAATACCTAAACGCAACAATTATATTTTTGGACAAAAGGTTGGACTACTGTGATGAGGGACCATTTCGCTGGTCTTGCAGAAACGTAGAATAATCGCTGTGCTTGTATCTATCTAGATATCTATCATATATCATTAAAATTTAATATCAGTTTGAATACATTTTCTTATCATATAAATTTTATAACTATGGGTTGTGGAATAGAAATAGGAATTGGTCGGAAATGTGTAAATCCTGGTTTATACTTAATTTTTTTTTATTTCAATGCTTTAAATTGTGTTTTCGCGTCTCCTTTAAGGGAAACAGTTTTTTTTTTAAAAATGAAAGGTATTATGTTCATTGCTTATTACAAAAACACTAAAATTTTCCTAAGTGTAGTATTTATGTCGAACAAATACAAATACTAATGACAAAATATAAAGTAAAACAAGAGGTTTTGTGCTAATATCTTTTGAAAATATTCCCTAGTACATATCCTGCTGGTTGAAACAGAAAATTACCACCAACCAGCAGCTCGTGAAAGAAATAAGTAAACTGTAAACTGTTGTTTCCATGCTGTATATATTCAAATTTCATGTATTCCATCACTTCAAATCATATGCAAAAATATGAGTATAGTATAGATCAAATAGAAACATGCAAACGGAAACGGATTTTGTGACCATAGCTCCCTATTAAAGCAGTCTGGTCTAATCAGGGGTTTTCCTTAACTATTTTGTTCACTAGTCCACTGGGCTAGTGGTTGCATCTTAGCACTAGCCCGGATCAAAGTTTCACTTGCCCATATGAAGATATCATTAAGAATTCTTTTCAACTCTTACTGGTCCATAGGGCTAGTTGCTAGCAAAATGCACTAGCCCGACAGGATTTTTACTAGTACCAGGTACTAGTAACTGTATGTTAAGGAAAATCTCTGCTAATGATATACAGTACATAGGCGATTTGAAAATATTTGTAAAAACATATCAATTTTTTTTATCACTGTAAGTATTTTGACTCAATGCATCCTGTCATACCTCCTCAGGTGCTAATAATGATGTCATGAACAAAGTACCAGTTTCAGCTAAACTTTTCCTAGAATTGGGAAATAGCAGTGAATGATTACCCGTCTTTGGCTATTGTAATGCCTTTCCAAATATAGTACAAATAATTATCTATAAAGGACCAGCCAAAATAGTTTACACCAACTGAACTTGTCTATTTTGGGAAAAGCACTTCACTACTAACCAACCCAACTAGTCTATTTTAAGAAATACCAGGCACCACAAAGTGCCAGCCAAACCAGTTTACACTAACTGAAATAACAAAAAACGTGGCTAGTTCTCTCTACTGAAAAAAAAACAACGTTTACACTAACTGACCTAGTCTAGTTTAGGAAAAGCACTTCCCAACTAACCGACCCAACCAGTCTATCTTAGGAACCAGGTGAGCAATAATACATACACCAAAAGTGTAGGTAAGACTGTCATACAACAGTGTTCGAAATTAAGGTTTACTTCTATGCACTCAAAGGATGCACAGCTCTGAAATCTGTGCACCCTGCAGTCTTACCCTGAACCTTGTCATTAAAAGGCCTCTCAATAATTACTTAATATAGCATAATTATTTAGGATGGTGATGGAAAATACCCTATATAATATTAACAATAACACATATAGAAATATGCGTCTACAGTAGGTGGATGGGGGCTGTCGTACTGAATCTGGGTTGAAATGGCTTTGGGAAAAATAATCACTATCAAGTTTTTGGGCCAACATTTCTAGATCAAACACGTATGTAGGACATGGTGGCCAAAAATGCTTGACTAAGATATCTTTTCAATAACCCTGAATAGATGAATAAAACAGCTGAAAGCTTACCTCAAAGCTTTTCTTCAGTGCATCAACTCCAAAATAGAAGAGGATCTGCCAGGTCTGCTCCTCAGCACGCAGCTTCTGCCATATGCGGTGAAGCCGCTCATAGAGGTAGATGCCAAGGCAAGTGAGCACCTCCTCCTGAGCAATGTCCAGTGTCTTGGCATGCCGCTCACGCCTACTGCTGCTTAAAGCCAGAAGGCAAAAACGCCAAAAGATAAGTCATCATGCAGTATTCAAATTAGTGTAATAATATAAATTATAAGGGTACCAACCCAAATTCCATTTTCAAATCCCCTGTGTTTTCCCTGAGATTTCCCTGTCCCGCTGCAATTTCCCCCTTTGTTATGTCCAGCAAGTTTTTTAAATTCAAAAATCTCGCATGCAGAAAAACTTTGGACAACCCAACAACAAAAAATCCAATCCCTAATATCTTGAGAATCAGAAATTTCAGAACCTGGCCAAAAGAAATTCCCTGTGTTTTTGTTGTTTTTCTTTCTTCAAAATTTGCAAATTTCCTGTGTTTTCCCTGTCAGTGAATTTTTGTCTGCCATTTTACCTGTTTTCCCTGTGCTGTAGGTACCCTGATTTAGGTATTTAAAGGGTGTATGGATAGGACAATTGTGAATCAATTATCTGAAACACAATATTTGAAAGATTTTATTTTTTTAAAGGAGAACCCTAAAGACGATTTAAAGCATTGTTAACTATTGATTATACATGAATAAAAATATCTCTACAATAAATAAGAAAGAAATAGGCAAGTTTACATGGTACACCCACATGGCCTGTAATAAAGGTACCTTTTTGCTTGTCACGTGATATGGGGGTCTATGATGTCATCTAAGCTACTGCTAAGTAAGCTCAAGTGCAAAATAACAACACCCTCACAGTCACACCCATGAGTGTGAAGTGACACCTGTGGTTGGGCCATAATTCACATTTCTACCTGCATCTCTGTGTTAGCAATAATGATGAAAGATACATCATTTGAAAGGTCAGAGGGAGAAGGGGGAATTTAGATCCTTCATGGAACTATCTACTGGTGCCCCATGCTAATGTTCATGTTCGGCATTCTTTAATACATACATGTAACTTATCATATATATATTAGAGGTCTAAGAGTACTTGTATAATGCTAGTTTATTAAATGATTTAGATTAATGTAGATACGCACCTGCCGGTAAGCTCTGGCTCAGCTCGGCCTATGAGCTGGGCGATGAAGTCCTTCTCACATACGACGTGAATATGACGTTCCCCCTGACAGCAGCGCAGGCCCTCATAGAGCGCCGGGCAGTAGCCCTTCTCTGATGTGCTCTCCAGCTCACCGACTAGGATGTGGTAGGCCCGCAACACCTTCGACTTGCACTCACTACAAAACCTGTCATGAGCCAAGCAGAGATGGGTCAGAACATAAAGGACCATGCACTTCTTAGTTCTGGTACAAGCAAATCATATATACAAGCCTTATCGCTCTCAACATTACAGGGTAAAGATTGTACTCAGTACCTTTCTGAGTCTTTACAGGGATCCACCTGTTTTGGATCAGCATTACCCATCTGTGCCTTAGATCCCCTTTATCCCAAAATCCCAACCACAGGTTGGATACCTGGTAATTGCTATTTCGTGATGCCTGATGAGCATTAGGTGGGCCCCCTAACAAAAAGGGCCTGGGGTCTTGGAAGGATCAGTAACATTACTGGCCCCAGAAGGTCTTGTGACGTCATCAATGACGTCAGGGGACCTAGGTCACATTAGGGGTTGATAGAACAAATTCCGCCATTCTCTAGGTAGCATCCCGGGACATTACATAAACAAAATAACGCTTCTTATATCTTATTTTCATAATGCGCATTAAGAATACTGAAAAAGAGATTTACTAAAAGAAAGGTTTCACAATCTAAACAGTTAGTCTCGACATGTAACGGGTGTAATTACCCATTAGTTTTTTATTCTTGTTATTCTTGTACTCTATACTTACCTGTGCTTCCGGAGATAATTATCAAGGGTGTCAATTAGATCTTCACAGTCTACCAATATGACCTCTTCACGACACTCCTTTGATAATACTTCCCAAATATCCACCCAGCTCCTACAACGATAAATCAGTCAAAGCTCAATCTTTATGTATATAATTTCAACCTTATTCACAGTGGGGATTATTGATGTAATTATTTTATTACATTGTTATAATTGTTGAAAAGTGTTGAAATGAAAAGTAATGTTCATGTTATTGCTAGCCTGCTAGTGCAACAACGAAAACCAGAATTAATCTGAGTGTTGACCACTTAAATCAAACAAGTCGGCCGATCGACGTGATAGATGAGATAGATCATTTGAAGAAATGAGAATTTCGCCTGATTGAAATTAACGTAGGATCCTAAGGAGAGATATTAATGAATGAAATATTTATTTTGATGGTAGGTCTGAAAGAATGACACTATAGTGACAATTTCACAAATCATTATTTTAATCTCTGAATCTGTTCGACACTGACACTGACAGCACCGGAGAACTTATTGACAGTGTGACGCCTATGTTTTAACATTGAATGGGAATGATTAAGACAGTGACAGTGACTTAGGCCTAGACATATTAGAACTGAGATTTAATATTTTGATGGTAGGTCTGAAAGAATGACACTATAGTGGCAATTTCACAAATCTTTTAATGTTTGGATCATAAATAATTGCTTTCGGAGCCGCTATAATACTCCGTGTTAGGCCTCTAGCCGAGTTTAGGCCTAGATTTCAACGGTATCATTCAATATGCTGGAAAAAAAATATAAACTAACCGTTAAGGCCTGTGCTGGAGTCCTCAATGCGATTCAATGCATATATCCTCCACAATTGATGCGTTTAATGTCATCCTAGTTTCCTGATTTCAATGAATCGGTGCAGGCGTGCGGGGAGAAAACCCGGCCAGGATGACGCCATGTTAGGTCTGACAGTGTCAACCCTCCTCGTGTCCGATTGATCCAATGTTTTCCCTTCGATACTAACGCATGGTTCACGCATGAGTTTTCAATGCGTTGTATGCGTTTAAGGGGGTCCAGGCTCCAGTATATATATATTGAAAGCATCAGATACCGCCGTAATCCAGGTATCCATGCGGCGAAAGAGGAGCCTCCCGCCGAAACGTCCGACCGGGCCGGGCACTTGCACCCTGAAGGTGTGAGTGGAGCGCTCTGACCTGGATTGTTCACCGGGTCGACGCGAAGGAATAGCAAGAAAATAGTGCGATGATTTCGCGCAATTTGTCGCGTTATTTCGCAAAATATGTCCTCCTGGACTTTGACATGATCATCTTTGTATCCAAATCTACCCCTGTATATATATTTGGGCAGAAAGAACAATCGATCTCATGGTGAAATAGGCCTGCAAATTTGATGAATATTCAGACATTGACCCAGATCCCTTCCTGCCCGATCGAAAGTGAGGCTGGGGGGCGTAACTTGACCCGGTTAACAAGGCGTCGGGTGACGATCAGATTTCTGGTCTTATTTGCTCAACTATCGATATAAATGATCAAGTTATGGTGTTATAGGCTCAAATAAGCCCAAGAATGTGGTTATTTTAGCTCAGAATCGATTTGGGACATCGTCACTTTGCCGCGTTACAGGCATAACGCGCAGCAGCCGCGCGCTGGGACATCGGTCACCATTGAAATAGCATTGGGACAGGCATAACGCGGCAGTTTACGCTGGGACATGGTCACCATAGGAATAGCATTGGCCGTTTGGCACGTCGGGGCGTTTCAGACATAACGCGAAATTCTGTCACCGATCTCAGTAGTACCTAACCAAGAAGAGAATAGGTCGGCTTTGATCTAAAGATTTAATGACTTAAGTCAGACTTATGTGATCAAATTAACTCACTGACAGAGCAAAAAAAGCCGACCTATAATAAAGTGAATAAATTGTATCAGAGTAAAACAAATACTAAAATATTAAAGATATAAAACATAAGAATTAATAAAACAATAATACTTTAAAACCTATAGTTAGACAGAGGTGGTGGGATGGCACTATAGTGACAATCTGAAAAAATATCTTCTTTCAAGCCTATATAGGTTAGACATTGACTTAGGCCTAAGGGCATTTGTCTTTATGTCTTACACAAAACAGATTTAATATTTAGATGGTAGGTCTGAAAAAATGATACCATAGTGACAATTTTATTATTTCTATAGGCTAGATAAGGCCTAAACAACTTCTTTTGGGGTCATTTTTGTCATACCATCTGTAAAATATTCTTGGAAGCATTTCCAGGCCTAAAATGATCAAACTATATGATATATAGGACCCTAAGATATAGGAGAACATAGATATATACATGAATTTCATTTTGGTAGGGGTAATAAGGCCTAAAATATTTTTGTCCAAACGCCGCTGAGTGTGACAAGTTCAAATGATCTAGCCTATAGGCATATTTCAACTGTAGCAATGGCTACGGTGATGAGTGAAAGGCAGGTGAAACCAATGAGAACAGTGCTGAGGTGGGAGGGGGCCCACCAATTAAACAATTACATGGTCCACTGCCCTCCTACAATGGACCCCAATTCAAACAGTAACTGATCCATTTGTTTTGGCTGGCCCTTCATACCAACATAACCTTCACAGATGAAACCCCCACCGAAACAACTAGACATCTAAAGATTTCGGCCGGAGACCGGCTGATGTTTTGGCAGGGACTCTTCAAACACCAACCCCATGAGGGAAAGATTTTCTAACCATAAAAAAACAGGGTCCCAGTAAATTCAACATGCAACATAAGGGCCCCCCCCCCCCACACTACCAGAAAGGGCCCCCCCCCCCCCCCCACACTACAAGAATTTAACTCTCAGAACTCCCAGAATTCCAAAATCCTTTGTTTCTGACTGGAAAAGGAAGCCTATGAAAACCTAGCTTATACCCTCATGCCTTTCATGCCTATGAACATGAGTAGGACTAGGCTGGCACCAGTGGCAGTTTGACCCAGTCATATCTATATCTGACCCCCAGGACTAACTTAGCAACTTCTACCCTGACAGCAAACTTGGGCCCAGAATGAAAGGACTATAACTACTGACTATTGGAAAGGAAACTGGAGGCGGGTATGGGTGAAATATCACAAACAGCCCTTTATTGCTATAATACTGGCATTTATCTGGAGAATTCATTAGAAATTGTACCCGCCTACCATCAAACGGAGGTGACTTTGTTATCAACTGGAAATTCAATATGCCTTTGTTTATCTACAAACTTTTTCTGGAGAACCAACTAGTCTAGACATTTGAGCTAAAGTCTGAGACAAGAGGACAGTTCCCTTTCTTTACAATTATTCCAGTATGATAAACAGGAAAGGTTGAGATTTTGTTTACAGTTAAGCCATATTGACATACTTTTCTAATGTCCGCTAACTTGCTCCAGGAGGATCACTAGTTAACAATATATACTTACCCTAAAGCTTTCGTTTTGTGTGTATCCAGTGAATGTAGCATACACCGTTTATTCTTCTTACTCTTTGGGATTGACTCTATTACTGCATTTAGATTTGACCTGGAAATGATAAGATAATTTTAGCATGAATTTCATAATGTAAATGTAAAAATTGAAGCTAAATTATCATTTTATTCACCGATTTATAGTTATTTGTAACCTGATGATATTCATAAGGCAAACCTAATGATATTTATAAGGGAAATATTCTTGAGTACCGGTACAGTTTGCCATAAACTAAAAACATACATTTCATGAAATATATTTGAACATTGACATTTTCATAAAGGAATGTAAGTCAGGGTTAAAGACAAAATCTGAAACAGCATAGAAACAAGCAATTACCGTAAAATGCTATAAACCGTTATGTAAATAATTAGTTTTGAAAGTGAGACGTTCAAGTGAAAAACTCTTTAATCGGACAGAACAGTGTCCGAAATTAAGGATTTCTGTTGCACTCACCGGGTGCAGGAGTCAAAAAACTTTGCACCCGGCCAATATTTCTTGCATTCTCCATCTAAACTAGATCAAAAGCGCCATTGATTTAATTGATCAAGTTAGGTACTGTAGGCACCCATGGGCCGGCGTATTTCAAGATCAAAGGTAATTTTTGATGATTTAATGTGAAAAACATTAATTATTTTACAGAGGTGGTAGGTCAGAACTGGCACTATAGTGACAATCTGAAAAAATATTTTGACTTGCAAGCCTAGACACTGACAGCTTGATGACGGTGTGCCTTTTATGTTATAACATTGAGACACTGACAGCGAGTAAGGCCTAGATATTAGCATATATTCCAGTTACCACTAACGGCATCAATCTATGTTGTTGGGGCAAACAATCCCTGCGACATCCTCGCTGTGCAGTGCACTTTCAACCAATACGGCAGTCGGGAGTTTTAGTTTGCGCATGCGCTGTCCTTTGGCGCCACAAGGTCTCGGGGGTCAAGCGCGACTTTTCAACCTATCAGAACCCTTCCTTTCCCAATATGGCCGCGCCCAGCGACACACTCCCGTCAGCGGTATATACTAGTATCATATTTAATTTCGAGATTATGATAAAACAAGAAGCACGAGCCCGGCCATCTAATAGCCTAGCTACCCAATTGGCGATCCCTGTATCTAGGGTTTGAACTCAGTTTTTTGTCATAATTTTAAATCAAAACAAAATTTTGAATTTTTTTCCTGGGCAAACCAATTCATTTAGAACTCAATATTATAGGCCTTTGACTTAATAGAAAATCTTGTACCACAGAATCTAATGTGTTTGACTGGAATTGCTTGGCCAGGTAGCTAAAATATTAAATATTATTAATTTTTGGTAATGTTATTGAATTTTAAATAGTTTTGACTCATTTAAGTGGGGGGGGGGGGGGTGCAAAATTTAGTTTAAACAAAAGAACTTATGAAAAAGTAGAAACAAACCAACAAATTTCACATGTCAAAACCATGCAAAGTAGTTAGATAAGTAAATGGTATTGGTTGATTTGGTTGTCTAAACTAAGTTATTTTCAGTATACATGTTTTCCAAATGATCATTCAACTAGGGTCATTGTTTGTATAAGATAAACAGTGTAAGCATTAGTAAAACACCCATGCCCCCATTGCAACATGTGCCAGATTCACTAGGATGATTGTTTGTATAAGATAAACAGTGTAAACATCAGTAAAACACCCATGCCCCAAGGGCAACATGTGCCAGATCAATTGCCCCCAAGGGCATCATGTGCATGCTAGATCAATTAACACACATGCCTTCCTAATTGTTGATAAACAGTCTGGGCCTTTGATCTACTGAAACCTGGAAATGCTAACATAAAAGCAGCAAGAATATTTAAATTCACTAACAAAAAAGGCTCATTTATCATGCTTTGAGAAAATAGTTTGTTTCAGTATGCCCAAGTGCAAATGTTGAAGTGTTTTCCAATAGTGCTTTTATGTTTTCAATAAAATTGTACAGTAAACTTTACCTCCGAATTTGTTGACAAAATGACATTACAGACAACCAATACTATAGGAAAACCACTGTCCAAAAAGGTCTGTGTGACATCACAACTGATGCAAGTGACTTAAGGCCCAGTAATAGGCCCCCAGAGGATCGCCTATTAATAAAACTGAATATGATATCATCAAATGAAATATCAAAAGTATATTTCTTATACCCCATGTATGTCAAGTTTAATAAATTGCTAATGCCTCTAAGGGGAGATATTTTAAGTTTCCTTTTCATTTGTGTTTCCGTGAAGTGTTTACATTTTGAAATATCATTTTCCAAATTTCAACTTTACATATAATCAAAATGTTCATGATATTCAGAAGACAGAAGGACAGGCTAGGAAAATTTGTCCATTTTTCTGGTAGTCAGAGGACGACCAAAAATGAAAATCTGGTCATCCACATCTAGTTAAAGGTCGTCCCCATAAATGGGATAAATAAAATGTTTTAAACAGGTAAAGAAATGAGGAAAGGCTTGATTTCTTAATGAGAAAATATCAATAGTTTCTACAAAATAGCTGGTCGTCAGGAGGACGACCAGAAATCATTTTCTGGTCGTCCACAACGATTTTCTGGTCGTCGAGGACACGCGGACATGCAGATTTTCCTAGCCTGAAGGATCAGAGATATCTAATCTTTTTACAGCATTAAATTATGGGTTAAATTAAGGGAGATACATGCACTGGAAGATGACTGTTAATGGTGTAGTGAATCACGGCATAGTAAAGTGTACCCTAGTTTGTTGCAATCAGACGAACTGTTTCCCAAAGTGAGTCTGTACACCGGCAACCATTTTAGGTGGGAATTCCACCCTGCATCCCAGCATGCTTTGCAGCCGCCGGTTTATGGCAGGTAGGACCATAAACCAGCCAGCAGTCCAAGAACCATCAAAGGGTTGCCCATGCTATTTATAGAGGGCCAATAAAAGAATTCCTTGCAAATTTTAATTGACCAATAAAAGCCATGGACTGTTGTGGGTGTACGGACCTATTATGTAAGAGTTAAGTAGGTCAGGGACGGACTAAGTGTACCGGGCCGTGTGTAGGCAGGGAGGGTGTCGCAGTGTTTGTATCACCTCAGTACAGAGATTGCGTCCTGATAAGTCTAACTGGAATATACGCTCTATCAAATCAGATTAAATATTTTTAGGATAGGTTGGAAAAAATTCACAAATAATTTAATGTCTGAATCCTTTTTAACCTTAGATCTGTGAAACATGGTCTGAAAATATTCAGATTACAACCATGTCCAGGCCTTAAATCATACGATATATAGGACCCTAACTTGGCCTAAGATATATCAGAACATAGATATTTACATGATTTGCATTTTGATGGGCTGGATATGGCTTAAAATAATTTTGTTTGTAGCCCGACTGAAAATGTATGAACGCCAGTGTCAATTACATGGTCTCAATTTGTTCAAATTGCAAAATTGACCAGGCCCTAAAATGATCAATCATCAAACCATAAGATATGTAGTTGCCTGAGACATAGGGGAACATAGATTTATACATGATTTGCATTTTGATCGGCTGGATAAGGTCTAAATAATTATTTTTCTGACTGCCGGTGTCGCCATAGCTTCTGTCAGGTCACATCATGGCTGGGCCACAGCTGGGAGTTTTCACAAATTTGAAGGTAACATTTCGCCATAGCTCCGCCCCTAGACATAATCAAGAATTGAGCTTCTAGCACATAAAAGTAGATACCTAAAGCTTTCAAATTAGGTATAGATCGTCAAAGAATTCCATTTAGAAGTCCTGCTTCTGACGAGTTTTCTTCAAAATCTCGGCACTCGGCCGTAACTTTCCACTTACATTCATGGCCATTTCTTAAATTCGACATGCGACATGGGGGCCTAATGACGCGACAGACAGGGTAAAAACCCTAGTGACATGCGGCATGGACATTACTTTAAATCGACATGTGACATGGGGTTTCCCTAGCGACAAAGACATGTGACATATCCATTTCTTATAATCGACACAGGACATCAGGACCCCCCCCCCCCCCCCCCCCCCCATCAAGGGCCCCTAATTTCGGACACTGCAGAAGTATGAAAATGAACATCCTTGCAAAAATGGGTATTCTAATGAAAGTACAGTGACTTGAAACTGAAAAATGTCCTAGCTCAATTTGAACAAAAACGTAGATTAAAATGCTTGAAAATTAGACAAGTTACAAAATGCTTGAAAATTAGACAAGTTACACTTTTTTGTCAAAAGGGAAAATCAAAGTCGTGAATGAATGATTAAAGACACTCTTACCTTGATAACAATAAATTTTGTATTTGAATAACTTCAGGCATAACAATAAAGACCCCATTCTTATAACCTTATAAATAGCAAAACCAAATTAAAGCCTTATATTACAAGACCTGCGAAGACCTGCGTGAACACCCTGATATGCACTTTGTTGATAAATTCTTTGTCTGAATATGGCGTGTGTTGGGTTTGTACTTTATTGTTGCACATATGTAGAGTATTGTTGTTTTTTTGAAAGCGGATTATGTCAAATGAGATCAACTTACCCATGCAAGTAGAAGAGTTTGTACAAATGCTTAGCATCAGAGACGTATTCACGTTTCATGGAGAGCAATGAACTACTTGTGATGACGAGGGGTTCCAGTGCTGGATGACTTGATTCAACGAGTTGATTAAACAGACGTTCAACACTGTAATAACAAGTGGATCTTGGCTCAAAATAAGTGAAAGTGGGTACAACAGTACTGTACCAATGTTGGCAGCCTGAGCGAAATCCCGAATTGCAGAAACTTAAAACAGGAGATTTATACCTAGGGCTTATATTTTTCAGAGATGCCACTCAGGATTGATGAAAAATCCGGAAAGTAGGAAGGATATTTCCGGATTTTGAGTATAGACACTAAAAAGGTTGGAAATATTAGCCAGATAATGCAAATTTATGGCTTAGATGACTAAGAAAGAATATAGGAATAATTTGGAAAGGAAAATTGGTTACTTTTGTACAGAAAATGAATTTTATTCTATCCTGAACCAGTATTTTTGTCTATAATTATATGGCAATCTTTTACATGTTTTACCACTCAAATAGAAGGTTGTATGACAATGAAAATATTCATATCAATTTACACTTTGGACCCCTTTCTGGCCGTATTGCCTGAGGGTGTAATTCCTGGTCCGTCCGCAGCCGCGCGGAACAATGGCAATTTTCAGGGATGCCACGGAGGGAAGAAAAATCAAGAAAAGAATAATATTTCCGGATTTGGGGTCAAGAAACTAAAAGGATAAAAATATTCTATAGAACACGTAAATTCATGGTTTAAATTGGTCGGGAATGAAAGAGGAGTAATTTGAAAAGTAGAATTGGGGACTTGGGTAAATAGAAATGTTAATTTCATTTTTATCCTGAGGTGGCAAAAATCCAGAAATCTAGTAAAAGAAGGAAAAATGGCATCCCTGAATTTTCCATAACTTTTCCATATATTTCCAAGGAAGCAATGTAATCAGTATTTAAAATACAAAGGGGAAATATATCATTTAAAAGCTGATTGCATTTCCTAGCCAATGCTTCAACTGGATTTCTTAAACTTTGATGGGCAGCCGCCAGGGATGGCTCATCCTTTGAACTTCCAGAAAATTCCAGAGGGAAATCCATGGAAATCATGTGGAAATCCAGCAACTCACAGATGTGATCTTTGGGGTCTAAAGGGTTAAGACAGTAAACAGTAATAGGTTTCACACCGTTTTACATTTTTCATAATTCTTAACATTTTGGGACCTATTTCAAATTAACTTTGGGACTCCCTGGGAAGAAGAGGTCTTCAGTATCCCTTGCTGATAGCACAAGAAAGATATTGACAATGTAGGACAGCAAAAGCTGTCAGGAGGGAAACGTCCAAGAAATGTAAACAAGTGCAACAGTAAAATCTCGTATAAAACTGAAATCATTATCAAAACAACGAGATTCTTTGCCTACTAAAATGCAAATTAAATTATTGTGTTTATTAAAAATTTTGTTGTGATTGATTTTTATTTAGGGTTAAGGGATCGTCACAGACGATTTTCAGTCCCCTCCCTCTCAAGTTGACACACAAAGCTTTGTTTCCAAAACAGGATATGACTAATTGCAACGTTCACAATATACAATATGATGAAACCACATTATAAAATCCATTAGTGTTTGATTGTTTGTTTGTTAGGTAAGTTTAACATCTGGCCAACCTCTTCTACCAGACTGCACAAGGTAAAGCTTTGCAGCTAGCTTTACGCCACAGGGGTGATGACCAAATCTATGAGATGAGGTGCCTATTTGTAGCAGTGGTATCCAACACCCTCTTAATAGTGCTGCCTCGCTGAAATATCAATCATCATGTGATAGGCCCACATGATATCTCACCAAATCACATTATACTAACACTAGGCCAACCAGTTATGCAGGGTGCCCACGTATTTTTGTCAGAAATGAAAACAGGACTCCATAAAACCTTATTTTACACCTTCACATACCTTTTTAATCACCATTTCATCAAATGTATGATTTCTTTAAATTTGGAGTTCTACAAAGACTAGACCAAAAGCATTACTGATCTATTTAAATGGTATTTTGAGATACCCATGAGACGGTCACTTGTGTACGTAAAAATATTATTGGTAGGTCTAAACTGGCACTATAGTGACAATCAGAAAAAAATATTTACTTAGGCCTAGATATCTATGATATTTAAAATCAAATATTTTGTTGGTATGTGAGAAAAAATTACACTATAGTGTCAATTTCAGAAATAATTTCATGTTTGAATCATTTAAATCTTAAGGATAGACGACACCTCTCAGCTCCCCATTTACAGTAATTTACATTGCGCTGTCTCTGATAAGGCTAGTTACGTATTATGCATCAAATGGTAGATTATATTTTTCTGTCTTTTGATATAAATTATATGGTTTTGATGTTGAACTCTTGAAATTAGAGGTGAAAAACTTATTTTTTCACATTTATTTTTTTAACATGGATATCGCTCAAGGGATTTTCACAAAATTTGGGGAGCTTGTTAATAACATTTGTATGCAGGGAAGCGTGTCTCAGATTTTTTATTTAGGGCCTGGTTTTCATTTTATGTCAAAAAATGGGAAACTTTTTGTTTTTAACAGCATTATTTTCTAGATTCTATAAAACAAAAACTAAGACCTAAATAAAGAATCTGAGACACGCTTCCCTCTGGATGAATGTTGTCTGTATGACATGAAAATATCAAGCCTTTTTATGAAATGTTAAGTGAGATATTCATGTTCAAAAAATAAAAGTGAAAAAGTTGTTTTCTGTATTCCCGACATGTTCATGCAGACATATATCTACACATCAAAATATGAGGAATATGGATAGACAGGGACGTTAAAAGGGTACTTAATGATATAAGACTCATATAGATGCTACAGATATGGAAAAAATATATGTCCATTCAAAGAGAGTCCCCCGAATGTGCCACTGAGAGGTGTTGTCTATCTTTAAAGTTTAAACCTGTTAAACATGGTCTGAAAAAATATTTGAATTTCAAACTTGTCCAGGCCTAAAATAATCAAACCATGTATAGTATAAGTGCCCAATACATATTAAAACCTGATTTCTTGTATTTTATTGATTTTTTTTTTAGGCTGGATAAGGCCTAAACAATTTTTTTTCCAGAGCTTGCATGACAGTGCCTACCTGAGGCTTGTTATATTTTTCATACAAAAGTTGTAAAATATTATTGCAAGCGTGTCTAGGCCTAAAATAATCAAACAATATGATATATAGGATCCTGAGATATATGGGAACATAGATATCTACATCATTTTCATTTTGGTAGGGGTGATAAGGCCTAAAATAAATTTTTTTCAGATTGCCAGTGTCCGGCCAATGCGCGTTAGGCCTTTAGGCCTATTTCAACGGTATAATTTCAAATGCTGGAAAAAATATATGAACCAACCTTTAATGCCTGGAGTCCTCAATGTGTTTGAATGCGTATATCCTCCACAATTGATACGTTTCGTCTAAATATCATCCAGGCTTTTTGAATTCTATATATCGATCCTTCTTGTCCGCCCTGACAGAGGTAGGTCGAACACTCTCGGCCAGTGCCATCTTCATGCTGCTACAAGCCTAAATTTGCCAATGTTTTTGAATTCGACACGGACGCATCTTTTACGCATGAATCGTCAATGCGTTTCCATGCGTTTAAGCGCTGTAATGTCTGATATATCGTATTACTTGGCCAAATTAGATCCATATCTGACCAATGCGCCCAGCGCGTGGCGGTGGGAAGATGCCGGAAACACGCCGGGACAAAGTCGCTGGTGTTTGGCTTGATCACATTATAAGAATGCCAAAGATTGCCAAAGATGGCCGAATACCGCCGATCTAACTGAGTAGGTCTACGCCATATTGAAAAAATATGACGAAATAAAAAGTTTGATTTCGCATTCGTAGGTCTAATCTGTCCAATTTGGAATAGTTTCGACTCGTCCTGCTGGTAGAATGTGTCATTATTGATATAGCATACAATAAAATATGCCCAAATGATGGTATTTTACTCCAGAATTGGTCGGAAGATATCTGATAATATAGCGATCTCGACTCCGGATGTTATGTCTAATTTGTCACAATTCCTACTTGTTCTATATATCATAATTTATTTCATATAAGCCCAAATATTCCAAAATACTACGTCATTTAGCTCACAATCAGTTAAAAGTTAAAATGCCTAACATCCCTTTGTCTTCATAATAGACTCTTCCACGTATATCTTTATAGTGGACAGGTCCGGATTATTCCATTACAGTAGGGGTGGCAGGTTAGATGGTTTTTCTATGATCTCTACCACAACACGCGGAGTTTGCTGCCACTCACTAATCGTCGCCGGTGTTCTAAGTACATCAATGAGACGGTCAAGCCCAATGGCATAGCCTTACGTTGTAGTATCTGATGGCGCAATCTTTGACAGTCTCATAATAAATACAACAGGTGGTGTCTATTTAACAAATAGAGGTGCATTTCGCAGAAAGGGGGGATGGGGGGGTCTGAATTTTTTGAAAATTTGCATATGTTCTTGTAAAAATCCAATGCGTACTTTAGCCCAGGGGGGGGGGGTCTAAAATCTTGGAAAATATACTAAATGGAAGGCCCCTAAGTGAAGGCACCTCTAACATATTGTTTGGCACCAAACAAAGTTCTTAATCTGATACTATAACTGAATCTAAAAACATCCCTTTATAAGACCTCTGACTACAAAATGAGACCTTTCTAAAAGCCTTATAAATGGCAAAACCAAAATAAGACCTTATATGACCTGCATGGGCACCCTGTTATGTTTCATGGTTCTTACTTTATGTCAAGTGCCACACAAGCAGTAACAACTACCATTGTTTAAGTCTTTGGTGTGACTCAGCCAGGGTTAGACCCCATGGCCTCCCAGACTAGAAGCAGGCACTCTCCCAAATGAGCTACCTAGTCTGGTCTTTTACAATCAGCATGGGGCTGCTGGGAACTTATTCTTTCCAGGAGGTTCCCAAAGGAACCCCAACCCCTGGTCTCCATGGGGCGGTGAATTCGAAGGACCCTTCTATCAGGAGCTTGGACTAGTTCGCAATGAGTACAAGTGTTAGTACAGGCATATACAGCAATATTTTGCCTTGACGATTGGATTTCAGGACTAAAGAATGCCTTATGGCATCTTGGATATAAAGATAAAGGAAAAGTTATCTATAGAAGAGGCCTTGTTGGTTACACAGTTGAAAAAAAAATCTTGCTAAAAGAGTGATTAGAACTGAAGTTATCACCATATGTACACCAGTGTTCGAAATTAAGGATTTATTTTACGCACACGCTGGGTGCAGAGGGGGTTAAAATCATGCACCCGGCATTTTTCTGATGCACACACTTCTATATAATGGCATTTATGCTTTTGAAAAAGCATGCACATACCGGGTGCATGCCTCCTCAAAAGTATGCACCCTGCTGCCCAATTGTGCACACCGGGTGCAGGGTGCACCCTTAATTTCGAACACTGTACACATATGTACCCCTTCTCTCATAAACATTATTGGGAATGTGCTATTACCGCTATTAATGGAAATACAGCTAGTTGTTTCCATATGTCAATATTTTGACAATCATTTAAAACACTGCAAAAAAGTTCAACTCTCTTGATCTAATTAATCTATTCTATTTCTGTTTTCAGCTAGTTATAGCTTGAGGCTTTAGCTATTAATTCTCACTATTGCATTTGGTAAAGTTTGATTCGGTGTTTCCATGGCAACCTCCTCTTCAGGTACAAAGGATTTTATCATTGAAAACGTTCCATTAAAGGAAAGCTTGCACATAACTATAGGATGGTTATTTTTCAATTAAATCAATCCAGCATGTTATTCACAACTTGCACTATAAATTTAAGGAAAATTATCAATTTACATACAATTAGAATTATTCCCCCTTCTTAAAAACGCTGTGGAAACAAGATTTGCTCCATGCGCCGCCATGTTTTTTCGCTGGTTTCAGCCTCTCAAACTCTTTCCTTTCAACGTAAAAAACATACCTGCCGAAATGCAATCCAGCGGGAGGAACTCACGGCAATAAGAGATTTATATTTCAATTTAAACTTTGTTTTCAGTAGCTTTGTATGATCTTGCCATTCTTACTCAGTAAAGACAAAGAGAGTACGGATGTTTGTTTTAAAAAAGACGCCAGGTTGGTTCTGTGCCATTACGCAAGGAGTGTTGTTACGGCAACAAACGTCACACTCTTCGGCGAATAACACTCACCGCCAACACTGATAACCGTGAGAGATGATGATTTGCCCTGAGCGAGCGTCAATGTTGAAGAGTGAGCGTCGATTTACAAGCTACCAAAAGCTTCTGATTGCTACGAAATAGTTTCAGTATGGATTTGCTGCCTCCTCGCCATTGCCGACGGTTGCCGTCACTACGGTCGTCATAACGACCGGCCTCGAAGCTCCCCAAGCGCATCTCTGGAAACAGGGAATGCTTGGAGAGTGTTCCGTGGCGGCGGGAACTTTCTAGCTAGCCTGGGCCTGCAGTCTCAATATGAAAGGTGCTACTATTCAGTTGGGCCGGCGTCCAGGCTACTTTCTAGCGTGTCCGGAGCGTGTCCCGCTGATCATAGGGGCGAATCTAGCTCTGTGGATCCTTCTATCACGGCAAGCTGTATTCTCATACTAGGTTAGGAGTAGAGCGTCAATCATTTTGGCTAGGGTGAATCTAGCTTATTATGTATTGCTGTTTAGGCCGAGACGCAGAGCGTCTTGTGGGAAATTAAAAAAGTTGTATTTTATTTCATTTTTAAGGGAAATGCCCTTATTTATGACATAGCAAGGGGAGTTATTGGGGAATCCCATCTGCCCTTACAAGGGTATCCCCATTCCTGTAGACTTTGGAATAAAGGCCATACCCTCTAGCCCAACTTATATATATTTGGTCCAATGCAACTCATTATTCATTAATCAGGAAATCCCAAAATAACTTTAGAAGGAATTCCCCTAGTTGTGACGTAGCAAGGGGAGTACTGAGCAGCACAATATTAATGGAATTCCCAAAATTAAATTACCCTCCTGAATAATTCCCTCAGACTTTGATATTTTCAAAATTTTACTTTTGAAATATTTTTAGAATACCAAAGTCAAACTAATTATACAAAAAAAAGCACTTCGTGAATTTATGTGCAAGGTTTCCTTTAATATCCTATTTAGAATGTTTTCTGCAATGAAATTCTATCGAATCTAAGCTTATTTAAGAATCAGCATGAAATTACATTTCAGTTGGGTTTTCAAAATAATTTATCTAAATTTTCTATTTTTTCCATTTTCCCCATAAAATATTGACATTAGAGTATCATTTTTATTGAATTATAGGTTTCCTTCCTATGAAATCCTAAGAGAAGCAGCAAATTACTATTCAATGATATTATAGCACCCAGAAAATCAAGCTCGATGATATCATCATTTACTATTTTTCAAAATATATTTGCATGTGGGATGCCTCTGAAAAAGTTTGAAATACACCAAAATTGGCCCTTGTAGATATAGCCTTAACCCTGAAAGGGGAGAGGGGCCAGTGAAATTTGAACTTTCTTAGATTGTCATTTTAGGCTTTAAAATTAATGCTAACTTACAGGTACAACACATTCTCATTTCTTCAACCAGGTTATTTCTATATTTATCATTGCTGCCTTTTCAGATAAGATCTTCTGTGCAGCCAAAGGCCTGTGTGTGACCACACTGAAAAGCCATTATATTCATATTTCAAAATCTAATAATCCAAAGAAAAATATATTTGTTCATATTCTTGTCAGAAATCATTGAAGTTGGTAATTATAAACACTCTAAGACTCAAAGTAAAGTTACAAGACAATTATTTATTGATATTTTTTCAGTTTTATATTTTTAACCCTTCTGCTTGTGAGGTCACGCAGAGACAAATGCACTGTGCAAGCTGCACCAGGTGCAGCTAGGGAAAATTACTTTCAGAAAAATGTCTATTAAACAAAAACTATTAGAGATAGAGATATAACGTTTGTTGTGGTAACCACACGGCAGGTAGGGATAACAATCATATACTATTTTACAGCCACTGGCCCCTCCCTTTGAGCACTTCATCTTTTGAATAGACAAGCAGTAGATCAAAACGTGTTATATAGATCATATGCAGCAAATTGATGGAAATGTAAGGAAAATGACAAGAAGAACTATATAGAACAACATGCAAGTAATAAATATTCATTTATGAAAACTGATGGACACTTGTACTTATAATTCATTTTTAAAAACACCTCTATAAATATTGACATTACCTTCTTCTACACCCAACGCATGGTACCAGTTGTGCTAGGTTAAAGATTTCTTTGCTCGTCACCATGAGTGCTCCTGCCACTTCGTCACTACTGAGAAGATGGAACTTCTGCACAAAGCGCTCGAAGTCCTTATGTTTAACGCCTGAAGACTCACAACCAATACACGAATCACTGAACTGCAGGACCATCTGAAGAGAAAGTTGATCGCAAATTTAAGTTGTGTAAAATGAGAAAGGTGATTCTTTTCAGGAGGGCAGAGGATTAGTTTGAAGCCTCTATGGACATTTATTTCTAGTACTACTGATATGTTGATTAAAATTCAAATGTGGCACATGTGCACACTCTATTCACATCAAGGAGCTACTGGTAGTTCGAAGTTTTACTACTGAGAATAATATTGGGAACTCAAACTAAGCCTACCACTTTGTAGTAAAGGGAACCTAGAACATATTAATTCAGCCTACCATGGATAGCCAATTTCCTGAGTTCAACCTGTAGACTATCCTTACTTGTGGTGCATTCCGGGAAATATGTCGACAAACCACAAGGCTTAACTTAAGTATAGGAATTTTCATTAGTTATGGCATGATCTGTGGTTAAAAATCATGGATTTTTTTTTCCACCAATTTTCATTTTGTATTTGTTTATATTAACTCTTTCACAAGTTGGCTTGAAAATTCATTTATCATAGTTAGATATGTAGCCAATATTTGTATATTTCCTATAGATTTCTCTGTGCTTTTGTCAACAAATCGGGGCAAAATTAACCAGCAGGTGACTAAAACTATGAAAACCAGCTATCCTTGGTAGGGAGATTTCAGTTTTTCAGAGAACTATACTGAAAACATTAGTGTACAATATTATGGCTGAATTAATAAAATAAAAAATAGCATGGCTTTTCCTTAACTTTTTTTCCACTAGCCCACTGGGCTAGTGCTTAGAATTTTACACTAGCCCATGGTAGACTTCACTAGCCCAACTAAAAACCTTTCAATTGACATGTTAAATATTAGGATCTTGTCTATATTTTTGGGGGTATTGTAATTTTACAACACAGGTTATGCATAACTTTTTTTGTTTAGGATTTTGTTTTCCACTAGCCCACCCGGCTAGCTGCACAAAATTTGCACTAGCCCAACCAAGTTTTTACTAGTACCCGGTACTAGTAAATCTGTTGACGTTAGAACGTAATTCGGGGACGTGATTGGTCACGTCAAAAAATTCCCCCGGTAGTGAGGGGGTTACAACATAGCAAATTACGGCCGTCTCAGCGACGAGAACGTCCCTTTAAGGTCAAACCCTGGTAAACAAACCAGATGTCGACATCACCAATGCTATGAAAACATCGCCGTCGGCAATTCAACATTGCCGTTTTTTTTTTAAAATTCAGTCTTTTTCAAGTGTTTAGCCATCACATAAAATAAAGAAGACACATTTAGATCTATGTCGTATTTGGTCAAATATTTTACCTTTAGGTCAATTTCTGACCGTGGCCTAACGGCCACGGTCCAATTGACCTGCAGGCAGACCTCATACTCCATAATAGTGTCTTATTATATTACCCTTCAAAAAGTTGCCAACACTGGTCATTTGTTTTTGAATAATTAAAGGGACATTCTCGTCCGTGAGTCCAATGAGATAGACCTGCCGACGTTAGCCTAGTGACACGACGGCCGGCGATGTGCTTTGCACTTTCAGAACGTAATCCGGCGACGTGATTGGTCACGTCACGAATTTGGCACCGCCATCAGAGGGTTACAATGTGTCAATTTGTGTCCCGTCGCAGGATGAGAATGTCCCTTTAATGGGACATTCTCGTCCGTGGGTTGTCAGGCTTACATACGCCGACGTTAGGTTAACGACGGGACAGCCGGCGACGTGTTTTGCACTTTTGGAACATAATCCGGCGACGTGATTGGTCACGTCACGAATTTGGCGGGGCCGTTGGGGAGTTACAACTGGTAAAAATATGTTCGCCTCACAGACGAGAAAGCCCCTTTATTTAAATGCTTTAACATAAATTTAGACTATAATAAGAACACCCGCCAGGGGGTTATTTGAGAAGCAATAACCCCCAGGAAGCCCTGGCCAGGAAGCCCGCGGCCGTAGGCCAAGGGCTTCCTGGGGCTTCACGGGGGTTATTGCTTCTCAAATGACTCCCTGGAGGGTGTTCTTTATTTTATTTCACCACTAATAAGAGAAATTAAAGTTTAAGTGTGTCAGTTTGATGATTGAAATTTGCAAATTAATGCCAGAGGGAGTTATATTTCAATAACTCCCGCGGGAGTTATATTTTCGACTATAACCCCCTCTTGCTGAGAGGGGGTTATAAACCCCTATAACTCCCGCTGGTGGCCATATAACCATCATGTAGTGTCTCAATGGGGAAATAAAACTTTAGCAGAAAAAATTTCATGGTGACCCCTCGTTATTTTTGCATTTTTGATACCTGTATGGGTACCGGGTATGACGTTTAGGCCCCGTTTTTTGTAATTCATAACACTACTCACTAGTAGTAGTACTAGCAGTAGATCTAGCTAATGATATTAGCTAGATCTTCTAGGGAGTATATTACTCTTATAACATAAACATTAGTAATATTGGTGCGATTGTCCTAAATAACAATTTGTTATGCTCTATAATTAGCATGCCAAATCACCAAATATCTAAAATGCTATTCTGAGTAATTGGGGTATAAAAAAACTTCAAATAAATAGTTGTGCATCTGGGGTAATATGCCTTTATGTTCATATTTCCAGGACATTACCGTGAGATTGTCATCCACGACAAGCGGAATTTGCCTCCGTTCGAAGGGGTAGTCATCAGAGCGACACACGGCAACAAGCCGAGCCATTGCGAATATCAGAAAGTTCACTGTCTTCAATGAGCAGCGGTATAATCTATGGCCCCGTTGAATGGTTCAACCTACGGATAAGATCCCAAACAACCTTTAAATTATATCAATTCGACAAACTTTCTTGAATGTACTTGAGTCCTTGAACGGTCACCATTGGCCTTACAACACAGCCACAACCCATTGTGTTCATGCGCGGACTAGCGCGGACATAGTACTATGTATTTCCATAGAATGTAATAAATCAAGATATAAGTGATACTAACTACCAAGATACATGAGAATAACAAAGAAATTGTGATTAGTTTTATTCTAAAAGGTATAATAATTGACCGCCTTCACGTTTTACTACATAAACAGAAGTGCGTATAGATTTGAGGACTGGAACTTCCGAAAATAGTTCTACTCTTTCTCACGCGTAGTTCTGAGTTCCGCCACCAGGGAGTGGGCGTGTCAACGAAATGTGAATTTCGGTTGAGCCGGCGGCCTGGGTGAGAATATGAAAAACTAAATATAAGTAGTAGAGGGCAAAAAGGGGGTACGTGGTGCATTATATCTAATTTGGCAATACTTTTCTATTGTATTCATTAGCTTTTGCATTTCAATGATTTGGAAAACCCGGTCAGACCGTCTATTTTGTCCTATGAGCTAGGGGTTATATTTTTTAGGCTAAGAAAAAATAAAATAGTTGTGTTCATGTTTCATAGGCCCAAAAAATTAGGGTAGGTACAACCGGTATGTAAATAATTGTTTTTAATTTTTTAATTTTTTATTTAGACATCAATTTTAGACACCCATATGAGATCTAAGTAGTAGTACGGGAGATCCAGTTCGTGTCATCGTGCGAAATTCAAGATCCAGTTCGTGTCATCGATCGAAATTCAAGATCCACTCCGTGTCATCGTGCGAAATTCTAGATCCAGTCCGTGTCATCGCACGAAATTCTAGATCCAATACGTGTAATCGTGCGAAATTTTAGATCAAGTTCATGTCATCGTGCGAAATTCTAGATCAAGTTCATGTCATCGTGCTAAATTCTAGATCCACTCCGTGTCATCGTGCGAAAATTTAGATCCAGTTCATGTCATCGTGCTAAATTATAGATCCAGTCCGTGTCACCGTGCGAAATTCTAGATCTAGGGTGTATCATGGTGCGAAAATGGAGTTTCAGTTCTTATAATTTTAGGCTTTATTTATTTTAGTTCGGGGAAATGCATTTCAGATTACCAGGCTCATGAAAATATTAACCTTATAGGAATTTTACCTTTTGCTTATTTTGTAAGTAAAATTTTATTTTCTAAGTTTATGTTTATCTCAGAAGAGTTTCTCCTGCTGCTCATTTTCTAAGTCCAACTTTATCTCAGGGGAGTTTCTCCTGCCGCATATTTTCTAAGTCCGTCTTTATCTCAGGGGAGTTTCTCCTGCTGCTTATTTTCTAAGACCATTTTTATCTCAGGGAATTTCTGTTAGGAGTTTTACGGCGCGCTTCTGCAGACCTAGAAATACCCTTGTGATGAGTAACAGTTCAAAATAGGGAAAGCTTTTCCTGGAGAAGCCTATTCATCATTGACGCAGATTATTATTTGACGAAGCTTTACTTGAGTTCAAGAAATATGAGTGCTCAAGATTTTTGTCTTTTTTCTGATGAAATTTTATATTCTATTGCGGATAAGTTATATTGTGATTGGGAAAAACTAGCAATATATTTAGAATTAGACAGTAAGGAGTTCTTTAGAATTCGCGGTAGAGATAGAGCTTCGTTGTTACTCTCAAATATACTTCATATGTTGAATTTATGGTGGAGCAGAGTTGATAAAGATTATTATTTAAACGATTTACTTTCAGCTCTTACACAAATACATCGTGAAGACCTTAAGGAAATTGTTTTAAGTTTTATACTGGATCATGATAAAAATGTGTTTCTCATATCTAACGAAACTATTCAGATTTTATTTTTAAAGTTATCTGAAAGGCTATGTTCAGACTGGTTAGATTTAGCGGTTCATCTATCTATTTCTTTCACCGAAATAGATAGTATTGTTTATAGCGCAAATCAGCCCAGATTCCATCGCGCTTATGAAGTTTTAAAGGCTATTCAACTAAAATCTGATTCAGATTTAAATAACTTATTAAAAGTTTTAAGACTTATGCATAGATTAGACGTGGTTGAGTTTATTTTGAAACAAGAGAGGTCTTCTACTAGTGTTAAGAAATGCACAGTTCTTGGAATAAGTGAACGCCTCGAGCTCGGAACGTGATGAGAGCAACTCACAAGCGTAGGAGGTAACTTCCCATCTTCGGTGTCCAGATGTCTATGTGTGTTGTGGGGCTGGAAAACTAGAATATTTTGAGAGAGTCCTATTTTTGTAAAACATACTTATATTGAAGGGATTTAGAAATCCATTAATACGGTACTCATTAGGTTTTATTCTTAAAATATATATAACATAATTCTACAAAGAATGAAATCTGCTGAGCAGTTTTCCACATCATTGCAAACATTTCATCAAAATTTCTTACCTATTTTGAGTAAAGTGACAAATTTCACACCTATTTTGCATGAAATTTTCTCACTCATTCCACGCGTTTAGAGCTGAAAACAGATCTATTTCTTTCACTTTTGGGACACACATCCAGACATGGTTGAGACCGAGTTACCCCCTAGGCTCTCAAGTTCCGCCTTAAATTATGAGCGTCCCTGATGTCAACAGCTGCACTTCATCGGTTTACTACTTTGTCCGAACGTGGTGATGTTGCGGTATTTAGGCCGGAAGTAACAGATGAACTGGTTTTTGCTCAGAGTTTCGAGGTTCTTTGTCGTCTATCCAAAAGCAGACGCTAATAAATCAGCTTGTCTTGCTTACTTCACAAAGGACTTTGTCTTTAGACTAAAAGTTTCCAGTTTTTGTAAAATGAAAGTGAATTCGAGATAATTTGAAAGTTTTATTCTCGAAGATAATTTAAATGTTATGCATAGTCTGATTTTGCTCGGAATTGACAAGTTCAGCACAGTTTTCATTGCTTTATTTGAAATACTACGTTTTTATATTTAGTTTGTAAGAGGGAAATGCTTCATGTTTAATCTTTTTATTTTAATTTTATGCGTATTGGCGAATATGAATGTGTCTGTTTTATTCCTCTGGGTTAAGCAATATATAGAACTTTGACACAGATCTAGATTTTCTAGGTCATCTGTCTGGGACGTGCAGACGATAATGTTCTGGAGTGACATTATTCGCAGGGGAAACACCCAGACACCGGTCCTGAACCCAGGGTACGAGAGTAAAATCCGCAGGCAAACTTTTGAATTTCTTTTCTAGTGCGAGCTTAACCGATTGGTTTAATACAAGAGATGTTCATATTTAAAAGCTAATCATTTTCATATTAAGTTGTAACAGATTGAGAAAGTTGAGACCAAATCTGCGCTACTGTTACTATGTCTATCATGCTCAAGTGGGGAAATGTGAAATACGCAATACGGAATATACCGGTGAGCAGAGCGTCCTAGTTAGGGTTAACCTACCCTGGATGGCCAGGGTCCTGCCTGCATGTGTTAGGAGGTGCTTGTTGCATCTTTGTTGGTGTGAGTGTCTTTGTCACATTTGATGGCTTTTCCATATTTGGGATGCATTATGTGCACGAGCATTATTAGCATGAATATCTCTTATGCGATTCGTTCTTTTCTAGGTGACTTCAGTTGACCATTTAAAATATTCATATTAGCATTATTTAGAATAGTTACATGCATATTTTGGGAGGTTCTGAGGGGTGCTTTTTCTTAGTTCGTATGTTCTGAGTGTGCTTGTGACAAATATAACCTTTCAGTACCTCTAGGACGCCTTCAGATTAATATGCGCTCTTCTTTAAATGTGTTTTCTTATTGGGCAACAGCTAATTCGGTTCGCACTATATAAGCTTTGCGGTTTTCATTGTGCGCACACTTTGCCTTCAGCTCATCTACTAAGTTCGCTTTCTAGTGCGGACTTAGAAAATATCTTTCAATCGCGGGCAGCATATTGCAAGGGAGTAAGGATTCAGATTATTTCAAGGTAAATTTTTAAAAATGAATGCAGGAAAATGATTTCTTCCTGAATTTATTATAAGAGCTTGCTTTGGGATTATACACGATACATTTAAATAGTATTTATATAGTTCTAAGTGAGTAAATGATGATCATGCATGTGTTATTTTTAGTTCTGGTGGTCAGTGTTCATATGATAGAGTCTAGTTCCAAGCTTGATATGCTGGTTGTTGTTCGTCTATATATTGGATTATTTTGCATAGAGAGTTTCTTCTTGCGTCGTAAGTAGAGGCAGATGATAGCGATGATAAGCATTATTGAAGTCAAAGCCAGGACTACGATTACAGCGTCTCGCCATGGTTTTTCACTTTCCCTGAAATGAGAAATTCATCTTATTACTTTTAAGTCGAGTGTAGAGGAAATAGAAGAATTTCTGGACGAGGTTTCTTGGTAATTAATTTTAAATGAGACTCTCGACTAAAACTTCTTTTGTTTGAATGAAGTTTATTTTGTATTACAACTTCGTTCAGCTGTGTTCTATTAGTTATTATTTTATGAATTAAATTATTGAGCCTGTTAGTTAAATCGTGAAAAATTAATCTTACTCGTTTTCAGGTTCTGTAGTCAGACTTGAACTTGTTTCTTCCCAGCTAGCAGTAGCGGCTTCTGATGTGAGGAGCTCACCCTCAGTAGTTAAGCTTATGTTTCTTGTGCTGTTTCAAAAGAAACATTAAGAGTTCAGTTACTTTTATTTATTTCAAAGTTTTGGTGAAAGCTTCATGTATTTGAAATTTTCATCGTGTTTATTTTCTGTATTTTCTTTTGGATGTTAGTAGTTAAGCAAATAATAAATTTTAAGTATTTCAGGTACGCACGTGCTTTTTTCTTGTAGCTCAATTATCGTTAGGCTTGTTTCTTCTGCGGGCGTGTTAGTATACTGAGGGGTGTTTTGTGTTGTTTCAATATTTTGTGTTAATGGAGGGTTAGTATTGCCGGCCCCAACAGTTTCTCTTTCGTTTCCAATATAAGGGTTACTAGTTGTGATTTGAGTAGTATGTGCAGATGTTTGGATCGATTTTATTATATTTTCGCTCGAGGTTATGTCAGTGGGTGCGCTGCTTGTAGTAGAGTTTTCATTAACCGTATTTTTATTAGTTTCAGTGCTAACGATAAGCGGAGCTAAGCTAGTTTCTGGTTGCATGGTTGTGCTTTCAGTATTATAGTTTAATTTTCTTTCTGTAGAGTAATTTTTAAGAGGATTTTCAGTCGAGGTTTGTTCAAATGTTAGCTTTGAGGTTGATTCTGGTTCGGTTAGTGTTGACATGTATTTTTCCTTATGATTCAGTTTTTCTGAGGTAAAGTAATCTGTTAGTGTATGTGTTGAAAAGTGTTTATTAGAACTCATATATGTTTGCGTAGTGATGGGATTTGAACTATCAGTACTATCTGTTAGTGTCTGGGTGCTAAAATGTGCCTTCGTAGTGAAGGGATCTGAACTATCACTAGTACAGTGCACTCTTGGTTCAACGGACTCTTAGTTCAACGGACATCACCTCAGAACGGACAAAAATTGTTGTCCCGGCCATCATCATGTGTTTTCTAGTATAAAATAACCTTAGTTAAGCGGACAATTTGCTTCTGCGGACAACGGACTGATAATCTTGTCCCAAATGCAATTTATCACATTTCTAGGCGGACAAGTAGGTGCGACTGGAGGTGTTGAGTGAATGTTAGGCATAAGAGGAGGGTAGAAGGGGAATCAAAATAGAGATGTATAATTACAATGCAAGAAAACGTGTCTTTGATGTCAATGTTTTCCAAAAGTTATCTCAGAATTTGTTTGACATTTTGAAAAAGTTTCTTCAAAAAGTTTTTCATTTTAGTGTGAATATTCACATCCATGGTATGTTATGTGAAAAATGTTCCGTATATCAAGAAAAATGCCCCGTTTTTTAAAGGTTTTGGCAGTCTTGTCCTGTGGACTTGTGGTGAAATGTTTGCAGGCCTTTGATTTCAGTACATTTTTCTGAAGCTTAGTGTACGCACTCCAAATTTTATCCATGAGAATGATAATATACAAATTTATATGAAGGAAAAATATAAGGAGGCCGACTTCACTATGGGGACGACTTCACTTGTATTCTCCCAGCCTCCCATCAAAGAAAGAAGTCCTGTCAGTCACCCCATGTCCCCTCCACACTGCTCCTGACCTCCCATCAAAGGGACAAGTTCTGTCATTTGGCCCCTGTCCCCTCCACACCCCTGCCGGCCCTACACCAGAGAGAGAAGTCCTGTCAGTCGCCCCCTGTCCCCTCCACACCTTTTCTGGCGCTCCATATTAAAGGGAGAAGTCCTGTCAGTCACCCCCTGTCCTCTCCACACCTCTCCCGGCCACATATCAAAGAGAGAAGTCCTGTCAGTCGCCCCCTGTCCTCTCCACACCTCTCCCTGCCCAATATCAAAGGGAAAAGTCCTGTCAGTCGCCGCCTGTCCTCTCCACACCTCTCCCGGCCAGATATCAAAGAGAGAGGTCCTGTCAGTCACCCAATGTTCCCTCCACATCTTCCCGGCTCAATATCATAGGGAGAAGTCATGTTAGTCACCTCCTGTCCCCTCCACACCCCTGCCTGCCCCTCATTAAAGAGAGAAGTCCTGTCAGTCGTCCCCTGTCCATGTCACACAAGCCTAGAGAGGTCCCTCTTAGTTCAACGGACATCACCCTTTAACGGACAAATCACCTGGCACCGTCCATGTCCGTTGAACCAAGAGTCGACTGTATCTGTTAGTGTTTGGGTGCTAAAGTGATTACTTGTTAAATGGGTCTGCGTAGTGAAGGGATCTGAACTAATCTTTTGGTAAGCGGAGTATGTGGTTATTTTAATGTACGCCTGTGTTGTTTGTATTGCTGATTTAGCTAACTTTTCTGTTTGGAGATTTCTGTTAGTAAGAAGGCGCCCAGTAGTGACAGTAGACAGCTTTGTTTCATCACTACGTCTTTGGATTTTTATTCTTGATTTCCTAAAATTAAGTTAAGTCAGAGAATTAGGATATGAACACGATCGGATCCAGAAAATCTTAAAATCTATTTTGGAACTGAAAATAGTAGGAGCGCGCGCCTGGGTCACGCCATTTCAATCTGTCGCTGATGAAGTTGTTTCAACTTTCAATTTTAAGCCGATATAAAACTACAATTTAGATTTAATAAGTTCATATCAAAGTTCAAACTTACCTGCAAATTCCACTTTCACAAAGGAAGACAAAGCTTCCTTTTTCTATCGTCTTCAGATATGGGAATACTCCAATGTTATAGCGAATTTCTGTATCCGGATCAGTATCTGGGACAATTCCAAAAGCGTTCAGGTCTAGGTGAACAGTACTAATAGTCGCCATATCCACGTTTTGTGGGACGCAATCGCATCCCAGTGTTGCTGGTGTCGAGGTTTTTGTACAGTCTTCTTCTACTGTACAGCCAGATGAGAATTGGAGGTGAATAAGCAGGTAAAAGTAAAGTACCATCAGATACATTGTGCTTCGTCTTCCAGACATGACTGAGCTCCCTTCAAGCAATTCTCTGAGTTTCGTTCTTTTTCCCTCTGGGTTTCGTGAAGTGAAATTGATTGGCGTAGTTGTAAACAGAGATTGACTTATCTTCTAATGCTTTCCGCCCGATTAATTTTACACGATACTACTATCAACTGCAAGATTAGCAAACATGACGCTGTTTCAGTGTTAGGTCTAACTACAAGTTTGCTTATTTTCAGTTATTTTCAGATTCAGATACTCGGTAAGTTTTCAAATGTCAGTAACACTTTATTTTGAGAAAGTTTTAGATTCGCAGCTATATTGTTCTTGTTTTTTTTGTTCAGCAATAAATAGAACTCTCGAGGATACAGTTTCTATGAAATTGTTACGTTCGGGTTATCCTTCGCGCACTTTTATAACTTTAGAAGAGATTGATAAAGCCGTTTCGTTCGTTCGAGAATTGATTTTAAAATTAGATGAGTTTACTTTAAAAGATTTATGCATAGAGACTATTTTAAATTTAAATAGAAAAATAACAAGTGAAGATATCATCAGTTTAGATATTCCAGAAACTCTGAAAGAGGAAATCTTATCTTTTGAACACGCTCAATATTCTGATTTTACCAAGTCCGCTTTTCTGACTTCTTTTGTTCTGTTGCTTAGACATCATATGTGACCCGTTTTGGCGAAATGAGTCGGATGTCGCAGAAAGTCGAACTGAGATATGGGGCTCTGAAGTCGCATTTCGCATTTTTTATCGAAAATGGGTTTTTTCTTTTATTCATATCTCCTATATCAGAAGTCTTCCCAAAAAAATTTTTAGGTCCCAAAGCCATCTCTTAGTCCCTCTAAATAGGCCCCAAAGACGCGCAACGCCTCAGTGATCTGAAACAAAAGACCCTCGATTCACGCCATTTTCCCCTAACTTCGCGGCTTGCCTGTCGGTCTGGATCTCATCCCAGCCCCATGTTCCGGGTACCTGCACGATCGTCGTCACGTAAACAATCGTCGTCAAGGAGGTCACGTGTGCGGAATGCGGCGCGCTGATTGGCTGAGAGGCCTCGCGTGCCTTCCGGTTTCAGTTGTTGTGGAAATTTAAAGGGACGCATGGCGAGCAGGACGGACGTGCGACATCACTTCTCCGACGGATTTAGCTGTTTTAATCCTGGATCACTGCTGGATTTTGATGTGGATTACCTCCCAACATCGTCGGGAAGGACATGGATCGCGAGGAGGCTGTCGCGGATGCCCTGAATACGATAAATCGGGCAAATTTACGTGGTATAGCCGAGCCACAGCAATGGCGGACTTTGGTCGACGAGTACTTTCTCTTCGCCGACGGGGAGGAGGGGCAAGACGATCCCCCCGAGGAAGAAGAAGATGTTCAGGAGGATCTAGGGGAACCGGAGGATGCTGAGGACGATGAGGATGAGCCACTAGTCATCCCTAACCCCACGGACGACCTTCTAGAGGCGGAGTGGGACGACTGCGAACGCTTCATGTGAGTTTTTGAAAAACTTTATAATGGCCGACATGCGGTCGGCTGCCCTATCTCTGAAACAAGTACGCAAAGTGCCTAAATCCCTTTCAATGTTGATGAAACTGCCTACGATTGTGCCCTAGTATGTATTCTAACTGCCTAACTAGTTTTTATCAAGTTTCAAAGTTGATTTCATGCCATAAACAGGGATGATCCGTCGGGGTTGTCCGGTGACCTACTTAATGGCGTCAGCTGATCCGGCCGGCCTGTAACGGTTATCAATCATGTCTCATGCCATTGTGGCCCTCAGGAAGGTGAACTAAGTCTAATATCATGTATGTTGTTGTCTTTAGATGTTCCTGCAAGCACTACAAAGACAAGGAGTGCAGTAAACAGTTCACGACGTCGGAGCTGGTCGCGCGTCGGCAGGAGGTCTTTCAGCTGTCCTCAGGTAAGTTTTTCATGAGATACATGTTATGCAAACCTGTCGCCACGACCATGTAGCTATGTCGTTCTTGCTCAAAACTATCCCATAATCCATGACAACGTCTTGAAGTATAACAGACAACTATTAACACTCAACCAGACCGTTTTTAAGTTAGTATTTAGGGTGTGTTAACCTAGTTCATGGGTCAATCCAGAAACCTCATTCCTTGAGTCACATGCATATCATGTACAGATTGTTATTATCCTAATCTACTTTGTTTTCTAGGCGAGAAGGACATGTTGCTACTGGGCATCGTCAGTACCTGCACAGACAATAGCAGCAGGCTGTCCACCTGGAAGAAGGGGATTAAGGGGAGAGGGGAGAGGCAGCACCAAAGAAGCCACTACCTCGTCGGTTCTCGGCCAGTCTGCAGGGACACTTTGAAGTTCATGTACGCGTGAGTAGCTTTGATATTCAACTTCTTTGCTAAACTAAGGTCTACCTAGATATCCCTACTATTAATGTACTACTTGAGGTAAATTACAAGATGAACTGTAATGTATCATAACAGAATCTGATCATGGCACTTACCTTCACAAATCGTCCATATTAATATTACAATACTTACCTGTATTTGTTGCCTGTGTCCAATGATTATTGGCCTAATGTAACTCTTACCTTGTGACCTTTCCAGCATCAGCCAGAACAAGCTGACGTCCATCATCAAGTGGTACAAGTGCTACGGGGTGGTGACCAGGCAAAAGAAGTCTGGCGGGCGACAGGCGACTGCAAGGATCCTCCAACTGGAGGACATCAGGCGGGTCGTGGACTTCATCAACTCCTATGCCGAGACCAACGCCCTCGTCCTGCCTGGTCGTGTGTCTTCCCACAAACGGGATGACATCCTCCTCCTCCCCTCCTCTTCCACAAAGGCCGACATCTACAGGTTGTACAGCAACGCCATGGAGGAGGCTAACTTCAGGTGTGTGGCTGACTCAACCTTTAGAAACCTGTGGCTCCAACTCCTCCCTCGCATAGTGTGTTCCCGCCCTATGACTGACCTCTGCTGGGAATGCCAGCGCAACAACAGGGATATCTCTGCCTCTAGTAACTTACCTGACATTGTGAAACAGGCCAAGCTGAAAAAGCAACAACTTCACCTCGAGGTGGTGGCTCGGGAGAGGGCCTTTTATCAGGACATGGTCAAGGCTGCCAAGGCTGCCTACAAGGATGCAGAGTCCCCTCCCCTTGGCCCCCACCCCCCTTGTTCTTCTGACACGAAGGTCCACATCAGTTTTGATTATGCCCAGCAGGTCCACCTTCCCTCCTTTCCTATGCAGCCTGGCCCATTGTATTTCCTTGTCCCCCGCAAGGTCGGCATTTTCGGTGTCTGTGCCGAGGCCATCCCCCAACAGGTGAACTATTTGATCGACGAAAGCCATTGCGGTAGTAAGGGGTCAAATGCTGTTATTTCATACCTGCACCACTATTTTGAAAAGTATTCCCTGGGGGAGAAGGCGGTGGACATGCACTGTGACAACTGTAGTGGTCAGAACAAGAACAAGTTTGTGCTAGCGTATCTTCTCTGGCGGGTCCTGACTGGCCGGCACCAGTCCATTTCCTTAAACTTTTTGATCACAGGGCACACCAAGTTTGCCCCGGACTGGTGCTTTGGTTTGCTTAAACAAAGGTTTCGTCGTGAGCCTGTCTCGAGCCTCTCGGAGATGGAGGCGACTGTGCTGAAGAGTACCCAAGAACGTGTCAACATTGCCCAACTTGTGGGGGACGAGAATGGGAAGGTGTTTGTCGAGTCATATGACTGGCAATCTTTTTTGACCCCTTTCATCAAGCCACTCAAGGGCATTAAGCAGTATCATCACTTTGTATTCTCTGACCAGAACAAGGGCCACGTCACCTTCCGGCAGTATGCCGACTCGGCCCCCGAGACCTTCAAGATGCTGACTATCGCCCCTGAAGCTGTCCCCCAGGAAGGCCCTCAGCCCACCGAATCCCCTGGCCTCCCGGCCAAAAGACAGTGGTATCTCTTCAAGAACATTCGGGATTTTTGTACTGAGGACACGAAGGACATCATGTGCCCTAAGCCCTCTGTACCAGAACCAGCACCCGGTCCAGGCCCCCGTGCCGTACCTCCGCCGGAACCAGATGCGGAATCAGAGCCAGAGGCTGGCGAGGGGGATGGGCCAGGCAGGGGCAGGGGCAGGGGCAGGGGCAGAGGCAGAGGCAGAGGTAGAGGCAGAGGCAGAGGCAGGGGCAGGGGCAGAGGCAGAGGACAGACTCCAGACACATCATCAGGATCGGAGGGGGAGGAGGAGGAGTTGGTCAGACAGCTGGAGAGGGAATCAAAATCTTCATCTGACTCAGAGGAGGAAGGCCCCCCACCCCCCCCTAGGGGCAGGGGCCGTCCTAGTAAACGTGCTAAACGTGGTCGTGGCAGGCCCAGGACCACCTGAGAACTATTAAGAATCCGTTTTGAACATTGTTAACTTATTTTTAGTTGTTAAGACTTTTTCTGATTTTAAGATTTTTACCTCGGTGGCTTTTCACTATTTTAACGACCAAAGACAATCATGAACATTCCAAGAACTTTTATAGACACATTATGGATACCCAGGGTACTTAGGGTCATCACAGAGTCGTTTTTAAGAAGCCAAGATGAGGTATTGTGATCCTTTATGCTTGCCGTTCTAGGTTAAGTTGTTGTTTCAGATCCGGATTTTTGTCACTTTTTGCAGCGCCGGCATGAATAAAAGTTTTGTATATAAACGCATGAATTACTGGTATTTGTTAGCTAGAATAGTGTAGAATGACTATGTAAAGTTTCAGGACCAAGGATTGATTACAAGTGTATGTTGCTAGGGCTTTATCGGAGGACCGCGGTAGCGCGCGGTAAGAAAAACTTTGAACTCATTTATCTCAGTTTCTTATACCCGCATAGGCGCGGTTCTTTTTATTTTCGTCGCAACTTATCTCAGGCCCTAGATATCGGATCTAGACATGCTATACCTCGTTTTAAAGCTAAGAATTAGTATTTTCTGATGGTATACCTAACTAAAAATCTTCCCCGTGCGACATCCGACTCACTTCGCCAAAACGGGTCACATATTGGTTTCTTTGTTATTTATGAGGAGGAGATAGCGAATTTAGATTAGATTGATACAAATCCGATATCTCTTCCTCTAAGTATAAAGAAATATCATATTTCTACTGCACAATATAAAATGAAAAGGAGATTCTATTTCTATAAGTATTTTAAAGCAAATGGGAATGAAGCTCCTAGGAGGTGGATGTGTAGATGTAGAGATTGCGTAGTTTACCTACCAAAATTTCGCTACAAGAGGGGTTATAGCGTTTTCTTCAAATATGAGCATATGATTACGAGGCGCCAAATACAGAATTTAACTAGAAGGATATTGGATTATTGCGATATTACACCTTGGCAGTTCTTGTCAGAACCAACTGAATTTTTGGCTTCATATGCAGAATTTTTCATAAATGTTTCTCAGATATACCTTATACTAATGAGACACCCTTCTTTCAGATTAGGGGTTATGCGAGCTTAGCATCTTATTTGATTTTGTTTGTCGCTTAAATAGGGTTTGGTGTGATTTTTATATTAACTCATATTATACTATTATATAAAGTAAATGCAGATCAGTTATAGTGTGAATTTGGCTATTTTTGGTTTGATATATACTCCTAAGATTAATTTCGATTTGAACAAAATTCATGCTTACACAAGAGATTCGGGTTCTTATCTGTATAGAGGATCTTTAACATATAAGAAAGGAGCTTATACTATAAAGTTAACAAGAAATGGTTTTTGTTCGATTTATTTGAGGAGGAATTTTTTTTTTTTTTTTTCAGAAATCTTACATTATTAGCTGAAGAAGTTTGTGAATTTATAAAACAATTTTGTGTCGAGGATTTGCTTTCAGTTTATATGTTTCCAAAGAATATTCAAATTACTTTTCAAATATTGGTGCAGAAGAAGATCAGTTTTAAAGTATTTAGCTTAAAGATTATAGAAACATTTTCGAACATATACGACTTTGAAATAAAAGAATCAAATTCTTCCGATTCAGTGTGGTTACCTTTTGTGAATTCAGATTTTTATTTTTCTAGTTTGCGTATTAAGATAAAGGGTGAAAGTACTGTTTTCACTTTTTCTCATACTTTTAGAGGAAGTTGCTTGACTAGCAACGTTTCTGACTTTTGCAACTTTTGTGACAATATCAGGTTATGCTATCTTGATAATTTTCAAACATGACTTCTGTGCTAGACAACTTGATTAAAACTATAGTTAGTTTCTTAACAACTGCTCATTCTGAAAACAGCGAGTTTTGGGAGAGTGTTAAGACAAATTTCGAACATCCCTTTCATTTCAGTTATATCTCTCTGAAAGATAGCTCTAAGGATAGCCAATTTACTATTTTCAGAGAGGAGTTGAAGGCCGCTCTTCTTTCAGTTTTGAAAGGAAACTCTTCTACTAGGAATTATGCTTATTTTATTTTGTCAAATGATGATGAGAGATTACGGCTCGATCTTCGATCGCATCAAAGTACTCTATTGCAGAATCTTGTTGATATTCTCAAGATTGGCATTCTAGTTTATACTGGAGATGGGAGATCATGTCATTTTTCTCCTTGTACGAGTCTTTTTAAACACGGTACGCCTTTAGTAATTCAGTGGTCTAAGAGCGAGAATAAGTTTATTGAAACTGACTTGAAATATCACAAATTAACTAAATTTCATGATTCTTATAAAAGTAGTAAGGGAACTAAAACAGTAAGCAGATTTAATGGTACTTTATCTAAGAAAAGAAAATTAGACAGAAAGTTTAAAAGTAATGAAGTTATCACTTCAACCGACTCTTCAGATTCTGAAGCTGAGTTAACAGATTCACGGCGCACATTACCCTCTAAAAGAAAAAAGCGTCCTTCAGTAGTTAAAAAACCATCTGCTAGTAGTGTAAACAGTTCAGTGAAACAGGTTAGTGATTATAGCCTCTCTAGGGATCTCTCTTTATCGGACACAGATGAATATGAGGAAAAAATTGATGAAAATAAAGCAAAGGATAGTAACGATTTTCTAACGGAATTAAATAGGCTGAAGGAAACTCTGAAGGTTTCTTCAGATCACGCATCTGCTTCAAATAAAGGTTCTTTTGTAAATGATGCACATTGTTCATCAAATAAGTCAGAGAAGAACATCGAAGTAAATATTTCAGAAAGTGGTAAAAAACTAAAAGATTTTTCTCCTTACTCGATAAGATATCAGGATCAAACTGATAAAATAGAAGCAAATTTTAAAAAATTTATTGAAATTTCAGATAGATTGAGGAAGCATGCAGAAGTGCTTCAGAATAATCTGCTTCCATCTAATATGGAATCCTGTTCAAGCTGTCCTTTGCATTGTGCACAAGCTCTTTCTAAAGCAACAAAAGACAAAAGAGGACCGAAAGCAAAAAACTAGTTATTTGTTCTTATTGTCGTAAAGGGTTTTCAACTTTAGCTGTTTCACGTTTGCATATTCTGAGAAAACATTCTGATTATGATCCTAAAAGGCACATTTTTATTCCTCCACCTATAAGGTCTTATTCTATCATTTCTAGGAAATATCAAGCTTAGACGACAATAAGAACATGTTCAACTTATTGCATTTCTTTATTAATTTTGTTGAAAAATTATTTATCTTATAGGATTCAATTCGGATCTGTGAGTATTTGAATATTTAGTCGCAGTTAAACCATGATGAAGCTAGATGAGGGTTTTCGCTTGCTTATGATGAGATGTCTCTATTTTTCGGCTATGGTGTCTTTTTATTCTGGAGATATTGAAATTCCTCTTACAATTGAAATTCCTGCACAACCTTATTTGAGTGAAGAAGACGCGCTGAACTTGATAGAACTAATGTCAGATGATGAGAAAACTTCGCACCAAATCAAGAAGGGGTTTAAGACTTATGATTATGGTTCACTTATTTTTTTCGCCTCTTTTTTTCATTGTAATATGATTTTAGAATATATTTTGGAAAATATGTGGAGTGATAGGAAAAGTTTAATGAAAGCTTTAAGAATGGGAGTTTTGTATTTCGGTATTCATGATGTTTTTACAAAGTCTATTATAAGATCAATATCTGATTATATTATTTCTTCTGATCATGATGTAATTAAGTTGGGTAACCTAACAAATTTTCATGAGGGAAGAAGTTTAAGAGCTCTAGCTAAGAAAATTCGCGATGTTTCTCGTTATCGCAATCTGATTTTTTCTGAGTACAATCTGCCTTGTATAGTTTGTCAAACTTCAATAAGGTTTAATTATAAAGGACCCGATACTCCAGTTGTTTATTTGAGATGTTGCGCACGTCCTATTCATGATGAAACATGTTTCAGTGATTTCTTTGCTCGATCTATGCGACGCTATACTCCTTGTCCGCATTGCAAGACTCTTTGGTTTGAAGGAAACCCTTTAATAAACCCTTTGAGTCGAGCAGCATGCAAGAGAGAATTTTTATCACATGCTGAGTATTATAAGAGTCGCAATGGGAGTTTAAATTCTTAAATAATCACCTGCATGAATTAATATTCTTGTGATTGAGTGCTTTTTCACGAGTTGATTTGATTTTGATAAGAATGGCAGCTGACAGAAAGTCAAGCGGTTTTTTATATACGCTAGTTTCTAATGTTCCTCATCCAAATAGAGAAAATAAGACAAGCTCTTTTGTTACCCAACTTCCTATTCCTTTAGAATGCAAAGGTTATTGGGAGGTAGCTTTAGCAGAAGTTGATTTTCCTAAATCGTGGTACAATGTTAATAAGCATCCTGAGCAAGATAGGACTATTGTTTTAGTTAGAGAAATTTTTCGGTTGAAGGATCCTTCTCTTAAACAAATTACTAATGCTTATGAACAGGTTTATCGAGATTCGTATAAAACTGCTACAAGAGTTTTTGTACACAAATTTGGTAATTATAGAATGCAAGATTTAATTAAAGAAATAAACGATCGTTTCAGTGATATAGACCAGGATCTGATTAAGAATTATCCTGGTTATATTAACTATAAAAGACACACTCATATTAAAACAGATGAGCAAAATTTGATATGCACTTTATATCTTGGAGCTGGTGATAGAGTATTTATATCAGAATATTTAGCCAGAGTTCTTCGTTTAAGTAATTGCGAGGGCATTATAAATCATGAAAATAATGTAATTGAATTTCAAGGACCTCGCTTGTTTAAAAAGCAACCTTATGATTCTATTGAAGGTGTTAATGCAGTTTTGAGTTTAAATGATCATGGATCTTATGATAATCTCTTACGACCTCAGTTTGGAATAGAATATATCGGGCATGGAGTTCCAGTTTTTCCAACAGAAACTTCAAATCTGTATATATATTCGAATATTGTAGATTTTGAATACGTAGGCAATATTACAACTAAGCTGCTGCGAACCGTTAGAGCTCGAGGTAAATTTGGAGATTATATAAAGATGACTTATACTAATCCTCTGTATAAGAAATTGGCTTATGATAAGTTACAGGAAATAGAAATTAGTATTAGAACCGATGATGGAAATCTTGTTCGCTTTGAATATGGCGTAGTTATACTTATTTTACATTTCAGGAAGGTTTCTGAGGAATGAAGAAACTTTTTCCAAAGAAACAGAAGGCACTAGGTGATCTAGTTGTCTATTATGATTTGATTCCTGATGACTGTATAGATGCTGAGTTATTCCTGCATTTAAAGTCTAAAGTTTTGATTAGAAAAATAAGTAAAGCGCTTTCTGTTCATGGCGGTATTAAATTTCAATTATCTCTACATGTTTTACTTGGTAAATTTCATATGGAGAGAGAGACCTATTTTGAAACTAAACCTTGGTTTCATAGTCCAATGATTCAAGTTTTAACTTTTCATTCTATTAAGAGAGATTTAGCCCATGCTAAGAGAGTAGTTTTAGCTTTTTTCGATTGTTTTATTCAAATGGGATCAGGTTGGTTTTTGAAAGAGATTATTTCTTTACGTTTATCTATTTTTAAGTGTAATCCTTTTGGGGGCTGCTCTTCTTTAAAACTTCCGATTTCTTTGAAGCATTCTATCTTAAATATACCTTGTAAGGATCAAAGATGCTTTTTATATTCTGTTATGGCTGCTTTTAAGAGATGTTCAAATCCTAGAAGGTTCACTTCTTATCTTGATTTGGTGCAAAGTTTTGATTTGAAAGGTATTTCTTTTCCTACAAAGTTAAGTGAGGTAGTTAAGTTCGAGAAAAATAATGATTTAACTATTAATGTTTTCGGGCTTTTCCAAGATAAGCATGGCAAGTTTTTACCTTACCCTATGTATATTTCTACTAATTTTAATGAAAATCATCATCGCAAACACGTTAATCTTCTTTTATACGAGAGTCATTATATGTTGATAAGAAATCTTGATTCTTTTATTACTCCATTTTTCTGGAAGAGATCGAGGTTTTTTTGTCCTAAATGTCTAGTTTCCTTCAATTCTAAGATTTCACATCAGCTTCATCAGACTCTAAATTGTACTAGTAATATATATACTGGACAGTCTTACCGATTACCTCTCAGAGGATCTAAACTAAAGTTTAATAATATTTCTAAACAAATTAAAAATCATTTTATTATTTATGCTGATTTCGAGACTTACAATGAAACTTTGAATACACCCAAGGGCAAGAGCACATTGAAAACAAAGCATACTTTAAATGCAGTAGGAGCTATCCTACTATCTAAATATAGCGAATATTCAAGACCGCCTTTTCTTTATGTAGGACCATTAGTCATCCAGAGATTTCTAGCTTATATATATAATATGAGAGCTGAAATATCTTATATTTTTGATAATAACAGATCACCTCTTGAGTTAACTTCAAGAGACATAGCTCATCTTAGTTCGCAACATTCATGCTACCTCTGCGGCACCTCATTCAGAGATGTTAATGTGAGAAAAGTTATTGATCATTCGCACTTGGGAAGAGAGGGGAAGGGAAGAGATGTTAACTACTGTTGCAATACATGCAATCTTGTTTATAGTTCAATTGTTTTTTCCAAATTTAAAATACCTATAGTTATGCATAATGAAATGAATTATGATTTGCATTTTATTGTCAAGTTTATACATAGATATCTCAAAGAGTTAGATATTCATGTAATACCAAGAACATCAGAAAAGTTTTTATCGATCTTTCTTGATAACTTCGTGTTTATTGATTCTTTTCAGTTTCTACCAAATTCTTTATCAAATTTAGCTAACTTATTAGCAAAGAAAAATCAAAACGATTTAAAAGAAACTAGAAAGTTTTTCCCAAATAAAGAGCTTTTGCCTTATGTTATTCGGAAAGGCGTTATGTGCTACGATTATATAGATTCTTGGTCAAAACTAAAGGAGAAGAGACTTCCGCCTCGAGAGGATTTTTTTAATTCTATAGCTAATAAGAATATAACTATGTCAGAATATGAACATGCTTTATCAATGTTTTTAAAATTTAACTGTAAAAGTATTAAGGACTATTTGCAACTTTATTTAAAGATAGATGTTTTATTGCTAGCAGATGTGTTCGAATCTTTCAGGGAAAAAGCATTAGAATATTACGGTTTAGATCCTGCAAAATATCTAACAGCTCCTGCTCTCAGTTATGATGCTATGTTGAAACATACTAAAGTTCATCTTGAATTGATCCATGAAATTGATATGTTTAATTTTTTTGAGAATGGTATACGAGGCGGTATGACAAATGTAGTTCATAGATATGCCAAAGTTGAGAATAAAGATCAGCATATAGTTTACTATGACTGTAATAATTTGTACGGTTATGCTATGATTCAGCCCCTACCTTTCAAAGATTTCTGTTGGGTGAACCCGCAAGAATATTCATCTTTTGACGTTTCTAAGATTTCTGATGATGCTCCTGTGGGTTATATTTTAGAAGTTACTTTAGATTATCCATCTTACTTGCATGATTATCATGACATGTTTCCTTTAGGTCCCGAGAAAATATCTATACAATACAACCAACTTTCTCCATATGCTAAATTTGTGTTGAGAGAATTTGAGATGAAATATAAAGAAAGTCCACTTAAATTAATTTCAACTGTGACTAGGAAGGAGAAATATATCATCCACTATAGAACTTTAAAACTTTATCTTCAATTAGGTTTAATAATACTCGAGATTCACCGCGTTGTCTCTTTCAAACAGGCTTGTTGGATGAAACCATATATAGAATTCAATAATCAAAAAAGAAAGGAAGCTACTTCTGATTTCGATAAAGAATTCTTTAAGCTTATGAACAACTCTACTTTCGGTAAATGCATGGAAAATGTTAAGAGGCGGATGAAGATGGTTTTGACATCAAGTGAAGCTAGGTGTGCTTCATTAATAAAAAAACCAACTTTTCATTCTTTACACGCTTTTGATCCTAATTTTGTCGGTATACAGTATAAGAACCCTATAGTTGATTTGGATAAACCTGTTTATATAGGCTTTACTATTCTAGATTTATCTAAGATGCACATGTTTAATTTTCATTATAATGTTATGTTGGAAACATTCGACTTGAAATCAATTCAACTTTTATATAGTGATACCGATTCTTTGATTTATTTTATAGATAACAAACGTTTTTCAGATCTCCTTTACAAGATAAGACATTATTTTGATTTTTCTAATTTAGATGAGAAAAACGAATTTTATTCTTTGGATAATTTGAAAGTTTTAGGAAAATTCAAAGACGAAGCTGCAGGAAATAGAATATTAGAATTTATTGCATTAAGACCTAAAATGTATTCCTTTGTACTGAGTTCAGGAGAAGTTATTAAAAGGGTTAAAGGAATTAAGAGAACAACTGTTCAGAACCTCCATCATGATCAGTTTAAAGAATGCTTATTTCATTGTTCGAGATCTTTTGTAAAATATGATACTATCCGAAGTTTCAAACATCAGGTATATACAGTTAGAGAAAACAAATTGGCTTTATCTCCTTTTGAAGACAAACGCTGGCTTTGTTCTGATGGAATAAGCTCTTTTGCTTATGGAAATTACGAAATAGATAGAATGAATAAAAGAAATAAACGTAAAAGATTATTTCAAGATACCTGACTTAAGCAGACGACTAATTCGAGTTTCACGAAGAAATTAGCCTGTGATTGGATCAGAACTATAAGCTGCTACGATAAGTTCCTGTATTCAGTGATCAGTGTTAACTTAAGATGGAGAAGTTTGCGAAGATGTCTCACCGTCATTATACACTCGCTTTTGGAAGAAGAAAGAGAATTGATATTACAGTTTTCAGAGGTCAGATCTACCTTCATTTTAATGATATGCTAAAGTCTAAGAATTTCACATTGAGTAAACAAGAGTTCACAGAATTATTTTCTATAAAAAACAAACTAGACAGAAGAATTAGGAAGATAGACAGTCAATTAGAAAAGGAAAAAAATACCTCGATTTCAAGTGAGAGTTGTAGTGAAGAAGAATCAAGTAAGAAGAAAAATCCTTCTAAGAATAAGAAAGCTTGTATGGATAAGCGTCTTCTTTCTAGCGATGATGATGATGATACGCAAGAACTTTAATGATTCAAGATTAGGTTGTTAGCTGAAAAATATCTCTGAGATTAGGTTCTTTATCAAGCCCTCGAAGAAGTCGGAATATATAGCTAGCTTAAATATCCATGTGATAAGGATTTATTTAAAATAGTACTGAGCGGGTTTAAATTGAACTAATAATAACCATTTCACTTTTTCTATTATTAATAATGTCACTTCCATGCTGCTGGTGCGGGGGTGTAGATGATCCCCTAGTAGAAGGTAAAAAATACTGTTTACCATGCGGAAAATCAATGTTTCGTGAATGTATTCGATGCCACAAACCATATGAAAAGGCACAAGCTTTTACCGAAGATCAGCTTAGATGTAAATCTTGTCATAAAAAGCATTTAAAGGAGAAAGAGAAATACGCACAGAATAGCATATCTAAATATCTTGCACAGGAAGATAGTTGTAATGATAATAACGCACTTTCTGGGGAAGATGATGATAAGAGTAGTGTTAAGGTAATAACATCTGGGGAGGAAGATATAGTTTCGAGTGATGATAATCTTTTTCTGCAAAAGCCGCCATCTACTTCAGTTCCAAAAGTAAATATGGAGGAAGCTAATATTAAGAACTGCAAAGATAATAAGACAGTTCGAAGATCTAGAGCAAAAGTACAGATTAAAGATAAGATTTCCAAGCCAAGAGTTCAAAAAACTAAACAGAAACTGAAACCTGCTACCAGCAGACAGACAAGAAGTAGAAATTCAATTAGAGCTAAAAACAAATCTACAAATTCTGAGTTAACTAGTTTAGGTTTGCTTTTACCGCTTAAGTTGATAGCTAATGAGGCAGAGTTAAAGACTTTGTTCATTTCTAACTAGTTTGATTATGACATATTATATTCAATGCGAGAATATTAGTCTACTAATATTTAGGTTTATTTATAAAATAAACTAAGCGTATTGAGAGAAGCGAGAATATTAATCTTTATTTAATTTACTTACTTACTTTATATTTATATTTATTTACTAAGTCGATATTGAGAATTTTATTTCTCTGTATTGCTGCTTCTGGATAACCGAAGTAATTACCTCAAATTCTAGGTTTAATAATATTGAATGCGAGTGTTTATTGCGATTACATGCTACGGATAACCGGTTTGTATGAAGCTTAGATAAGCACTCTATTTAAAGTTGTTGCTTTTTGAATTCGAGTTGTTTATAATGTGCATATATAGATTAGGGATTTAACGCGTTTGTTTCATAGTTACAGCATGGGTTTATTTCATTTGATGTGTGATTGCTTTATTTGCTCGTGTTTGCAGTTTAGTAGTCTTGAATCTAAGTTGTGTTGAGGTTTTCTGTGTGGATCTAGTGTTTCTGTTAACGATATTGTGTGTGTGTGTGTTGTTTTCAAGATTTTCTGTGTGTTGTTTTTATAGTTGAAGTTGATCATTTCTTGTGATTACTAGTATCATGTCTACTCCGAAGAGAAGCATTTATGATCTTTTGATATCTATTTATTTTAATCCTAAACATCCAGCATCTTTTTCTTCTATAAATAAATTATACCAGGCTGCTAAGTTGATCAATGCTAAAACTACTTTGAAGGATGTTAAAACATTTCTCCAGAATAGTAAAATTTACACTTCTTTCAAGCCGGTTCAAAAGAATTTTGTTCGTAGAAAAATAATTGTACGAGGATTAAATGATCAGTGGCAGATAGATCTCATGGTATTACCTCAATTAAGAGATTATAATGAAGGTTATACCAATATTCTAGCTGTAATTGATTGTTTCTCAAGATATGCTTATGTTGAACCTATGAAAACCAAGATGGCTTCTGAAACCATTAAAGGGAGTCAAAAGCAATGATGTGTCAAAATATGACAAAACTTTGCAAACTCAAAAAACTATGAAAATACATTCCAAGAGTCTAACTTTAGCCATTGGTACAGTATAAACCATGATAACTAACAACAACTTTATGCAAAATCCATAATACTCATGTCATTTATGCCTGAAGACAGCAATGTTTGTAAACAAATCAATTTTGGTGGGTCACCGAAATTGACCATGGACAAGTTTTAATGTATTTTGAAGTAGTTTAAGTCTTTATTGACAGTCTATATTTTACCACGGGCCTAGGTTATGGCCATGAGATATATTTCAATAGTTAATAGAATTTGCAAAATTTTGACCCAACATTGCTTTTGGCTCCCTTTAAGGCCTTCACTAAGATATTGAAGAGAGCTAAAACAAAACCTAGATTACTTCAGTGTGATTTAGGTTCTGAATTCAAAGGAATATTCGCACAATATTTAAAGAAAAATGGAATTCACCAATTTTCAACTTCACAGGATCCGAAATGCGCCATTGTAGAAAGGTTTATAAGAACTTACAAAAATAAGTTATTTAAGTATATGAAAGCTAGTAATACAAAGAAATATTATAATGTTCTTCAGGACATAGTTTATAGTTATAATCGTTCAAAACATCGCTCATTGGGTTTAAGTCCTTCTGAAGTAAATAAAAGTAACGAGGCTGATTTATGGCAGAAACAATATAAAGATTTCCTTTTCACAAATAAGTTAGATTCAAAATTAAAAGTAGGAGATAAAGTTAGATTAACTAAATATAGAAAAACTTTTAACAGAGGTTTCTTATCCAATTGGAAACAAGAAGTTTTTCAAATAGCTTTTGTGCTCCATACTAAACCATTTACTTACGTTTTGCTGGATAAAGATAATGAAATATTACGTGGCGGAGCTTATGCTAAAGAGTTAGCGAGAGTTATTTCAACTTAGAAATAGTGTTAAGATTCATGATATTTATTTTTGACATGACTTATTTATAGCTAATATAACAGTGCTCAGACATGACAAGCGAAGAACAATTTAAGGTCTTCGATGCTAGACTGAAGACACCTTTTTCCTCTATTATAGCAGGACCTAGTAATTCAGGGAAAACCTCTTTTGTAATTGATCTTTTGAAAAATAGCGATAGAGTAATTGACAATAATTTTGATTATATTCTTTGGTTCTATGGCGAGACTTTTCCTCGCGATCCATTTTTATCAACTAAGAATGTAAAATTTCACCAGGGATTGCCAGAATCCTTCGATGATTTAATCGATCCTAGCAAGTGCGGGCTTGCAGTTTTTGATGATTTAATGCATGAGTGTGGTAATAATAAGTTGATAACTGAATTTTTTACTAAACGCACTCATCATGAAAACATAAGTATTATTTTTATTTCTCAGAATTTATTTCATGAAGGTAAGGAGCGCAAGAATTTTACAAAAAATGCTACTTATCTTTGCATTTTTAATTCTCCTTTAGATCAAACTATAGCTTATACTCTAGGAAGAAGATTAATGCCTAAGAATCAACGCTGTTTTGTGAATATATTTTCGCATGCTGTTGATAGACCTCATGGTTATTTGTTTATTGATGGTCACCAACAAACTCCTAGAAATGCCATGTTCCGCTCAAATTTATTCGGCAATGTTCAACACATTTTCATACCTCAGAACGTTAAGTAAATTAAGCATTTAAATATTCCTGAGATAAGACTAGTAATCATGGTAATATTATTTTACTAGCGTAAAAATGGAATATAATAAAGAAGTTAACCGGAAAAAAACTCAGAATTCAGGTTCTGAACGAGCTCCTAATAAGAAGAAGAAAATTTCTAAGAAAAAATATGCTCACAGACATAAGCATTTCTTAGCTTTATTGTGCAATTCAAAAAATAATGCTAAGAAACGTAACAGACTTTTGGAATCAGCAAGTCCAGATGAAATATATGCTATTTGCGATTCAGTTTATAATGTATTAAGGGGTAATGTTTCATTAAAGAAAGCTGAATTTGTTAAACTGAAGAAATATAAAGATACTTTAAGAAAGATTGTGAAGCCGAAAATAACTGTGAAGGAACGAAAATCAGTTTTGAAGCAGAATGGAGGTTTTCTTCCATTCCTCATCCCAGCATTGGGGGCTATTATTCAGAATTTATTGTAGTGCTGATGTAGTGAAGCTAATTTCTTTAAGATAAACAAGCATTTTCAGTTCGCAGTTAGTTTTGGAATTAAACGTATTTACTAACATGGCTTCTTTTAAAGAATCGGTTATTATTCCATTATCCATGTTTAAAAGTTGTAATTTCAGCGAGGATGGAGGTAAAGACAATCCTATTCTATCAAGACAGAAAGAATTATTGCAAGAACGCATGTTTAATAAACAACCATACCCAATTTTCAATACCGATGTTCCTCCTCCTCCTCCTCCTTCTCGTTCTTCACTACAAAATTTAGATATTAATTCTACTCATAATGATTCTTCGATGATATCACCAATTTTAAAAAGTATTTCTGTTTCACAGAAACCATATGCTAAGTTTATTTTAGATAAAGTTTTGAAAAATGGAGGTTATTGGGATAATAGAGGACAACTCATATTGAAAGGAAAAACTATTCCAGGTTCTAATATTAAAGATCTTATGATGTTCTTATCAAAATCTAAATCCTATAAAGAAGAACCTCTTGGACTTTATGAGTTCTGGAATTTTTTAAACGATATAAAGATACCTAAAACTTGGATAAAAGGTAAACCGTTCCGACTTCGACGCGATTTTGTTCATCAGAAGTCTTTAGATGAATTTCTGAAACCTAAAAAGTATCCTCTTGAAGACATCGATGCGATGAAGATAAAGGAAGCATTATCTTCATCACCTTTACTTCAACCAGAAAAGCAGAAGGCACACAATTGGATTAAAGAAAAGTTGAAATCTGGTGATGATGTTGATGATGATTGGATTAAAGGTAAGATGAAATCGGATGAAACCAATGATGATGATGATGATGATGAAAATTCAAAATTAGATTTTGCAGGAGCATTTGACGAAGAAAATAAAACTCCTGAATTGGTTAACCCCTTCAAAAGAGGGAGTATAGATGTGGGTGAAATAGAAGAGAAAACCCCTGTGAAATTCAGCGCCAATGTTGAAGATTCCGAAGATGAGGGAGACATTTTTGGTGACAAACCTAAACCAAAGAAACAAAAGAAAACTCGTCGTAAACCTCGAGAGAGGTCCCCAGAAAGAGAAGAAACTGTTCAGCGACAATCTTCATTTGGAAGGATACTGAAACCTAATCGAAAATGGGATAGTTGGGATCCTTATAAGTAACCTTTTTAATAGACGAAAATTGATGTAAGATAAGCATTGCTTATAATGTTAATTATTTAAATCAAAATTAAAAATGACGAAAGATTGTCAAAGTCAGCATATGAAACTGTATTGCAGCAATGACCATGTTAAGCATTTTCGAGATTTTTTTCAAGAGTCAAGACCTGAGCAGAAAGGGGATGGTTTCTATTATAACCCTTATATCGGAAATCAACACCAGAGAGGTTATGGTATAGGTGCTGTTTTTGGATCACTTTTTAAGGGCTTACTTCGCACTCTACCCCGATTAGTTAAACCTGTTCTTAAGACCGGCTTGAGAAGCGTTAAGCAGCAGGTTATGAAGAGAGGGCTACAAGCAGGAAAAAGCGCAGTGAAGGGTTTGCTAGAAGGAAAAAATCCTCGACAAGTATTAAAAGATGAGGCCAAGGCGCAAATGAGAGAGATCGGTAAAGACGCATTTAAATTTGCTCAATCTAAACTAGAAGAAATGTCAGATGATGACGAGGATTCAAAGAATGAAAAGAAGCCGAATAAAAGGATTTCAAAATCAACTAGTTCAGGCCCAAAGAGAAAAAGGAGAAGGAGGAATAGACAAAATGTAAAATATAAAGATATTTTTGATGATTAATCTGACATAAGAAATAAGCGTAAGATTACTGTATTTTGAGATTGGATCTATTCGAACTAAGAAGTTTACATCATGGCAATGCATAAAGATTCTTGCCCTTGCGTGGACGGAAGTTTAGATTACTTCACTGTCCCTCCAACAGAAGTTTCTTCACGCGCAAGTTTCTATTCTAAAGAATATCCTATTACAAATTTAAGCCAGGGAGGACCTCTCGAGTTTATTATAAAATCAAATAAAAATGATTTTATTGATTTAAGTAATACTTATCTTCAGTTAACGATGAAAATTTTAAAATCTGATGGTGTACCTCCTGCACCTCCAGTAGCAAATCAAGATGGGGTTTTAGGGGCCATTCACAACGAATCAAAGGTTTTCCCTGTGAATTATTTATCTGGGGCTATGTTTAAAGATGTACAATTATATTTAGGAGGTAAGTTTTTAACGAGCAGTAATAACTTGTATGCTTACAAGTCTTACTTGGAAATACTTCTAAATTACGATAGAGCCTTCTTAGATTCTTTTGGTAAAGTCTCCATGTTTTATAGAGATACTGGTAATTTTGAGGCGGTTGATCGGTTTGATGCCGAGACTAATCATGGAAGTATGGAGAGATTTTTAAAGACACAATATGGTTCAAGCTTTCAAATGATTTGCAAGATTCATAATGATATTTTTAATCAAGAAAGGAAGTTTCCTGGAGATGTTGGTTTGAAAGTAAGATTTATTAGAAATGCAGAAAATTTTTGTTTAATGTCCGCTCGAGATGTTCAGTATAAAATTGAAATTGAAGAGGCTGTGCTTATGGTGAAAAGATCAACTATGGATGAAGTTTTTGTGAATGAAATGGAGAAAGCGCGTTTACCAGACAAATTTTTGAAATTTCCTTTTAAACGGATAGGAATGGCTTATTCTACTCACGGACCGAATAAATCAGTTTTACAGGAACAACGTTTGGTTTCAAATACTGAAACACCTAAGAGAATTATAGTTGGTTTAGTAGATTCTCGCGCTTTTGATGGTAGCCATAATTTCAATCCATTCAATTTTCAAAATTTTGGCGTTACTGAAATGAAAATACAAAGGGATAATGAGATTTCTCCTTTTTATGAGATGAAAGTAGATTTTACTACTTCAAAGTACTATGAAGCTTACCTTTCTCTTATATACGGCACTGGAAGGCTTTTCTCTAGTAATTCACTTGCTATAAATCCTATTGAGTTCAGGAATGGTTTTACCCTATATTGCTTTGATTTGAGTAAAAATAGTCCAAATTCGCCCACTTTCGAATTAAGCGAGAGCGGAACTATTAATGTAATAGCTACCTTGAGAGCTCCTCTGGATCATGGAGTTGTTATGATATTTTATTTAGAATATGATAGCATGCTAGCAATTGGAGATACCAATTTACCTGAAGTCGTAAGAACTATTTAAAATGTATGGTTCTGAGATTCAAGAAGTTCTTTTGTCACAGAGTGCATCTTCTAATATTTTCCAGGGCATATTTTCAAGTAACAATTTACCTAAATTAACAAATCAACATTACCCTGCAGCTTTCATTGCAAATACTCATGAAAGTCGAAAACCTGGTGAACACTGGGTTGCGTTTTTCTTTAAGTCGAGAGCAGCTCTGCCAGAGTATTTTGATTCTTTTGGACTCCCTCCTTTGAAAAAAGGTTTTATTAATTTTTTGAAACAGAGCAAAAAATCTGAATTCAGATATTCTTCTAAGACTATTCAAAATTTATTTTCCACATTGTGTGGACAATACACTATATATTATGTTTTAGAGAAATGTAAAGGAAAGTCTTTAACTCAGATACTTTCCGCTTTTTCAAGCAATACTGTAAAGAATGATGAGTTGGTAACCAATTATGTGAAAAAATTAAGAAAGGTTAAACGAATTCATTCTAGAAAAAAGGGGAGAGGGGTTATACATTTTACCCCCATATTAAGATCGCAGTATTCCAAGTCTATGCATGATGTATTATCTAAAGAAAACTACCTTAAGAAAAGCTGCGTGAACTGAAATGTTAATTGTGTTTGTATTAAGTTCGAATACATTGTAATATGAAACATGGATGTTATAAAACCTACACCTACAAAGCTTAGTATAGGCGGTTTATATGTATCATTATTTATAAGCCTTATTGTCATCGGCTTAGAATTAAAGAAGCCAAGCATGTCATCTACTTCACCTCGTGATTATTATTTTAGTTGTCTCCTGAACGGGGTAGGAAGAGACAAAAAAGTGAAGAGGTATTTTTTTAGATGTGAAAATGATCAAAGACTATTCCAGCCAGTTATTGATAAAGATTTTAACGAAAATCAACAGAAGTTACTTAAATCAGATAATGATAAACATATTACTTTTTCAAAAAAACGTATAAGTTCAACCAACTATACTGCTCGAGCCAGTGCGCGAAGTTTATACAATTATACTATTCAAGATGACCTTCCTTAAATTTCTCCTTGAGTAGAAGTTAACATTTCCTCAGCTGTTCACCATGTATATATTTTAAGAGAAATGATGAAAGCGAGTTTTGTGACATAGGATAAAGAATAACTTTGGTTAGGAAACCGATATTACCATTGTATGTAACAGTCAAGAGATAATAACTTATTTTTCATTAGGGAATAATAATTTGATGTAACAATTAACGCCTCATCTAAGTAGAGCGTTGATTTGTACCAGTTTATTGTAATCCCTATATTTGTAAGTAAGCTCGATGTTTATACACTATGGAGCTAAGCTTCACATTCGGGACAAAGTTTAAAGAAAGCTGACAATTTGTATGCAAATCACAAGTTAAGTTCAGTTATAGAAATTGAATTCAATTTGATGGTTTGTTTAGTATAGAACTAAGCTTCAGAAGGAAGTTTGCGAATTGTCACAATGTTTCTAATATTTATTTTCAAGCTTTCTTTTTTCTTTCTGTCTCGTATTATAAAAGTAACATGTTTCCTTTCTTTCAAGATTTTAACGTGTATTATGATCTTGAATATATTTTCATTGTTACGAATTATATAATGAATACAATCCGGTGGAGAAGCGTTATTATACTACAAAGACGACTCTAGACAATCTACTCGAAGAAGTAAGCGAAAGTGCTCGACTGGAAGAAATAAACCTTCTCGTGATTCCGCTAGGAAGATACTCAGTTCGAGTTGGCACCATCGAGTAGAAGAGGTCCTACGTGGCACTGACATAGAGAGAGTTACTACTGGGAAAAACGAGCTCCTGAAGACCGGTATAAGTGAAGGATGTCCTCCGCGAAGTTATGTTAATAAGTTCGAGCTCGACGTTGATCTACTGCGGGGAAACACGAGCTCCTGGAGACGAGTCTAAGAGAAGAATGTTCTCCAAGAAGTTATGTTAATAAGATCGAGCATGATTTACGCTCTTTAAAGAGTACAATTGTAACACTGTAAGATGAGACCTGACTGAATATGCTCCCCTGATTTTATTAACTTAGTTGTTTACTCTTGACTGTTACTAACCTGATCATGCTGTTTTTCCTGCATATTTAAATTTGTTACTTTCTTAATGTACATCGAGGTCTTGACTGTTACTATCCTATCATGTTGTTTTCCCTGCTTATTTAAATTTGTTACTTTCTTAATGTACATCAAGGAAGTTTTATGAAAATGTATACGAGTTCAGCTGAGGTTGTGTTAACTTTATTGGTTTAGTTAGGTTTAATAAAACATAAGTTAAAAGGTTATTATGCTTCTTGACTCGGAAGAGATGTGTATCTTGATTGAAGCGATTTTAATCAATACTTATAGATGTGTTTTTCCATTGCTTTATTGGTTTAGTTACCACGAGTGACAATGTTTTTAACCAATGCTTTTGGTTTAGTTAACTTTAAAATTGGTTATTATGCTTTCACACTCGGAAGAGATATGTATCATGCGAGAGTTGAATTTATTCAATTTATGTCATTATTTCTAATGAGTGAAAATGTATTTTACCAGTGCTTATTTGTTTAGTTAGATAGAGTGAAAAGTGTTTTACCAGCGCTTTATTGGTTTAGTTAGCTTTAGAACATAAGTCAAAAATGGTTAATATGCTTTCATACTCGCAAGAGATGTGTATCTTGAATGAGGAGAATTTATTCAATAGATCTTATCATTTCTATCGAGTGAAAAATGGCTCACCATCTGTCATTATGCGTTTGTAAGAAAATCCGCCAACAAAACCCAAGAAGATTGAAATGTGAACGTATACTGTAATAAAAAGCATTAACCACATTTATTTTGTTTCTTTTCTATAAAAAATTAAACTCGTCTACTGATTTAGATATTGCTTGAATTAATATATATACATAGACTTTACTATAGAAATGAAACTCGTATACTGAAATAGATCTCGATTGAATTGAATTATATACATAAACTTAAGTCACGACTATTGAAACTATTATACAATTCTGATTTCGAATATGAAATGAAGTTACTATTGGCACACGCGTTGGTATTATGCATAAACATATACCTAGACCATTATTTCGTGAGCTAGGAAAAACGAAGATTGAGTTCAACTCGTTAGCGCGAAAATGCGCATTTTCACGACTATTGAAACTATTATACAATTCTGATTTCGATTATGAAATGAAGTTACTATTGGCACACGCGTTGGTATTATGCATAAACATATACCTAGACCATTATTTCGTGAGCTAGGAAAAAACGAAGATTGAGTTCAACTCGTTGGCGCGAAAATGCGTAAACGCCTGACATGCACATTTTCGCGCCACGAGTTGAACTCGATCTTCGTTTTTACTACTGATCTATTGACAAACTAGCACGTATCTTATTCCATAATTTTATCACTTTGCCTTTACATTTTAGTTATTATTTTATTCTATTTAATCTTGTTTTGCCTAAATACTGGACATACTATCGTCCTGTTCATTTATTTATACAGAAAACCCATTAAATTCTGAAAATAAATATGTTCATGCTTATAGACTGTAATAAAAAATTCTCTCAAGAATGAGATTTAAAGATTAAATTATAACTGTTATTGTATCACGCATTCAGTGTTGTTGTATCGCGTAGGTGATTGTCTTTTATCAATTTAATTATATTTGAAATTATTGTATTTTCCTTTCTTTTTTTTTTTTTTATTACTTAGATTAACATTTTAAGCTATTTTCACTGGCGGATCCAGCATTTTGAAAAAAAAAAAAGGGGGGGGGGGCGTTATTGGGAAAAAAAATTCCTTAATAGTTAATTACTTTTTGGCCGAGTTTAGCATTAAAAAAACACAAAATTTTCCGAAAAAAAGGAGAAAAGGTGCCCCCCCCCCTGGATCCGCCACTGATTTTCCTTATCAGGAACATTTTTCCTTTTCACATTCCACACAGGAACTACGTCAGATAATTATTTAGATTTTAGCAGAGAAAAGGGCTTATAATAGTCGTCATGTGAAAATTTAGTTGACAGTATAAATAGATCTATTTAAGTATTTTCCTTAGAATGGGCGATTTTTGCAATTATCAATGCGAGATAACAGCCGCTTATCTCGGTATAACGAACCGCGACCGTTGCCAGGTTGGTAGCCCTGACTACAATGACGTCACGCTGACGTCACGGGGTGAACCGTTGCGTTCGTCACTTCTCTTCTCAGCCACTCAGCTGACGGCCACCCGTTTCAATTTAAATTTACACGGTAATGTCATCCCGTAGAGGTTGGGATACAATCAAGGCGTGCGGTAGATGTGGTATCGTGCATCGTCAACCGTGGGGCGATAAGTGCAAGCGGGAGATATTAGACTTTTATGGTGAAAAAGTAAATAAGAAGATGATCGAGCAAGCAAAAGGCCCGGGGAAGTCGTCGGGCGGTGGTGGTGGGGTGTTCAAACCCACGGAAGACCCGGGTGCGAAGGACGGCATTTTTGACGTGTCAATTCTGGCACAACGCCTGAAAAACTTGGAAGAGACGTATAGGACGAGTTTGGCATCTATTACGATGAAAGACACCACGGCCCAGAGCGAGAAAAAGCCATCGAAAGGCAAGTCGGCGCCGGAGGCGAAGAAGTGTGTCAGCGGGTCGAAATCTAGGTCGGGGAATCCTCAAGCGCGACGGAAGAAAAGTAAACAGAAGGCAGTGCCGGTCGAACATGGCTCAAAAAGGAAAGTCGTGTTGGTGGAAGAGGATCCAAGCGATGATTCATCCGACGAAAAGGAGGGCAGCAGCCAGGACGACGATGATTCTACATCTTCGTCATCATCGTCATCATCATCGTCGGAAGACTCAAGTTCAGAAGACGACCATCCATCTACACGCAAGAAGGACAGGTCGAGTCAGCGCAGGAAGGCGAAGGACTGCCGAGGTAAAGCAAAGATTTCTAAAAAGTATTCACAGAAAAGGTTTCTGAAAAAGAAGGGGGACAGCATACAGTCATTCGAAAAGCTAATGGTTGTGTCGATGGAGACCCTAAAAGAATCGTACAGGAAAGGCAAGGATATCTCAGGGCTACTGGGCCACATCCAGTTGCTGGCCGAGAAGGCTGAGTCGAGGATATTCAGGGTGGATACCCTGGTGTCCTACGAGACTGTTCAACGAGAGGCAAATACAGGTGGGATCAAGGAGTTTGGTAGGGTAAACACGTCACATGTCCTCAAATTCTTCACGTACGACGGTACTACCAGCTCCAAAAAGCAACCCTCAGATAGGAAACAACCAAAGGTGTGCTTCGACTTTAACGGCATGGATGGCTGTACGAGGCAAGCCTGCAAATACAAACACACCTGCAGGGCCTGCAACGGAATCACTCATGGTGCATTTACCTGCTACAAGAACAGCAACAAGAAGTTGGCATACAGCCCGAACAGCCAAAAATGAGAAGCACACATGGATGGTTCTCCTAGTGACTCTGATCCGTTAACTGTTGTTGATGATTGTGTTGATGTTGTAGAGTGTGAGCCTATGGGCAACCATGATGTTAGCTTCGATAGTTCACTATTAAAGGGGGAACGTGTACAGGGAGTCCAGGATGAAAAGCGTGGGATCGATTTGGTTGCTGGGAATAGTTGTAGTGGGGCGCCTTCAAGTGTGGGGGGCGATCAAACTGTTGGTTTTCAGTCCAAGCATTGTGTAAATAGCGATCCTGTTTTCATTCCTCGGCTTAGCAAGGAGGGGAGAGTCATTCATGTATACAAGGACTGCAAGTCGGGTAAATGTACTTGCGTGAATTTGATTAATGGTGAAGCTAGTCAGTTAAAGCCCTGTAGGGTAGCTTGTCACCTGTGGTCTGAAGAGTGTAGTTTCGATCCGGAAACTAAAGAGCTAATATGGTCAGGGTTGTGTGAAGGGTTCCACATAGTTGATGAAGAATGTGTTTCCGAGGATTCATGTGAAAACTACAAGTCTATTACGGAGGGGAAATTTAAGGGGGACATGGATAAGCTTCTTCAGAAGGAGTTAGCAGAAGGGAAGGTCAAGATCGTCAGCAAAAAGCCTGAGTGTATCCATGCCCTAGGGGCAGTGGAGAAGAGCAATGGGGGTCTACGGCCCATAACGGACTGCAGCCGCCCAGAGGGCGAGTGCAATAATGACTTTATGGATTCCACCTCTAAAAGTTTTAAATTTAACTCAGTGGATACTGTCGCACAAATGTTAGAATCCGGCGACCACATGGCAGTGGTTGACATTGAGTCGGCCTACCGCTCGGTAAATGTTAACGAGGGGGATACTTGTTACCAGGGTTTGAAATGGGATTTCGGCAAAGGCGAGGTACTCATGGAGGACCAGAGGTTATGTTTCGGCTTGAGATGCGCCCCATTTATTTTCAACTTGCTTTCGAACTTGGTAGTGAGTATGTGCAAAAGCAGGGGGGTAGAAAGGATAGTGAACTACTTGGACGATTTCATCGTCCTGAGTAGGACAGAGGGGGAGTGTACAGAAGCCCTGTCTGTGGTCCTGTCTGTGTTGAGGCACATAGGGTTTAGTGTAAGTTGGAAGAAAGTGACTCACCCAGCGACAAAGTGTGTTTTCTTAGGGATTACAATAGACTCGATCCTGATGAACCTTTCTCTACCGAAGTCTAAAATCGAGAAGTTGCTGGAAACAGTAAATGACCTCAAGGGTAGGAAATACATGTCAAAGAAGGATCTAGAGAGGATAGGAGGGTTGGTCTCCCATTGTTCTTCCGTAGTCAGGGGTGGGAAGACATTCAGCAGAAGGATCTTCGACCTGGCAGCTTCGTGTAGCAAGAAAGGGAAGGTTGTAATATCGGAATATTAAAGTGGTGGGAGAGGTTCGTCAACACCTTCAACGGTAATGCAAAGATAATTAAGAAAGACCTGTCGATAGACATTGTAACAGACTCTTCAACCTTTGGGTTCGGCCTCTGGTCAGGCTCAGACAGGGCTTGCGGAAGTTGGGAGGGGGAGAACCTGGGTCTGTTCAACATTCATGACCACCACTCGCCAGCACCTGAGTTTGAGGAAACCCCAATGAATATTAATGTTTATGAGTTGTGGCCAATAGTGATTGGGTTGAAGAGGTGGGGTCCATTTAAAAGGAACACACGGATAAGGATAGTGACAGACAACACTCAGGTGATACACATGTTTAACAGTGGGAGAAGCGCAAACAAAACTTGCATGTCCTGGTTACGTGAAATCTTTTGGCTCTGTTTCATTTTCAATGTCGAAATTTTTGCGGTGTATGTAAGATCAGAACAAAATGTATTGGCAGACGCTTTGTCTCGTCTGTCTTCAGACGCTAAAGGGTTGTTAGCAAGCGAATTAATTAGCGAATATGGCATGTGTTGCAGTGCGTGGCTCAAGGATAAGCATGAGACGTCTGGAGAAAAGGTCAGCCAAGTTGAGCAAGAGTGCTACGTCGGCTTCCACAAAGAGGACAAGAGACTTTCAGGAGCACTGTTACAAGGAATTCTGTGATATCTATGGCAAAAGCTATTGGCCCGTTAGTTCTGAGACTGTGGTGATTTACATCGCTTACCTGTCGTTTTTTATGTGCTGTAGTTCTATCGGTTCATATGTGTCGGGGCTTTCGACCTTTATTAAGAGAAAGGGGGGTTCAGGGGTGGACTATAACAACCACAACATCAGGGAGGCACTAAGGGGTGTGAGGAAGGTGACAACGAGGGGCCCGGGACCAAAAAGGCCCATGACGGTGAGGCTGCTGCATGTTATGTTCAGCTCAGTGAACGTCTTATTGTACAATGATCTGGTTTTTTGGGGGCGTTGACTCTAGGCTTTAGGACCTTGTTAAGGGTTTCCAACTACTGTGATTCTAAACATACCCTCAGGGCTAGGGACGTCATTTGGACAACTTGGGGGTTGGAATTGTTGATCAGGTCTACCAAGACCATGCAGGCCCCGGCCGTGGCTGTAAAGTTGCCGGTGGTCGGGAATAGTAATTCGATTTTATGTCCAGTTTACTGGATAAGGGAGTTAGTCAGGCTATCTAAACCAAGCCCGCGGGACCAATTATTCAGATTGTTCTTAGGTGGTACCTTTGTGCCCCTCACTTCGAAAGTTTTTAATGAGAGGATTCGCGCTTCAATGTTGGAAGCTGGCGAGGATCCCACAGGGTACTCGTCCCATAGTTTAAGGAGAGGGGGGGCCTCACACATGTCAGAGTTGGGCTATTCAGTGCAGGAGGTAAAAGCAAGGGGCATGTGGGCCTCTACGTGTGTATTCCATTATATTAATGAGTCCCACCTCACGAGCATTAGACGTGATTCGAAATTCAGTAAAAGTTTAAGCTGTTAGGGTATTTTGGGAGTTTTTGGCTGCTTGGTGTATGATAAAGACAACATTTCTGCCCAAAATACCATTGTTGTTATTATATTGCTAGCCAAGTTATTACGGTGGTTAGCCATGCGAGCACCAGTTATTGTGAGATAACAGCCGCTTATCTTGGTATAACGAACCGCGACCGTTGCCAGGTTGGTAGCCTTGACTACAATGACGTCACGCTGACGTCACGGGGTGAACCGTTGCGTTCGTCACTTCTCTTCTCAGCCGCTCAGCTGATGGCCACCCGTTTCAATTTAAATTTTGTAATATCTGCTTGGTGTATGATAAAGACAACATTTCTGCCCAAAATACCATTGTTGTTATTATATTGCTAGCTAAGTTATCACGGTGGTTAGCCACGCGAGCGCCAGTTATATAGAACAAAAAGCAATTTGCTTTGGAGATATCTATTTTATTATTTACATATCTTTCTATAAAAAATAGATTGACAAAATCTGCGATACAATGCTTATATGCGCGATACAACAACAGGTCCTTGGTTCTTGTGCATGTGTAAAAGATTTTAGTCAAAAAATTATGATTTTCTGGCCTACACATAGATATTTGTACCAACATTTTACTCACAGTTTTATATGAAGATGAGTTTATATTGGTTATGAACAACACAAAAAAATAGTAACGCTTTTTTAAACATTTTTTTTTTGCTTTTTGCACACCAGTAATATATTTTGAAGTTAAAATGATTGTTTTGCATTTTCTGACAACCACATTCCCCCTATAGGCCCGATATTTCGAAACTCCTTAAAGGGACGTTCTCGTCACCTACGATATCACCGCTGGCTACGTTGTAACCGTCTAAGTAGCATGTCAATTTCACGACATGAGTAATAATGTCGCCAGATTACGTTCCAAAAGTGAAAAACAGGTCTCCGGCCGTCACGTTGTTAGGCTTACGTCGGCGGATGTATCTCATTCAAGTCATGGACGAGAACGTCCCTTTAACCTTAAAGGGACGTTCTTGTCCGTGGGTTCAAAGAGATACATCCGCCGACGTAAGCATAACGATGCCACTGGCAGCGTTATTGGCCATGTCACGAAATTGGCGCCAGCACAAGGGGGGCTGTCCATAAATGACGTCATGCAGCAGGGGGGAGGGGGGTTCCAGGTTCCATGACCAAACATGACAAGGGGGGAAGGGGGGGTCAACTCCAGCATGACATCATGTTTGATAAAAAAGGATGGATCACAGAATTTGCAATGGGGGATCAATAAACTTAGATAACAGGGAAGACCCCGATTTCCCCCTCCCCATAAACCCACAAGGCCTATGGGCCTAAACTTCAGACAACAGGGGAGGGGGAGGGGTCTGCCCCTTTGATGTTCCCTAGGTCCTAAAAAAAATATTTGTTCCATATGACTGAAGATCTCAAATCATCATTTACTATTTTATGTGTTTTTGCATTTGTAAGATGCACAATCCAAGCCTATCAAATATCAGGTTTGTACCCTGGAGATTTTTATGATTGTCTTTACATAAAGAAGAAAAAAGAACAATCATGCTGAAAAAAGAAATCAATTTGATGTGGTTCTCTAGTCACCGTAAAACCAATTTTAAGTGTCGGAAATTAAGCAGCGCCCTGTGCCCGTTGGCACATTTTCACGGCTGGGTGCACAATTTTGAGAGGTGTGCACCTGAAATGTGCACCATTTTAAGGTATATTTTCATAGCAAGATATCAGGAGGGTGCTAAGATAAGATTAGGGGTGCACAACTTCAGAGGCTGTGCATCCGATGGGCGCATGAATACTGAATTTTTTATATGTTATATCTTTTAAATGTTTTTCCTGATGATTTGAATATAATGCACAGCGAAATACTGATAAACTATCAAGCCTAAAATCAGTTGATCTATAATATAATTATTACCTTTTGGTTCACTAATCAATAAGGGTTAAGGCCTGAAACAAAAAGCAATGTATGTTACATTTTCTGAATTAAACAAAGCATGACATGATTGATACAAAGTTTAAAAAGTATATTGCATTATCTTACTATAGTTGATAAAGGTCTCATATTGTTCTTTTTCATGCAAAAAAAAATAGGGAAGTCACATTGCAAAGCCTGATAGATGTATGGAAGCAGGGATGTAAGTCGGAAATAACAGTAAGAAAATCCGACTTACGTCGGCGGATGTATCTCATTGAACTCACGGACGAGAATGTCCCTTTAAAATTTTGATGGATTTAAGGTGGTTGCCAAGGGGTTAAGGTCCATTTAAAGGGGCTTTCTCATCCCTGACGACGTGGCCGCTAGCTACGTTGTAACTATCTAATTAGCCCACCAAATTCGCGACATGACCAACATCTCGTAACTGCCTAATCTAGATTAAAGAGACGTTTTCGTCTGTATAACGGACATTATTGATAAATTGATAAAGTGAATTGGACAGGACTAGTCAAAAAACGGGATTAGAGGGAATGGCTCGTAACTCTTCCATGTGAAGCAAATGTTAATGTGTACTATTTATCATCAAATAGACCTAATGGTTTAATAGATTTATCCTAATACAAGTGTAGTGGCGGGAACATCTCGCAGCGCCCCCAGCGCTCCAAGTGTCAGTTAGAGGTACTAGATCCCCACATGGCGGCCGTGACGAATGCCGAGCATTATGGCACTGAATAAATCCAAGTTTAAAGCCATTTACCTCTCAAATCATTACAATGGCGATGAGGAATAATTGGAATGACTCTCTAGACAGGTCGAGTGACTCCCCAGCCACTCATAAGGCTCTCATTTTCTAGTAAATCACACTCTACTCAACTGCTACGCTCATTTATCCTACTCTGACAAATAAAAATGGCTTTAGCACTGACAGCATTTCCCATCTTTGACACTACTGACACATCTAAAATTGCCCCAAGGTGGAGGAAATATGCAGGTGAGGCAGTGTTTGACGACTTCCAGATGCTAACCATCCCAGCACCCGAAGAGGTGAATCCATGTGACATCTACGTACGCTCACTGGAAGCCATAAACGAGCTCTACCTGCCTAAAGTCCAAGACGTCAAACTCACTGAACAGCCACATTGGAAAGAGCCGTGACATCTACTCGATCAAGGTCGCACTTGAAAAGTTAGAAACTTCGGACATCATCGAAGACTCATTAGGATCAACACCGTGGGTATCCAATATCATCGCAGCCTCGAAACCCAAGGATCCTGAGAACGTAAGAATCTGTGTCGATATGCGTATGGCATATAGAACGCGAATGCCACCCTATGCCCATCATAGAGGAAATCATCCATGATTTAAATGGTGCTACAGTGTTCAGTAAATTAGACCTGACCAGCGGATACCATCAGATCGAACTTCACCCCAACTCGCGCTACATCACTACTTTCTTGACTCACACAGGGCTTAAACGCTATAAGAGACTGAACTTTGGGATATGCTCCGCAGCCGATGTATTCCAATACTGTATCCAGACAGCCCTAGCTAGACTACCAGGAGTGAGAAACTTCAACTACGACATCATAGTCTACGGCAAAACACAGGAAGAACACAACGCGAATCTCTAAGCAGTATTTAAACGCCTACGCAAAAAAGGTCTGACGCTCAACGAGAAAAACTGTGAGTTCGGCAAATCCAGCCTAGAGTTCTACGGGAACAAGTTCTCCGACAAAGGCATGGAAATTGACCCAAAGAAGGCCGAGAAGATCAATGCTATCCAGCCCTCAACGAATCCAGGAGAGCTACAAAGTCTCCTCTGGATGGCCAACTATTACGCGATATTTATCCCAGACTACGCAACACTCACCGAACCACTGCGCAAGCTCACCCATCAATCACAGGAGTGGATCTGGACGCAAGAGCAGGATGACGTGCTCTCCACTCTCAAAGAACGACTCATCGACTCTCCTGCATTAGCCTACTTCGACCCCAAATAAAATAACTATGATCTACGTTGACGTGAGCCCAGTAGGACTAGGTGAGATACTCACCCAGAAACATCCAGACAGACAGAAGGTCATCACCTGCGCAAGTAAAGTGCTGTCGTAAGTCGAGCAACGCTACAGTCAGACAGAGCAAGAACCCCTGGCTGTAGTATGGGCGTGTGAACACTTCCACGTCTATTTCTTCGGTGCACCAGTCTATGTGGTAGCGGACCACAAACCACCTCTCGGAATCTACAGAAATGCCTCATTGTGAACATCTGGCCAGCTAGGAAGATGGTGTCTACGCCTCATACCCTATGACATGACCCTGACTTAAGAGCCTGGAAGCAGGAATCCAGCAGACTACATGTCGAGACACCCGAGCCATAACACCGATGAAGACTGTCATGTGACCAAAGTAGCTGAAGACTACATAAACTTTGTAACAGCACAGGCCAAACTGACCGTCGTAGAACTCAAAGATCTCGCCTCTCAGTCGGAAACCGAAGAAACGCTGAAAACCGTGAGAGCAGCGCTGACAGACCACAACTGGCATAAGACGAACACTGACCCTGATTTAAAGGCGTACCACAATGTCAAAGACGAGCTGACCATCACCAAAAGCCGTATCATACTAAAGTCTCACAGGATATGCATTCCGAAAAATCTTCAGAAGGAAGTAGTAGACCTAGCTCACCAAGGGATGACCAGGACCAAACAACTTCTACGCGAAAAAGTCTGGTTCCAAGGAAATGACCATATGGCCGAGGACAAAGTAAAGAACTGTTTCCCGTGCCAAGCCGTGATGCCACAAAATCAACGCGAACCGATACAAGTCACCCTGACGAGCCATCCATGGGATCAAGTCAGTTCCGATTTTGCAAGAAAATGTACGATCCTACACCATACACTGTAATGACGAAAAGTGGATCGCAAATCACCGCAGAGCGAAAGGTACATAGTATTACGAGAAACTCTTCGTTCTTTAAGAGGCTCCCTGACAACTGTGTTCCACATAACAGCAACGACAAATGTGACTCTGACTACCTCGAGTATGACGATCTCGTGCTGAACCCGGCACCTGCCCCCAAATGCAACCAGGGAGCAGTACAGGCTATTCTGCCAGTAGCGGATCCCCCTGTGCCCATACCACAGAACAATCCCCCAGGTCCAATCGCGGAAAGACCTGTCCGAAACAGAATACCACCCGGACACTTGAAGGATAGTGTAGTTAAAAGCAAATATGCCCCACTTAAAGATTTGAGTAGATCTGAGATCTGAACTAAAGACTAAGAATATTCAAGACTGATATGAAGACTCAAAGACTCACCAGAAAAGACTCTGATAGATATCAAAGATAGATACATATTTTATTGACTCAGTAAGATCAATAAGATCATATATTCTTACAGGTTCACAAAGTAAGTTCAGAGTAGAACTTAGAGATATTTCAAGATGCTATTATTGTATAACACTAAGTGGCGGGAACGTCTCACAGCGCCCCCAGCGCTCTAAGTTCATTCACTTTGCGCATATAAACAGTTGAAATGATGTGAAGGTCACCAGTTGAACATGAGGGGATAATCAGAATTCTTCCAAATTATATATCTTATGAGGTTACGTAGTATAAATATGGCATGCGCCACTGGTAGGTGTAAATATACCTGATGGGCAGTGTTCAGCAGGGTACACCTCCCAGCAGGCGTCGATGCTAGGGTAAAATCAATACCAGACTGCTATAAGAAGCGAGAGCACGATGTAAGGGTAGAGAGAAAATCATTAACGTTTGGACAATACGGATCGAGAGATTCGAGGGGTTTAGATAGCTGCGCAAGCCACAGGGACATCTGGTGACTTATATGAGAATTTCTGCACTACTGTTGAGTGTGAGACTAGGCGGACTTCTAGGAGAAAGCTTACTCTCCATTGGACACTTAGAGGAATTATCATCTCTCCACTGGCAAATGTACGCATCATCGTATCCACAAATAAACTTGACCTACTGCCAAGCGTTGTTCATGTTATGGATTGAGCGCCCATCTCGTGTACTAACTTACCACTTGACTAGCAGCCGTTAGGAACATCAATATCGACGACAGTGAACATCTTGAACAATTCCCCAATAACTACAATTAACCATAAACCTTACAGTAGCGTTCAATTGGTGGGGAAATACCCGAATAACGATAGAATGTTTCCTGGCCCTGCCTCTGGAGCTAGGCCGCCCTCGGGAGCCGAACGAGAGCCCGGCACAGACGAATTGGAAGAAGGCGATGATCGGCCTGATCAACCGATAGTCGCAAAAGGAGCCGCAAGACCGGAGTGGCCGCAGGGATACCAACTAAGAGGCAGAGGAACGTTCGTGCCATACAAACTAGGAGTCAAATACCAAGCTCAAAAGGAAGAGAAAACACCATCGAAGGTGGGGCAACATACTCAACAAAAGTCACCACGAGGTAGAAAAGAAGAGGAGACTCTCAAACTAACCCTAAAGGAACAGGAAAACCAGTCCACCTCAACAGAACAGTCATCTGGGGAGGATTTGGTAGACTTGTCAAGTTGGGAAGTAACTTCTCCAAAGCTTTCGGGGCACTTGGCCAAACCCGGAGGTGAAGGAGATACCTCGTCGACGGAGGAGGAAGACTGGGGGCACGCAGGAAGTCCAGCATCTTCCCGTCGTAAAAGCATTGGACGGATCACGGGGGTATCCTTACCGAACACCACTACTGCCGCAACGGGAGGAGCCCTAAAACTACTTGAGGATCGTGTAAAAGCACTTAGTGAGGGTGTAAAATCAAGAAGGGGCAGGGGTATAGTGGTCGATCCATTTCTAACACCACGACCAGGGACATCAAACGCACGAGAAAATCAAGAAAACGTAGATAGAATAATAAACCGCCAACTCTTTACCATGGTGGACAGGGGTGGTCCTAGCTTAAAACTTCCTGAATTTGCGGGCAAGACCGGCGAGAGGGTAGACCAATACTTTGCGGGCATAACAAACATGGCGAAAATATATGGCTGAGATGAGCCAAAAACGCTGATCATGACCCTGCACGGGCTAAAAGATAAAGCCCGTGACTGGGTGAACACGCTGGAAGATGGAAAGAAAGACTCGGTGGCCCACCTTAAAGAAGCCATGGTTGCCATCTTCGGGGACAAGAGGCCCTCGTGGCAAAAGTATAAGGACATCGTAAACATGAAGCAGACGAATGACCAAACGGTGATAGAATTTGCGGGAAGCTTGAGACAACAGCAATTCTTAGCCGGGGTTGAAGATAGTGTTATTCTGGCGGTGTTTATAGATGGATTATTACTGTCCGTTTCTAAACAAATAGCGATCATCAACCCTGAGGGGTTTGATGACGCGGTACAAGCGGCGACTCAGTTGGAGTCGCTGGAAAAAGGAAGAAAGGGGGGTAGATTGTTGGCTGTGGCCAACACCACTAAAGCCGAGAGTAATAGAGCGGATACACTCGACGCAGGCGAGAGGCTGCTTGTCAGTAAATTTGATAATCTAATAGCCGCACTCAATGAAACAAGATCCTGGAATATAACCGAAAATGGTCAGGTAAAAGAGGGTAATATGAGGAAAGAAGGTGGGATGATAGAAGTAACATGGGAAGGTATAGCCCAGGCCCTCAGAGGAAGGAATGGCAGACAGGAACATGGCAAACGAACCAGAATCCTAGGAGGGAACAGAGTAGGTCCCAAATCCCACAAACTAGGAGTAACACTCCTAGCCCAGTGGCATTTGCGAGACCAAGAGTGACCTTTAGGGATGATACTAAAGTGCCTAATTATGGGAGTTATGAGAAAAGGAAGGGTTTTCAGGAAGGAAATTATTACAACAGAGGATTTTTTTTTTTAGTTCTTTTATTTCAACTGGTAATCGGATTAGCTAATAAAAGCTAGTTTACATCAGACACCAGACTTCAAGTTGTCTTGTTTACAATTTTCACTCTATAGTCAAACTCTCGGTATGATAACAAAGAAAGAAACAAAGAGAAAAACAAATATTTACATAGCAGGGAACAGGAAACACACAATGTAAGCATATATATGAAATAAATTTATCACAACAGTTCTGTCTAGGATGACAGTGTTTTACACAAGCTTTTCACTTATTTAATTAACTCTTTTTACAACTATATTTATATCAATAACACAGGACAATCAGAACAGCAAAATGTACTGGTCGATATGATCACATAAAAAACAGATAAAAAAACAGGTAGAAAGGTGGACTCAGTTGATGGCTAGAAAATGTTTTGCAAAAGATTTTTTTGTACATTTTTAAATTTGGAAAAAGAATTTATGCCTCTAATATTGGGATCCAGTGAGTTCCATTCAATAGCACCTTTATATAACACATTTTTCTTAAAATGTTCACAATTTGGTTTAACCCATAGAAACAATGGTGCATCATGTGCTCTAGTTCTAATATTTCTCATATTCAAAATATTTATATCATCAAGTTGTTTATACATATATAATCTCAGAAACATTGTTCTTCGTTGTTGCAAAGTTGCTATGTTACACATTTCATGTAACCTGATCACTGGAATATGCTCATTTGAATAAACACAGATTCTCAAAGCTCTATTTTGTAATCTTTGTAGTTTACAGAGTATTGTTGTATTTGCTCCTTCATATATAATACAGCCATATTCAATAACAGATAAAATCATTGATTTATACATCATAACAGCAGTATGCTTATTAATGTAGCAACGTAGTTTGGCTAATAAATATAACTTAAATGAGGCATTTCTGATACAATTATCCAAGTGTTTTTTATAATTGAGATTCATGTCAAGTGTAATACCTAAATATTTATAGGAAGATACTCTTTCTAATTTTTTGTTATTAATAGACAAGGCATGATTCTTAACTTTTTTCGTCTTACTCTTGGGGCAAAAAGTTATATATTTAGTTTTCTTAATATTGATTGTTAGTTTGTTTTTAGAGCACCAAGTCGAAAATTCATCTAAGTCAGATTGTAGTGTATCAGTTGCCTCATCCAGCTCACCATTTTTAAAAATCACAGTATCATCTGCATACAAAAAGTATCCACAATCATCAATACAGGAGGAAATATCATTAATGTATATTAAAAATAACATTGGTCCCATGATGCTACCTTGGGAAACACCACACACAATTTTTTCCAGAGGTAATATTATTGACTGTTGTATGCTGTTTTCTGTTGCTCAAATAGTTCAAAACCCATCTAAATGAATTTCCTCTGATTCCTAATTTTTGAACCTTTTGTAGTTAAATTTTGTGGTTTACCGTATCAAATGCTTTTGACATGTCAATAAATGCTGCTATTGTCAACTCTCTATTATTAATACCCTCAAACAATTCATTTGTAAAATATGAAACAGTATTTATGGTAGAATTATTTTTGCTGAAACCTCCTTGTTTTACATCAGTCTGTTATCCTCCAAGAATTTAGATATGTGAGAGTGTACTATTTTTTCTATAATTTTGGCAGGTAGTGGTAGTAGGGATACAGGTCTTAAATAACTAACATTATTTTTATTTCCATCTTTTTGTAAAGGAATTATATTAGCTATCTTCCAATCATCTGGCATCGGATACGGAGGTAGGTATTGTACAATACATGAAAGCGGAATGCATAATACTGATTCCTGTGCCTGGTTGCAGGCGAGACTGACGGAGATGTGCCAAGCTGCTAGAGCGGCGGCAAGCGCTCGCTCAGCCCACCACCCAGAGAATCAGTCGAAGCCGGGAAACTAGGAAGGAGGTCCGCCTCGCCAGTAGAAGCTGAATTGTATTTGGCGGACGGACCGAAGACTAATAACAATTGCCCTATTCTTTTAGGGGTAGAGTTAGGTACAATGAAAGTTAAAGCCTTAGTGGACACCGGGGCTAGTGATTATTTCATATCGAAACGGTTTAAAGAACAGTTAGCTTCAGCCTGCATACATGACATATTTCATTGTGCAAATACAAGAGTGAATTTAGCAAACAACTCGACACAACACATTTTAGAAACAGCCAGACTCGAAGTTAAGATTGGGGAATCGAGAGTGTTTTTTGACTTCCATGTTCTTGATGCCTTATGTCACGACATGGTGGTAGGTAGAAGTCTAATAATGGCCCTAAGAACGGATGTCACACTGCCGGGACCATCGGTAAGAGTATTCTGTGGGAATCCAATATCTAGTGTCGAAAATTTAGAAATAATGACGAGTACGGAAAGAATTATACCAGTGGTAAGCTGGTAACCGGACAGTATACCGAGGGGCCATGCCATTTATTGCGAACCCTCGTTGGCTGCCCCCTTAGTCGTGGAATGAGGAGTAAACCTAGAAGGTAGACAGTGGTGGCTTAAGATATTGAACCCCCTAGATAAACCATTAAGAGTCACCACCGATGATGTGTTGGCGTTTTGTGAACAGGGAAAAGTCGCGCCGGGCGAAGAGGGGCAGGCACGACGATTCCTAGATCCTAAACGTATGGCTGACAAAGGAACGCCTCGCGGTATAACGAGCATGGCCATGAGAGTCACGGATGAGGCCGTTATGTATACTGCTAGTAGAGATCCAACGAGTGAAACAAAGGCAGACGCTGACAAGGTGGAGGGTATAGACCTATCGCAGTCGTGTCTTACTGAGAAACAAAAGACTAGGTTTCGCGATTATGCTGAGACGCAATCGGGAGACGCTGGCATTCAACATTACAGAGTTGGGTCAATGTGAAATTGCACTCATGGAAATTAAGGTAGATGATGGAGCGGGTATTATAGCCTCAAGACCATATAGGTATTCACCACAAAAGATGGACATAATAGATGAGCAAGTTGCCGAGAGGGTTGAGCTCCTCGTCGGTAGCTTGCAACAGGCGGCAGTGGGCTCGCGAGAGTCCGGGGTCACGTTAAACTTCATCTATAGTGCTGGGGAGTTGAACAACAACTGAAGGCCCCCGTGACTAACGAAGGATGAATAGACATCCTACTGTGGTACCGTCTAGTCGGCGCGCATATCCGGCTGCCGGACCTTTTGCCAGTTTCCCACCGGTAAGTGGTATGTGCGTGGTACGGGGTCGACGGACCTCACCTAAGCTCCTGACAGTAGTAACATCACTCAGGAGTGAACAGGCAAGGCCGGTGAAAACAGTCAAAGTTCAGTGTGGGTTGGCAAGATTCACCTGGATCAGACCATCGGTGACCGACCGGTTTACCCCAGGAACAGGTAATCGCTATCGACTGGGTCACCGGCCGGTCATCTCTGACGCCTCGAGGGTTTCTTTTCCTACAACGCGGAGGTGACCGGGTGAGAGGATGACCTAATAGTGGGGGGAAACCGTCGACTGCCAGATGTCAGCGGATGAGAGCTCCGACGGGGCTGTTTCCCTGCAGGACCTCCCGCACCCGCTAGATGGTCAGGGGCCGAGACTGAGCGCTTTGGACCCACGCCTGCCGAGGGTGATCCGGGGTTTGTTAGGACACGGTCCAGATCAGCCGAGGGAGGCTGACGATCATCGAGAACCCAGTCAAAAAGAGGGAGACGTGCCAGAGTGCCCTCAACATCCAACCCTGCCTCTCTCCGAGGAGATCAGCGAAGGAAGATCTTCGGCAGGCCATTCTATGTCCATACACTCAGGGCCAGCCACCCTATCTGGAGTCGGCTCCCTGGCACTGGAGGGAGTGGGACTGGGCCCTGGAGTGGTGGGAGGCTCGGAGGAAGGCGTTCCTGGCTCAATTTGAAAGACAGACGATGGAAGAATCGGGTCGCCGGACGAAAAGGCTGAAGGGGACGCAGCAGAGAAACGAGGTACCGGCTTTTCAGGAGCCTTCCCTGCACGAGGATAGCGATGCACCTTCCCCGCCAGTCGATCGACAGTCTCCTTGACTGACAGTGAGGCATACGAGAAACCTGGAGGGGTCATTGGTGAGGAGTATCCACTCAGACCGGGGGTCGTAAGTCTCAAAGGAGAATATTCGAGTGTCACTTGACGGACCAGCCACCGTGAAAGAAATATCGGCGGGACGGGGACCACTCCCGGGCAAGGGGTGAGACCCCGCCCACGTCAGAGGAGAGCGACTCTCTTCGTCCTGAGAGCCCGTGGGAGCAATGGATACCTCCGGAGGGAACGCGTCATCATCCTCGTGTACCGCGACAGACAACTCCCTCTTTGGAACTGCTTCCGGGTTGGGCGGAGTTGCTGCGGGAGACATGCAGGGCGGTGAAGCCCAGACGGCCACACCACTGCTGGGGCTGTGTCTAACTGATGCCTGCACGATGTAAGGCAGAGGATCAGAGGAGGCATTGTGACATCAGAACTCTGAAAGGAGCGAAATACGTGAATACCTCATTTAGTGTGTGACACATAAAGTGAAATATGTTGAAGAAGAAATCTAAAGCGGGCAAAGGCCCTAAGGATAAATCAACGAAAACTAAAGTGACGGACACTGAGACACCCGAAAATAAGAAATTAGAAAAAGGTTAAAGGAGCGGCCAGCCGAGTTGGAGAACATCCAGTTAACATACCACTACCAGATTCGGTGGTGGTGTCACCTGAATTGGCAACTATGATGACGGGTCCGGCAAAACACGGGACACACACACGACTGTTGCGGACAGTGTCGGGAATCGCGTATCCTGTCCCACGCAACGTACCCTGTTTGCTGGACGGGTCATGGACTCTTATGGGAGGTCGGGCTAACCGACCGACGCCGGCCTTGCCTGGAGCCAACCATGTGACCGTGGACGAGAGTAGGCTGGCCCATGAAGCAGCGGAAGTGAGTAGGCAAAAAAGTCGAAATTCTGAAATAACCTCGACGATGATGGACAGAAACGATCGACGGGGCACGGGAGCTGTATACAAACCTCTCCGACATACGTCGCCTGATGCGATAATGGATCTAGCTTGAGAACCCTCGCTGAGCCGGACTGAGATTGAAAATTGGAACCATGCCAAGTTGGCATTGTGCCGAACATCGGGGTAGGCGGGCTTGAATCATGCAGGAGCGCATGATGGGAGCCTCACCGGGTATTAAAAACCTTCACACTACGCAACGGTGCCCCGGGAAGCTAAGTGTAGACATTTTTCGTTAACAGTTAAAGTGAACCAAAATTCTGATAATACATGTCTGGTATGCTAGTCTGAAGTGATCCAGACAGCAGTCCAGGTGCATGTAAATAACTGAAAACAAGAGGAATATTGTACACCGGGATGGTTTCGGGTAATCCCTGACGTCGGATTACTAGGAGCCATACCAGTTAATAAAGAATATTGGGAAGAGTATGACCGATATTATACCAACTTTTCCGGGAGAATCGGGCCGCCGCCGGATGGTATGCCTTGTGTCAACGGTGCGTCGTCTGGCGACAGCATGGCGTACTGGAGACACAACTATAGGCACCATGGATGGGCATCCAACGACAGCCACTATCATCCATGGACTGTCCAGGCAACCGATAGACTGGTGACTAGAAAAGCAAATATATGGACAGAGTACCAATAGAACAATAGCATTTAGGCCCAGCCGAAATGTTGAACAGAACAATTGACACACGTGTGAGACCGGAAGAACGAAGATGAACTTGTACATACAGAAATGCTTTGGACACTTTATGTGTTAGTATTAAGGATTTAGTTAAGAGAAATATATTATTACATGGATATACATTGATTTACTGGTGCTATTAATGGTGCTACGAGACGAGTGCTCCAAATGGTTACATATCGTCAAGAAGCTGCTACTGTGACATATAGGCAGGTATAGCTTACGCACAAAGATGCCTTACAATATTAGCGTATGTTAGATATGTTCATAATGTTGAGTTGAGTATACACCTAAGAGGTAAAGCTCAAATGTCAAGAACGGTGATACGAGGTAATGCAAAGTTAGCATCGTTAGAAGTTAAGTATATTGACCAAGAGGTTATGAAACCGTTGATATAGCTGAGGTGTAAATCTAGCTGCTTATGAACGGTCACAGGTTTGGTTCTGTTTATGCCTGTGACGCCGTAATATGGTATTCCAACATCCATTTACCATTATTATGCTACCTTGGTTCATTCCCATGGGTGGTTTCGATCCAGGTAAAACTGACTAGAATTAACAATTCCCTATCCTTGAATTCTTCTTCCTCGTCCATGTGCTTGTGAATGAGACAAGGGCTGGTGGACAGAGCCACCACTTACCAATGGTTAAACTAACCAAAATTTGCATCCTTCTGCATACCTTTCGCATGACGCGGGAACGATTCTTTTCTTGCTTCTGTGTCAAGCAAATCCGAAGAGGACGCTCCTCAGGGAACATCCGTCACCTACTCATATTCTAAAAATCATTTCATATATGTATAATTTGTCGGAACTTACTAGGCTGTAAAGCATTGCAGAGCACTATACATCACTGTGGTGAGTGGTTGGGAAGGATTCCAGCAATCAACTAGCATATATCTATAACTTACCAAGTGCAACTCGGATATTGCCGAGTTGTATAATGAAGTTGCAGAGCGTAAGGCAATTCGGTATACTTCCACATGGCTCACGCATGTGTCGTGAGCCATCCTATAGTCCAACAGACATAGCCTCGCACAAGAAGGTAGGAATGCCGATCCTCTGTGGAAATTGTCCTCCATCAGACATACCTGTTCGATCTGATGGGTTTTGGGATTCACTTCAGGAAAACCTTTACAGGATTGCACTACTTTAGTGCAGTCGAAGGGTCTTTGGTTGTGAAGAAGGGAATTTGATTCATAAACTTAGTAGGTTGTCTCGCATTTGATAATTAGTGCAGGAGACCAAATTTACCAGCTAGTAACTGAAGTGTACAGACGGTTGAAGAAGCAAGCCGTAAAAGCGCGTGAATCCCTTTTGGTCACTATAGTAGTGAGAAACGATAGAAAGCTTATGGAAAGGTAGTAATAACAATAAGATAGCCATATATCCTAGAACACCGCTAGTTGTTAATGTTAAGTAGATAGAGAACTCACAGAATAGGTTTAACTCAGGAATGTATGATTATGTGAAGGCTTTTATTTCTTCTATTTGTTGGTCCTACATTTCTCTTTTCTTAAATCGAAGGACCATGCTTGATTCATCCCATACTGGGAACCCTGCAGACTTTTTCTTTTGGATGCCAGAACCGTCTCGGGGCATCTAGGAGTTAGACCTCACTTGAGAGACACTCCATGGGTTTTGAGGGTGTGGGTCCATCCATGATCATGGTCATGAATGGACGAACATACCTATAGCAAAACACTAGTTTGCGCTATTTGGATTTGATTGATTGTATAACTGTGGACAGGAAGTCCTTTACTAAGGACTCCCTAGTTGGAATTTGATGAAGGCTACACTTAACTACTAAGGAAACCGATTTCATTTATCATGAAACCGGTCTCCCATTTAAGCGCCATCGACTGCACAAAGGTAGAAATTAACTTATTCACTTTGTGCATATAAACAGTTGAAATAATGTGAAGGTCACCAGTTGAACATGAGGGGATAATCAGAATTCTTCCAAATTATATATCTTATGAGGTTACGTAGTATAAATATGGCATGCGCCACTGGTAGGTGTAAATATACCTGATGGGCAGTGTTCAGCAGGGTACACCTCCCAGCAGGCATTGATGCTAGGGTAAAATCAATACCAGACTGCTATAAGAAGCGAGAGCACGATGTAAGGGTAGAGAGAAAATCATTAACGTTTGGACAATACGGATCGAGAGATTCGAGGGGTTTAGATAGCTGCGCAAGCCACAGGGACATCTGGTGACTTATATGTGAATTACTGCACTACTGTTGAGTGTGAGACTAGGCGGACTTCTAGGAGAAAGCTTACTCTCCATTGGATTAAGGTTGTGACACTTAGAGGAATTATCATCTCTCCACTGGCAAATGTACTCATCATCGTATCCACAAATAAACTTGACCTACTGCCAAGCGTTGTTCATGTTATGGATTGAGCGCCCATCTCGTGAACTAACTTACCACTTGACTAGCAACCGTTAGGAACATCAATATCGCCGACAGTGAACATCTTGAACAATTCCCCAATAACTACAATTAACCATAAACCTTACAGTAGCGTTCAGTCCAACCTTAATTGCATCCACTGTAATCATAATTACGGACTAAATATTTAATCTAACTAGAAAGTTAGATTAGGAGATGATTAAGGGTAATTAGGACTTATGAGACGTTATTTAATCATGTTTACAATGTTTCTATGACTACATTGCCCTTAATTACCTTAAAAGAGTTAGGAGCCATCGGGCCCAGGTTAACCCAGACAGTTGCACTACAAATAAATTTTGATCATTTATCTTTTTGATAGGTTTTAATGCATGTACACACTTTAAACTTTGTAATTACTCTTATTTGAGGTCATAAATGGTTTGTACCATTTAAAGGAAACCTTGCACATAATTATAGGATGAATATTTTTGAATGAAAATCTTTGAGCACGTTATTCACCTAAAGAACTGATAATGCTTAAAATTTCTTGAGAATATTCCATGTATACACAAATTTACGAGAGTTGAAAATTTGGTCTATTTTATGTATTTTTAAGGGAATTCCCCAAATTTGTGACGTAGCAAGGACTTATTAGGAATCCCCAGATTTCAATAAAAGGGAATCCCCAACCCTCAAACACTTGTAGAAAGGAAACTGAACTTCAGCATTAAGTATTTCATTAAGCCCCATGAAAGCTATTATAAATAGCATTTTTTACTTACCTAAATTCATTCAATTATATGGGATTCCCAAGTTATTTTGAAAGGGAATTCCCATGTTAATGACGTAGTAAGGGGAATACTAAAAGGCCCAGAATCTAGGGAACCCCATTTTTTATTTCCTTTCCTAAATAATTGACTTTTATCAAGACATTTTGCCTTTTTTTCGTATGAAATATTTTTTAAATACATAAGTGAAGTGAAAAAGACAAAAAATATCAACTTACAAATTTATGTGCAAGTTTTCCTTTAATAATCTGGATACATTTTTTGACAAATTTCCAGAGTTAATCCTGCCCCAGGAGGTGGGTCAAATTTTGGGGTGGATTAAGGATTTAATTCCTTTAGAAATACTGACTTTAGCCCTAAAATGACACAGATTAAAGTTAAGCCAAACTTTCAGACTTGATACGTTTCGAAATACTGGGCCTCAAAGTGAACAAAAGTTTAAGGTGAGCTACATCAAGACGTTTAAGGCCACCTTAAACCAGGAAAAAGTTTAAGGTAAGGAGTTTCGAAATATCGGGCCATAGTAGTAGTAGTAGTAGTTTTATTGACAACTTGGAGTCATATACACTGATCTCATGTGTCATACATATATACATCAAGCATATACAAACATACATCGATACAAGTAAACATGAACAGATGTGACAGTTAAGAGAGACAAAAACAAAAACAAGATGACATTTGCAAAAGCAGTTGTAGCTACCATTTGTTATCAACCATATATGTGGCAAGAACTGGTTTATAACGTTTTGTACCTACACTTACAGATCTTTATGACTTAGGATACACAGGGATGTGCAAGTGCTCGCAAATTCGCATAAAAGTGCGAATTTTGTAGCAGAATGTGTGAATTTTGCCCTGAAATTTATATAGGAAAGTGAAAAAGCTATACAAAGATGTACAAATTTATGACTGAATGGTGCAAATTTTACTGTCAGTTTTGCGAACATAGTTTGGGGTCTGCACACCCCTGATACACAAATTTTAGCATGGGACAGCACCATGAAAATGACTATTTTATGCGTCAGACAGTTTATATGGTCTAGGTTTGTGATGTATTGGTTTCTCTTTTCCTAAAGGCTGTATACACATAAGTACCTAGAGCTGCCACAACTTTCACGTCTTTGTTTGCTATTAGCATGATGAAAAGGTCATCCTTTGTAGTAGATGAAACAGTTAATATTAATGAAGACAAAAGGGTTTCTCTTTCCTGATTGTATAATAGGCACTCTAAAAGGAAATATTTTTCATCTTCCACCAAGCCTGTGTTACAATGTATGCATATTCTGTCCTCTTTGTTTATTTTTGGTTTGACGTGTCTTCCTGTCTCAATAGCTAAAGAATGTGAGCTCATTCTAAAATGGGCAACTGCTGTCACATATTTGAGGTTCCTTAGTTGTAGTAAGTAATTTTTCATGCAGTAATCTTTTTTAAAGGTTCGAAAGGTTCTCAACTTACCATCAGTATTTTCTGTTATTCTAGTCATACATCTTTTTATGTGTTCAGTATGCATCTTTTCTTTAATAATAGCAATCAATTTGATTCTATCTTTGTCTGGAGCAGTTGCAAGTGAGTCAGGTACCGAGATATCTAGGTCAGCTAATAATTTACTGACCTCTGACCACCAGTTATTTTACCCATAACTATGTGATCTTATAAGAGTGTCTAAGGCATTTCAAACAGGATCATTTTCTTGTAGATTTGTCAGTCTCAGCCAATACTTGATAACATGAACATTTCTCCTAAGTTGCAGAGGGAAATGATCCGAGTCACTCAGCGCTGCATCAGTGGGTGTTTGGTACCCCTATAGTGCTCTTAATGAATCTTAAGTTGAACTTTACTGATTTTTCATGCTCTTTGACTTTGTACCATATTTCAGATCCATGTTCCAAGATTGGCAGAATTTGACTGTTGAAGACTTTAAAGGATAATTTAGGGGATATGCCTAACACTTCACCACTTAGTTTCCTAGCTTTGTGTTCAGCTCTTTGAGCCTGAGTTATAAGGTAGTCTTAGGAAAGAGCCCAAAGGGTCCTTTAGGTGTGTGTTAAATATGAAGCCTAAATACTTATTTAGGCTTTATATCTATTGTACTGTCACCCACCTTGAAAACTACATCCTCACAATTTTTCTTATTAAATATAAGAACTTTTGTTTTCGCCAGACTTACTATCATGTGCCATTTTTTGCAGAATTCAAACATACCATCCATCTGTAATTGTAAACCTTCCGCAGTATCTAAGCATAAAATTAAATCATCTGCATAGAGGAGATATCGTACAACACTCTCACTTAACACAATTCCATGTTTTGACTGTAAGCAGATTTTTAGGTCATATATTTTAATTATTTTTAGATTGCTTTATTGGGTATTCAGGTTCGGCATAGCCGATCTTCCACCCGCTCCCACTGAACTATATATACACTTGATGTGGGAGCGGTGGGATACAAAAACTCAACATATTATAAACTTGTCATTAAAATGACATGAATATGTAGATAATGAGATGAGATGAAATGATACCACCTAATTATTAATTAACAATATGACTATCTATCTATTATAACAATACTTTTGTATAAGGGTCCAGAATACTAACTCGAATACATCTTTTATATTCAGTCCTATCAATTAACAGTGTTATGTTTCCAGGCAAACAGTTCCATTCATAAATGGCTCTGTAGATAGGAGATTTCACATATCTTTAATGATTTGATTTCGGAAGCAGTAGCCTTACACCATCGTGTAGTCGTGTCCTTATGTCTCTCTGGTCTATCAAAACACCAATTCCCTTCAGGGTAAATGCATACTGCATTAGGTGCTTGTATCATCTATGTATTAGTCGAAAAATCCTCGCATTTCCATGTAATTGGTTTGTTGAGTCCCTGTTATTGTATTGAATCATATGTTGGCTATATATTATCAATAGTGCTTGGTTTTGGAATTTCTGGATTTCGTTGTTTATATATTTTATATCCTGGTCATAAATAAAATCAGCATATTCAATTAATGGGAGTATAGTCGATACATACACCATACGTGCAGCAAGTAATGTTAATTGCAGTCTGATACGTTTGAAGTGATTTAGCTTTAGTTGGACATTCTTACGCATAACTGCAGTATGCTGTTGGAAATTTAGTTTTTTTATCAACCAGTGGACCCAAGTAACGATACATTGATACTTCTTCCATGGGGTCATTACCAATAGTAAAGTTAAATCCCAAATCCGGGGCACTGTTGCATAATTTGGTACGCATCCATTGAGATTTCTTTACATTAATGGTTAACAAATTAGTATTACACCAATTTGCTATCAAATTCAATTGTATTTGCAAGTGTTGTCTGTCCCGATGATATATTACTGTGTCATCAGCATAAAGCTTCATACCACAGTCTACAATACTGGGAATCTCATTTATGTAAATAGAGAATAAAGTCGGCCCTAAGATACTTCCTTGAGGAACACCATAGGTGATTGGTAATAGAGTGAGTGTTGGGTGTTTTACACAGTACTGACATCCAGGGTCATTTTCACGGCAAATAGGTAATATAGATACTACCCAGGTAGCACAATGATGTCCAAAAGACGTTGGCAAATGGTCAAAAGATGTCAGCAACTGGTCAGTTATTTGGTCCTGAGGACATCCTGAGGACCTTGGCTGCCCATCCAAATGACGTCTTTTGGACATCTTTTGGTCCAAAACTGGTCCAAATTGGTCCCATTCAAAAATGAAAAGTCATTTTAGATAAATGTTTAATTTATCAAAATAACATTGTTTGAGAGCAACTTTTTTGTTGATATTTTCATAAAATTATGTTATTTCTTAAGGTAGCTGTCAAAGAGTTAAAAATCAGATTTTATATCGATATTGCTGCATGTATCAACATTTTTTCATAAATTTTCCAAACGAAGTATCTTTGAAAAATTGTTTTTATTCATATACAATACCTTTATAAACATTCCTGACTAGATATAATACATTTTCACTGATATATCTTTCTTATATATTATGAAAAATCATTTGGTCCATATTTGGTTGGCATTTGGTTGGCATTTGGACCATATTTGGTCAATGTCATTTGTACCATTTTATGGACGTCTTGAGGACTTCATTTTGTTACCTGGGTCTGTAAAAAGTTTAGGGCTGGTCATGCCTCTCTGAAGAACTCCACATAGACTGTGAATTTCCTGACTCAGAACACCATTTATTTTTACATTACACTTTGACCTCTCAAACATAATCTGTAAGACCTGAAGAAAGTTTTCACCCAACCCCCATTTTCTTAGCTTATAGAGTAAGGCAGATCTATTTACATAGTCAAAGGCTTTTGTAAAGTCCACAATACAGACAAACAGTGGTTTTCCTAAAAAAGTTTCATTATCAGGGAATATAGAATAAAGGCATTATCTGTTGTCATTCTATCTTTAACAAACCCAGATTGGTACAGGTCATTATCTAAAAGAATCTCATTTTTGACAGGTAGGCGTGAATTAAGTATTGATTCAAACAATTTACCAAGTGCCAGCATCATGGTTATCTTCCTTTAATTTTCAGGATTAAGAGTACAGCCTTTCTTATGCAGTGGATTTATAACACCTTGACACCAGCCTGATGGATATTCCCCTGCTTTGAGTACATAGTTGAATAATGAGGTTAAAGGTTTAACTATTTTGGTTAGACGTGAAGGGGTGTGTCTGGTGCAACGGCTATGGCAACAATGGATTCATCCAAAGTAACCACAAAGACCAATAGCCTCATTCTCATTCTGTCCATTGATTGGTCAGGATTCCCTTCTGTGGGCTGTGCATCTGTTAGGAACAATCCCAAAAGGGCTCATACTCCGATGGTGGTGCCACCTGGTGTCAGGTTAGGGCTGTAGTCCGGGAGAGCCTAAGGGGATTTCCCACAGCCAAGGGAATATTATGTTGTTGTTGTTTACCTAGTGGTGGCAGTGCCTGGTTTAGGGCAGAGCACCTCAACATTCCATGTGTATGGAAAGGTTCTAGGTTAGTCATTGGTACGGTTTCGGTACAATACCTCATCAGGCCTTGTATTGTGTGTGCGGTGTCCACATAATAGGGATCTTAATTGGTGTTGAAGTTCAGGCCCGTACCCAGGTTTGGCAGTGGGGGGGTGGCGAGGTTCCACAAGTGGAACTTTTGCCTATACTTTTAATAATCTTAACTTGAAAAGGGGGGTGGCGAGCAGTAAAAAGTGGAACTTTTACCTATATTCCTAGTCATTCGATGGGTATTTACATCAAATTTTGGAAGGGAAGGTGGAACTTTTGGAAAATGCTCCTTTCTGGGGGGGTGGCCCGCCACCCCCACCTCCCCCCCTGGTTACGGGCCTGAGTTCCAAAAGTCAGGTCTTTACTGGTTCCAATTAGATGTCCTGTAGTCGCTTGTAATGGTTGTATTTGAGGCTGCATTGGTCTTATCCATAACTATTTTGCTTTCCGCTTCTTTCAGAAACTCACATGGTATCCCATCTATGCCCGGGGCTTTGTTGTTTTTTAACTTTCTAAGATGGGTTACTACTTCAAGTTCAGTAATCACATTATTTAAATATAAATTATTGTATGTGGGTACATGTGGTCGATTCTCACGAAACGTGCCCAATTCATGGATTTCAACATTATTTCCTCATTACTAAGTTATTTAACCAAATTCATATCTGTTTTTTGCATTCAAGTATCAATACGTAATATGTCTACATTTTACAACTTACATTTTCACCCTTATATTAAATATTTAATGAATTTCCCCTTAAAATGTATCATTTCTGTCCCATTTTCACTATTTTTTCTTGTATATTCTAATTTAACGCTTATTTTGTTATGAATTATTTATACATCCTTTCTGGTTTTTTTTTTATCACTTTCTATACATTCTATTATTTACTATTCCATGAGTACATAAAGATATGAATAAAATATAATATTCATTCTACTCTTTAATCACTTGTACATTTTTTTTGTCATCGTCCGTGGGGGCACTTAAAACCATTACTAACAATACAGTCCTTTTTAAAAAATATTAATTTATTTCAATACTTACTTCTAAACAAATACCTATACTTATTTGCATATTATAATACTTTAAAAGTTTATAAAATTATTCAATTTCTCACCTAAATACCATAAAATACAAAAGTGGTGTACTTTTTCCCTGTCATCGTTCGTGGGGGCATAATGTCACAATATCCATTATATCTTGCAAATTATATATCATTATTTGATAATATTATCCACCTGATCAAGCATTAACCTTCCTCAATCCACTCTGGTAAAACTGAATTTATATGAATAGTATTTATTAAAAATTTTCTTCCATAAACTCTACTGTCATCGATCGTGGGGGCTGTCATCGTTTGTGGGGGCTACCTTGTCATCGTTCGTGGGGGCATTATCGTCCGTGGGGGCACCTGTCTTAACGTTCGTGGGTGCATTATCGTCCGTGGGGGCACCTATCTCAGCGTTCGTGGGGGCCCGTGGGGGCTCTGATCGTTCGTGGGGTTCCTTCTGTCAAAGCGCGCAATACCATACCTACATCTACCGTTCATATCTGGAACTAATTCGTGGCGCCATCTACCGATTTACGGAGGAAAACCATGACGTCAGAGGGACGCGCAGTTCTGCAGCGTTTTCGGTGAGTAACGTCTTTCTTCATATTTCTGGTCAATCTAACACCATTATTCTTTAATTTCGTAATGTCAACTATGCAAACCTATGTTAATATGATAGAATAATATGTATAGATTCTAGATATCCACTTTTTCTCATACAGTTAAGGTACACATAAACTTTTTGATCGAAAAATGCTTTCAAAATTTCGTAAAGACGTGGATCCCGCCACCATTTTTGCCCCCACGAATCGCCCGAACGAATAAGCCCCCACGAACCATTCCTTTAGCCCCCACGGATTATTTCGTAAGTCCCCACGAATTGTTTCAGTATCATAGAATAATGTCCATACATTTTGCAAAGTTTTTCATAGAAATGTGGTAATCCTAGGTGCCGTTTATCTACTCACGATCACTGCCTCCACCACCTATCCCATCATCGCCCACCACCCACCATCTTTTATTCCGTCACTACGTGAAATTAGCCCCCACGAATCATTTCGTCACCCCCACAAATTCTTTCAGTAATCTAATTTAATGTCCATACATTTTGCAAACTTTTTTCATAGAAAATGTTCTAATACTACGTCCCGTGTATCCACCCACCATTATGGCGTCCACCACCTATCCCATCATCCCCCCCTAGCCCCCTCTATTCATACCGTCACCACGTCGAATAAGCCCCCACGAATCAGCCCAAACGAATCATACCGTCACCCCCCACCTATCATTTCTTGAGCCCCCACGAATTCTTTGAGTATTATAATAATTTGCATACATTTTGCAAACTTTTTCATAGAAATGTAATACTACGTGCCATGTATGCACCGACTTTGATCCCCACCAATTCTTTATGTGTTAATGAATAATGTCCATATGAAATAATTCGTGGGGGCTAAAGATATCATCCGTCGGGGCGCATCCATTGGGGCAAACTTTTTCATTGAAAAATGAAACCCTACCTCCCGTCTAAATTTGTACCCCTGTATTGTACAAGTTATTCTTCTTTCAAATTAAAATGTTCTAATTGGTTTTTTAATTGGTTTTCTTATGTTTTCAGAAATGGCGAAGCGAAAGCGAAAGCGAAACACAACACCATCACCCGCACCATCATCAGCATCATCAACACCATCCCAACCACCATCACCACCACCACCACCACCACCACCACCACCACCACGATGCAGACGCACACGACCAGCGCAACAACAACAACAACAACAACAACAACAACAACAGGAGGTAGAACAGGAGGTAGAACAACAACAGCCGGTAGTAGTTCCCCCTAAACCAAAAAAAAAAGAATAAAGAAGCCGAAATCTGCGAAAGAGAAAGAATCGAACTGACAGTACATGCAAGAATATAGGAAAACTCATGACACAAGAGAAAAAGACAAGAAGCGGAGTCAGGTAATAATATACCTTTTCATTTAGCATCATTTTTAAATATTTCTTTTAATATTGAAATATAATTATCTATTCTATTCCTGTACCACTAATATAATGATGCTATGAACATATGTGTATCCCCCTGTCCTCGACCACCATAAAATGCCTACCTGAACAATATGAATTTTGGTGGTGCTCCTGAAGACCAGATAATTATTCCAAATTAACACATGAAATATTTACCTCCAGAATATTGTTTTGTACCTATTCTAATAGCATGTAACACTGTAAGGAATTTTCTGTATATTGTGCACACTGTAAACTTATTTGTGCACCACCATATTCCTGCTAATTCTCGTTGTGTGGCTACCACAATTTTGTACAAATAATAACTCTTTTCATAACACCTTGCTAACTTCAAAATTTATTTATTTATACCTCATTTTAGCTGAGGCGTGACCGTATAGCAACCGAGGGAGGAATGGGGGAACATGCGAGGCTCCTCAAACAGACCCGGGAAAAAGACTACAAGCGTGCAATGCGCGCATCCCAGAGACAAGACAGTAAGTATCAAATAGATGAGTGAAATTTCAATTATATTCATTTCACTGTTTACATATTTTATAACTTATTCTAATATAGAAGTATGCAGTGCTTCATTCATAGTTTTTAACTTCTTGATCTACAAAAGTAAATCTAACTTTAACCCACCAACGATTAAGACTGCCCCTACCAAGTATGATATAATATTGCCCCCACGCATGTGCCCCCACGGACATGCCCCCACGGACGTGCCCCCACGGACTTGCCATCACGGACGTGCATCCACGGACGTGCCCCCATGGACGTGTGAAACGGACGTCCCCCCACGGACGTGCCCAAACGGACAATGACAAGTAGAATTACTCCATTACTACACTTTAATACCTACCGGAGGCAGTAATCATAGAGACCACCAAAAAACAAAAATTATATTCCCCAGAATTCACTAAATATACTTAACAATACATGTTATTTTTTAACAAAAACAGAACCTGCAGAGGCACAGGGCCGTCCCCCTAGCAGCGACAGTGACGTCCAGTACACCGGCTCAGACGAGGGACATCAGGGCATAGCATTCCCGTCCGCAACCTCCACCCCCCATCACATAAGAAGGTAAGTCGTGCTTTTCCCAATATTCTGCTTGAAACAGACACAGTAAACGTCATATTATCATCATCACTTAATGGGCTTCCGCAACTTATAGTTAGTGGGGGCTTTCTGTCATTCTTCGTGGGTGGACTTTCTCTTAATTCGTGGGGGCACTATTGCGTTCGTTGCGACACTTTTAAAAAAATTTGTGGGGGCGGGCACTTTGTACCGTTGGTGGCAGCACTTTTAAATTTGTTTTCCTTTTTTTTTCCCCAAAATATTTGATTTCTTTTCACATAACTTTAATTTTGTTTTGTTTTGTTTTAATTTACAGATCGCGCGCACCGGAGTGGGAAGAGGATGGAGAGCAGGGTACAGGACAGGGACAGGTGACAGGACAGGCGGCCGTAACCTCCACCACCCACCACGTAAGAAGGTAAGTTGTGCTTTTCCCAATATTCTGCTTGAAACAGAGACAGTAAACCTCATATTATCATCATCACTTAACGGGCTTCCGCAACTTATACTTAGTGGGGGCTTTCTGTCATTGTTCGTGGGGGCACTTTCTCGTAATTCGTGCGGGCACTATGGCGTTCGTGGGGACACTTTTAAACAAGAAATGCGGTTGTGACCACTGAAAAAACGGTTTTCCCGTGTGTGTGTCACAGTGTTGAGCCCCTGGGTTAAACCCCATACTTAGAGTGACGTAGCCAGCCTCTAGTATGAAAAATAGGATGATGGGTCAATTCTCATAGCTTCCCGTCACTGAGACTGAGAGTCTAGCATGTGTGGGGGTCTAGATGGGGGGTTCCGTGTCCCGTGTCAAATTTTAAAAACGCCCCTGTCGCCTGTCCTTATATCTTGGTTTAGACCAATGTCCTCTGTCGAATTTAAGAATAAGCCATGTCCCCTGTCGATTTTAAGAATTAGCCATGTCGCCTGTCGAATTTAAGAAATGGCCATGTCACAGTGTCGCACTTAAAAAACGGCCGTGTCGCCGTGTCAAATTAAAGGGTCTAGACCCCCATGTGTGTGTGTGTGGGGGGGGTCCCATTTTTGCGTGTTGAAATGCCCCCGTTGCATATCCCTGTAGTGTAATTATTCTCTTGTCCCATGTCGATTTTAGATATATATTTGGCAATGTCGCCACGTCAAATTTAAGAAAACCCCATGTTGCTAAGGCTTAGGGTTAAGTGAAGTCCGTTGCGGGCCAACAAACACGTTTTCGTCGCCCATGGTGACATGGCTTCAGGGTGAACGTAACGTCACAAATTCACTGGGCACCTAGACTGCGCCTGGGGAGTGAATGCACCGCAAAATGACGTCAGTTTTCAACATGGCAGCGCCCAGGGGCAAAGTGGAAACTACATAGGTTTTCCCGGCAGGCGGCGATCGGCCCTATGGGCCTCCAGCCGCCTCCGGCGGGGGAAAACCTAAAAAAATTCGTGGGGCCGGGCACTTTGTACCGTTGATGGCAGCACTTTTAAATTTGTTTTCCTTTTTTTCCCCCCCAAAATATTTGATTTCTTTTCACATAACTTTAATTTTGTTTTGTTTTGTTTTAACTTATAGATCACGCGCACAGCAGCGGGAAGAGGATGGAGAGCAGGGTACATCACAGGGACAGGTGACAGGACAGGCGGCCGCAACCTCCACCACCCACCACGTAAGAAGGTAAGTCGTCCTTTTCCCAATATTCTGCTTGAAACAGAGACAGTAAACCTCATGTTATGATCATCACTTAACGGGCTTCCGCAACTTATACTTAGTGGGGGCTTTCTGTCATTGTTCGTGGGGGCACTTTCTCGTAATTCGTGGGGGCACTATGGCGTTCGTGGGGACACTTTTAAAAAAATTCGTGGGGGCGGGCACTTTGTACCGTTGGTGGCAGCACTTCTTAATTTGTTTTACTTTTTCTTATTTTACAGATCTTCAGGAGAGTCCAGCAGCACCCACTCGTTGAGGTCGAGGCGGACTGACACATGTCATACTCTACCACTTGAAACGTAAGTTTTCCTTTTTATTAGATGTACTTTCAATAAAATGATTTCTATCATTTTTCCATTATTCACAAATAGTTTGCTTAATTATGTTAATATTTGTCACAACATCTTCAAATAGGGAACGTAGTTACTTATACTATAATAGTAATGTCCAATCTTGCATTGCTTTATTTCTAAAAAATTGTATTCTCTGTTTGGGTTAACTTTAAAAAAGCCCATTCCTGTACTGGAAATGAGAGAAAAAATATATTGTATTTTTTTGAACCACCATCATTGTAGAAAAATGGCACAAAATTATTGCATTTATTGTACATTCCGGTTTAAAAAGAACCTTTCAAAAGAACTATACCCTGAATCGGAGATAACGTGACATTTCTTAATTAACTAATATTATTATTGTTGAACCACATTTCTTTCAATGATTATTTTTATGCTGGACTGTTGCCAAATGTCCTTAAAATTCAAATCATTCTTCGTTCGTGGGGGCACTTTCTCATAGTTCGGGGGGGCACTTTTTGAGAGTTCGTGGGGGTCTTATTTAGACGTAACTCACAAAATTAACAAACTTAACTAATTTAACTCATGAAATTTAAGAAATAATAATGCTAATCTAGTCCTTCAATATATAGAAAAAGATTATTCTTTATTATTTTTGTAACCCCAACTGAAATGTGGAATGCAATTATTTTTCCTTCACTTTAGCTCTTACAGTTCGTGGGGGCACTGTCATCGTCCGTGGGGGCACTTTCTCGTAGTTCGTGGGGGCACTTTCTAATACTTCGTTAGGGTTTTATTTTCACGTCCGTTGTTGCCTTATCATTATTCAATATAAGGACATTTGGTAGCAATTCTGTACTTTCTATTATTTTACATTATTTATTATCTTTTTTGGTTTGTTATTCTTATTCATTTTAAAAATAGCGAGGAGGAGAGACGTGCACATGTGAGAACAGTCTGGGAAGAAGATATTGCAGACGGGGAGGCGATTTTTGGCACGTCCTACAGGCCACAGTTCGTTGAGATAACATCAACAACAGAGGATGAGCAAGAACAAGAGACTGAGGGATTATTAGATTGGGTGCGGCAAGCGTTTCGGCAAGAATTTAACCCCCCCACCTCTACCTCACAGTCCCACACGTTCTCCACCCCTCATCCTGACACCCACATGGACCTGATTTTCCCTCCCTCACCCCCCCACACCCAGTACACGCCCTATCTCCAGACGTACATAGACCTTAGATCCCCTTCCCCTGAAGCCCGCCCCCACACCCGATCTACCCCCCATCCCTATACACGTCCAACCTCCCCGAAGCCCTCAACATCCCGCTCCACCTCCTCTTCCCTGAACGTCCCCCTACCCGTCCCACCTCAAGACACCCCCCCTCCACCCACTCCACCCCCCATCCCGACACGTATGTAGACCTTAGATCCCCTGAAGCCCGCCCCCACACCCGATCTACCCCCCATCCCTATACACGTCCCAACTCCCCGAAGCCCTCAACATCCCGCTCAACCTCCTCTTCCCTGAAACGTCCCCCTACCCGTCCCACCTCAAGACAGCCCCCCTCCACCCGCTCCATCCCCCATCCCGACACCCACATAGACCTTAGATCCCCTTCCCCTGAAGCCCGCCCCCACACCCGATCTACCCCCCATCTCTATACACGTCCAACCTCCCCGAAGCCCTTAAGATCCCGCTCCACCTCCTCTTCCCTGAAACGTCCCCCTACCCGTCCCACCTCAAGACACCCCCCCTCCACCCGCTCCACACCCCATCCCGACACGTACGTAGACCTTAGATCCCCTGAAGCCCGCCCCCACACCCGGTCCACCCCCCATCCCCCTACACGTCCCACCTCCCCGAAGCCCTCAACATCCCGCTCCACCTCCTCTTCCCTGAAACGTCCCCCTACCCGTCCCACCTCAAGACAGCCCCCCTCCACCCGCTCCACCCCCCATCCCAACACATACATAGACCTTATATCCCCTGAAGCCCGCCCCCACACCCGGTCCACCCCCCATCCCCCTACACGTCCCACCTCCCCGAAGCCCTCAACATCCCGCTCCACCTCCTCTTCCCTGAAATGTCCCCCTACCCGTCCCACCTCAAGACAGCCCCCCTACACCCACTCCACCCCCCATCCCGACACCCACATAGACCTTAGATCCCCTGAAGCCCGCCCCCACACCCGGTCCACCCCCCATCCCCCTACACCTCCCACCTGCACCCACCCTCCCTCCACCCTGTCTACCATACATTCCCCTACCCCTCATACCTCCACCCTCTCCAAATCACGTAAACGTAAAGGTACCCCGACCCGCTCCATGCCCCGTCCACCTACATCCCCCTCCACCTCCTCCTCCCAGTCACCTTCTACCCACCAACCCTTGTCCCCACTAGCATCATCATCCCCATTCCATAATTTCATGTCTCAAATTCGTCAGAATGAAAGACAGGCATACCTGTACCAACTCCATTTTACATCCCGTTCCCCTTCCCGTTCCCCTTCCCCTTCCCCATCCCGACACCCACATAGACCTTAGATCCCCTGAAGCCCGCCCCCACACGTGGTCCACCCCCCATCCCCCTACACGTCCCACCTCCCCGAAGCCCTCAACATCCCGCTCCACCTCCTCTTCCCTGAAATGTCCCCCTACCCATCCCACCTCAAGACAGCCCCCCTACACCTGCTCCACCCCCCATCCCGACACCCACATAGACGTGATAAAGCAGAGTGATGAACAAGAACACAGCTCGACGGTTACCCCACGGCCGACCATCACAAGTGCCCCCACGGACGTTCAGAAAAAAGAGGGAGACGTTATAAAAGAGAGTGAGCAAGTTCAGAACAATGAAGACTCATGGTCGTCCATGGATGAAAACGATGTAATACAGACTCTGTTAACATTAGAAGAGATCGAAGAGAATCAGAAGAAGGAGAAGGAGCAAAATGTGGAGAAAGAGGATAAGGATAAGGAGGAGGACGATCAGGACGTGTATAAGGAAGAGAAAGATGATGATGATGAAGACAGGGAAGAGGATGAGGAGAAGGAGAAGGACGGAGAGGTGGAGGAGGAGGATAAGGACGAGGAGAAGTGTAATGAGAGTAGGGATGAGAAAGAGAAGGGAGAGGAAGAGACAGAAGGTAATGAGGAGGAGTATGGTGATAATCAGGAGGACTATCAGGACGATCAGGACGTGTATAAGGAAGAGAAAGATGATGATGATGAAGACAGGGAAGAGGATGAGGAGAAGGAGAAGGACGGAGAGGTGGAGGAGGAGGATAAGGACGAGGAGAAGTGTAATGAGAGTAGGGATGAGGAAGAGAAGGGAGAGGAAGAGACAGAAGGTAATGAGGAGGAGTATGATGATAATCAGGAGGACTATCAGGACGATCAGGACGTGTATAAGGAAGAGAAAGATGATGATGATGAAGACAGGGAAGAGGATGAGGAGAAGGAGAAGGAAGGAGAGGTGGAGGAGGAGGATAAGGACGAGGAGAAGTGTAATGAGAGTAGGCATGAGGAAGAGAAGGGAGAGGAAGAGACAAAAGGTAATGAGGAGGAGTATGATGATAAGGAGGAGGACGATGAGGACTATCAGGACGTGTATAAGGAAGAGAAAGATGATGATGATGAAGACAGGGAAGAGGATGAGGAGAAGGAGAAGGAAGGAGAGGTGGAGGAGGAGGATAAGGACGAGGAGAAGTGTAATGAGAGTAGGGATGAGGAAGAGAAGGGAGAGCAAGAGACAGAAGGTAATGAGGAGGAGTATGATGATAAGGAGGAGGACGATCAGGACGATCAGGACGTGTATAAGGAAGAGAAAGATGATGATGATGAAGACAGGGAAGAGGATGAGGAGAAGGAGAAGGATGTAGAGGTGGAGGAGGAGGAGAAGGACGAGGAGAAGTGTAATGAGATATGGGATGAGGAAGAGAAGGGAGAGGAAGAGACAGAAGGTAATGAGCAGGATAGGGATGAGGAAGAGAGGGAGAAGAAGGATGAGGAAGAGAGGGAGAAGAAGGAGGAGGAGGAGGAGGAGGAGTATGATGATAAGGAGCAGGATGATGAGTATAGGGATGAGAAAGATCGTGATGAGGAAGAGAAGGAAGACGAAGATTATCATGAGGAAAAAGAGCCGTATGATACTGATGAGGAGAGTGATGTGTATAAAAAATTCTTAACATCTATAACAAACAGCAGCGAAGCAATAAGCGACGATGACGAAAGTTGACTACTATTGGACACGGAGGATGAGGGAGAAGAGATGAGCGATATCTCTTCAGAATATGATGGCGATTTAGAAAGTGAAGAAGAAACGGACGATGATGATAAAGCCCCCACGGATGACGCCCCCACGGACGACGCCCCCACGGACGATGCCCCCACGGACGCCGCCGCAACGGATGACGTCCCCACGGACGACGATGAAAATGCCCCCACGGACGACGACGACCATACCTCCACGGATAATGACGACCATGAGAATTTAAACAAACATAAACACCGAAAAGTAAATATGAAACAGAGTTGGTCCACTCCTCAAAAAGAGGCCTTCCACCTGTGTGAGAAGTTAGAAATAACTCCCACACTAGGACGTATACGGAACATAATGCCTTTCACCGTTACTGTATCAGCGGTGAAAGGAGCCTCTACAAAGACCAAGAGGGAGCTGTTCACTTCAATTCCGGAAGCAACTAGAAAAACAACAAGATGTGCTTCAGAGATAAGTAAAAAGATCGGAATATCCAGGAATCTCCTGGGAAAGCGGAAGGTTAACATCAGTTAGAGGGCGTTGAATAAAGAAAAAAACCGAGCTTCTGTTGAAACCTACATGTGCCGGCCCGAAAGCAGTTCGGTAATGCCATCGAAACGGGACCATGTGAAGGGACGACAGATTCACGGGCTCAACTACACCCTGAGCAGCCTTCACCGCAAGTACCAGGAGGAGGGAGGAAAGATATCTTTGGCGACTTTCTGTCGGTCACGACCAAAGTACGTGAAAACCATCGCATTCACTCAGCGACGTCAGTGCCTATGCTCGCATTGTGCAAACATGACATTGCTGAGTGGGGCAGTGCCGGGCATGCCCATCTCCCCACCGGATATTGGCCAACTATCAGAAGATGAACTGGATCAGTTGTTCCACGGGATGACGAAGGACCACTACACCGTTCAGCAGTGGGCACGGACCTCCGTCACTTACAAAGAGGACGACATAAAGAAGACCAAGTTGGTTGACTTTCACATGGCGAAGGAAGAAGTGCAGTCCACCATCCGTCAGAAGATGCTTTTCTTCAGGGGACACTGCCATCGCGTTGAAGTGCAGTATGCACAGATACGCACCCTGAAGGAAGCACTCATCCCATTCAAGGAGGCCACACTACAGATGGACTTCTCCGAGAACTGGTCGGCAGAGTTCCCATTCGAAGTTACGGCTGTGTACTTCGACAAAGCACAAACTGCACTTCACCCGATGGTGGTCCATTACCACAACGGGGTGAAGCTGCGGGTCAAAAGCTTTGTTGGAGTTACGACTGTGGGCTCACACACCATCCCCACAACGTACACTTTCTTGAAGAAACTGCTGGCCAGGTTGGAAGTTCTTCTGCCGGAGTTGGAGGTTCTGCACTTCATCACGGACAGCCCCTCAAGTCATGTATAGTGGTGGCAGTTGTGATGGTCCGTGGGGGACAGTTGTCATTGTCCGTGGGGGCACCGTGGGGGCGGTTCTTGAAGATGTAGACCGTTGACAGTATTTTCAACACTTTTCACGAAATGTTATGAAAAATGTAGTAATGTTAATATCATGCTCTAGTATTTTGCATAGTATTGAGAGGAAATTTATGATGGAATAATATTTTGTATAGAACTTTTGCGATGTGATGGGGGAACTTGTGCTGTATGGTTTGCGGAGAACTTTCCAATCGTTCGTGGGGGCAGTTGTCATCGTCCGTGGGGGCACCGTGGAGGCGGTTGTGATGGATGGTGGTGGCAGCTCTAATAAATGGTGGGGGAAGTTCTTAATACATACTTAGTCGATTTTCAGAAGCAGTGTGGTTATGATTCACAAGTTTACTGTTGCGTGATAGAAAATGTGCTGTATAGCGGTGGCTGTTGTGATGGTGCGTGGGGGACAGTTGTCATGGTCAATGGGGGAACCGTGGGGGAACAGTTTGGGCGGTTCTATAAGATATAGACCGTTGACAGTATTTTAAATAGGAATAGAAGGACCATTTACTGTATGGGAAAATGTATAGTATAATGTTTATTGAATTGAATTGTAATGAAGATGTATTGAAAATATATGAAATTACTATTAGAAAATGTAATAATTCGATAAAAATATGTAAATAATAAAGAATATTTTAGAAATTGTAATATACTGTATTTTTCATTCCTCTTGATGAAACATCTTTATTGATGAATGAGAATTGAATAAAAAAAAAATAGGAAAAATAGTTTGAAAAGATATTAGAAAGCTGCAATATTAGTAATTTAAAGTGAAGACAATGGAATAAAACGATTAATTAAATTTATGATAAATATTTATTCAATATTTATTTAAAATTTAGGTAGGGTTATATAAATTAAACAAATGTAGTGTTTGTAGGTTCTTCGTATCATAGTCTGTGGGGGCTCTGTCATGATCCGTGGGGGCATTATCATCGTCCATGGGGGCATTATCATCGTCCGTGGGGGCTTGTCATCGTTCATGGGGGCTCCGTCATCATTCGTGGGGGCTTGTCATCGTTCGTGGGGGCAAGGTCTAAAACAATGATATTAAAAATGCAATAGAATTAAGAAAAACCTATATTAGTGTTCCCAAATGAGTATACATAGTGTCCAATACACCCTTTCAAGTATACCAGAAGATTGAAAGAATTTGAAAAAAAAAAAAAAAAAATCTCCCTGTAGACCCCTATTGCTGCGAATTGGGCACGTTTCGTGAGAATCGACCATGTATGTTGGTACGAGTTGTTAACAGACAACATCGATTTTGTGTGGTCAGAAGAATGTGAACAGGCCTTTTGTATGGCTAAGGAAGAATTAATGGGGAAATGAGTCCTTGTTCATTTTGATCCAAAGAAAGAAGTTATACTTAGTGTCGATGCTAGCCCTTATGGTCTTGGTGCTGTTTTGAGTCACATGCTGTTTTGAATATTATGCCTCTAGGACTTTGAGTTCAGCTGAAAAGGATTATGCTCAAATTGAAAAAGAAGGTTTAGCCATTATTTTTGGGATAAAGAAGTTTCACTTGTATCTTTATGGTAAACACTTTATGCTAATAACAGATCATCAGCCATTGACCAGAATTTTTGGGCCTAAGACAGGTATTCCTTCATTAGCAGCAGCCAGAATGACTAGATGGGCGTTGATATTAACCGGATATCTGTACAGTATTCGGTAGAGATCATCAGGTGAAAATGAGAATGCTGATTCATTGAGTAGACTACCAGTAGAACAGAGGGCTTGTGTAGATGCAGATGAAAATTATATTTTTCACACACATGTAGACTCATTGCCTATTACTGCAAAACAGATAGCGAAATGTGCTCAGAAGGACCTACTTCTCCGTAAGGTTTACGAGAGTAGTATGATGGAGTCGCTAGCACGCAATGCAAATGCTACTAAATGGGTCACTAGGTCATTCCGACCTAGTTTATGTATAAATTAGGTTCATAGACCAATAGAGAGTTTGAATAATTAGGTCATTACGACCTACTTCATAATTATGTCAGAGGTCAGAGGTTATATATAACTAGGTCAGAAAATATTGGAAAACCGGGGCACTGAGAAATGTGCCATGGGAAGGAGGCGTGGAACGAGGTGGAGACCGGAGGCCTTAAGGCCAGAGGTGTCCACGTTGTTCCACGCCCCCTTGCCATGGCACATTTCTCAGGGGCACTTTATTCTAAGGATGAATAATTTATTGAATATTTCGTGATATATTTAATTGCAAAGGGGGCGGGCAAACCCATCGGAGGATGTGTGTTGGAATGAGGTGGAGACCAGAGGCAGTAAGGCCAGAGGTTTCCACCTCATTCCAACACACCCCCTCCTATGGGTTTGCCAGCACCGCCTGCTTTGCAATTCTAAAACTATTTCTATTCAATTCGATTTGATTCTCTTTTAATCTTTAGGTTGATAATATATGAAGATAATTTGCTCTTTCGACTTGTATACTTATGTATTTGTTTTAATAATGATAGTGTTTCGTATTCTATTGATATGGATTAAATTATATTTGTATAGTAGAGAAAATACAACATGTAAATTCATTTACAAGTTTTATTCATTAGAAACATATTTACATTGACGCAAACAGATACATGATGTAAGCGTTTATTTACATTGGTCCTCTTCACAAAGTAATGCAGATTAAACAATACATATTAATTCACATTTTTGGCACAAAAAGACATGGTTTCCATCACCAGGAAATAAACAAATCAAACAATGTGAAGAGTTCCTGGCAAGCGTCCTTATCTTTGGCTGTTTCAATTTCTCTTTGTCCCATTTTTGGGTGTATACATACTGGTGCTGCAGATTTCTGATAGTTTTGGAAAAGGTAAGATGAAATAGAGACTGCGCTTTGAAAAAGTTGCAGTCTACCTCATTCGCTAAAACATTATGACCGAAAACAGGATTCATTTGAACCTGGTATGAGAAGAAATTTTCAATGGCCTGAACGTAAATTGTTTTTAGCTCACAGTGTAGTTGTATACATGTAAAACAGAACAAAGGAGCAAAAAAAGTGACATCGGAATCACGGGTTCTACATTTACAAAATGCCTGTGAGACGGATGTCACTTTATGTTGCTCAATGAAAACCATAAGTGTTTTTACACTGTTGACATTGTATCGTGTGGTAACTGTGAATCATGAGTCCTCATGATGTTGATACACTGCCAAACAGTAGTCATTATGGATACCGCTGTTGATAAGTTGGCCCGTGCCGATGTTATAACCTTCCCAGATAGCTACTGAAAACGTGGGTCAGGATTGCCCTGTGCCAGTGGTGTGGTCTACAGTGCTAACATGGTGTGGTTTTAGATAAAGGTTGCTGTACTTTGCAGGGATAATCTCCCAAAAGAAATATCCACTACATCCGCACAGTACAGCTACTTTATCATTTCTGGGAATAACGCGAAAGTCTCTTTCTTACTTTATATATTTGGTTTTGTCTTTAACAAATATATATGTCTGGACTATTTAAACCACTAGTAAATTTGCAGTTAAAAAGGATTTGTTAATTGAATTAATTGCCTTATCTGGGCTGTGCTTAAGTTATTTGTTTTGGCTAAGATATACTCTTCTCTGTGATGTTCATTATCAAACAATTCTGATGGTAACCATAAGTGTCGTTCTCTATACATGTTCTCTATACATGTTCTCCATGTTATACATGTTCTCTATACATGTATACTCTATTCTCTATGACATATAAGTCAATCCTGACTTTTTGATTGTCAATAAAATGTCTACTACTACTACTACTCTATAATATTCTTCCCTTTTTTCTGGAATTATCAATTCATCTTAAGTCTGTGCACTAAGTGCAAAATACAAACTGTCTGTATCCATTTCACAGAGTTCGAAGTCATAGTCTTCTATATATTTGGATAAGGAATCATAGTAAAATTCAGTATTTTCAGTTTGGCATATTCATATACCATGAACCCTATTTGAACTAGAAGGTCATATGTTATGGATGTGGGGAGTGATGTGACTTCACATGTGTCCTCACTTAAGTCTTGGACATCTTGTACTGTCGAGTGAAGTGCTATTCTAGCCCCTTTTCTGGTGACATATATAGAGTGTTTGTGAAGTTTTGTTTGTTACATATTGGAAGAGGAGCTTGAAGAGGAGGAGAGACCTAGGAGGAAAGAAAAGGCCTCTCAACAGGAAGGTCATGGTAGAAGTCACAAAAATCAACACTTTACTCTATTTGTAAAATGGTGTACAAGACTCTGAAGAAAGAAGAGGTTAAACGCTTTACTGACCCTAAACAACCGGCAAGCTTCACAAGTGCATCAAAAATAAAGAGACACTATTTTAAAAGAACTGACATCAAGCATATTGAAGATACACTTGAATCTGTGGATGCTTATACTAAACACAAACCCTTCAAGAGACCGTCTCCTAGGCTTAAAACACAGACTTTTGGAATAGACAAACAATAGCAAATGGACCTGATAGATATGCAACAATTCAAAATGTATTAAAAAGGGAATTCATATACAATGGTTGCCAAAGATGTGTTCTCCAGATTTGGCTTTGCACAACCTATAAAGAGTAAAAAAGCCACAGATGTTACAGGAGCTTTCAAACTTATGACAGTTAAAAGATGTCCTAAATACATTCAAACCGAAAAGAGTTCCTAAACAAAACTTTTCAGAGTTACTTGAAAGAGAGAGACATGTCCTTTTTGACTGGTGAAAGTGACCACATCAAATGCTCTATAGCTGAAAGGTTCAATGGGACCTTACAACAGAAAATGTAGCGCTACTTCACTCAAGTGAAAACATACACTTACATATATGTACTACAAGATCAAGTGTATTCTTACAATCACACCTTTCATTCTAGAATAGGCGGTTGACCGGTAGACGTCAATAATGGGTAACGCCGACCGATTGTTCTATCATTTGTATGAAAGAGTGACAGATAAAGACTTGAAGAAAAAAAAGAAAAAGAAACCATTAATGAAAAGTGGAGATAAAGCATGAATACTGAGAAAAAAGAAAAGCTTTAACCGTGGATATGCACCCAACTGGAGTGACGAAAGAAGGAGGAGAAGAAGAAGAAGAAGGAGGAGGAGGAGAAGGAGGCGGAGGCGGAGGCAGAGGCGGAGGCGGAGGCAGAGGCGAAGGAGGAGGCGGAGGCGAAGGTGAAGGCGAAGGCGAAGGCGAAGGCGGAGGAGAAGAAGCTGATGATCCAAAAAAACTTCCTCCAACATAGACTTTTATGGGTTCAATAGCAAAGAAACACTTTCCAGGAAAACGGTTGTACGCTCGTTTCTCAATGGAAAGTGGACGAGTGGAAACCAACAAAGACCTCATCAAACTCCTGAATAAAATAATGAGCAGAACCTGAAATATGAAAAGCGAAAAATCAATTGAAACAGTCCAGATGAAATTTTCTCTTATAACGAATTCACAATGAAAATGCTTATTGCTCTCCCCGCCAACACCATGCTTGTCATAACAGAAAACCTTTCTTATCAACTTGGTTTTGAAGGTAAAATATACATGGGTAGACGCACAAGAGCAAAACAAATAACAGATGTCAACTACAGAAACCATACAGTGTATGTGTGACATTATCCACAACGGGGTCATAGGAGATACTGAATCACCACTTCTTCAATGTATGACAGTTAACAACTACTTTCCCAAAACAATGGACACAATAAGCTTTCCCAATTTGATTTTCCACCCTCTGCGATTAACACATTTCAAAGAGGTCTCAGTGTACTTAAGAGGCAGTGCAGGGCAACCTATACCATTTGAGCATGGGGAAGTGTTGGTAGTACTCACCTTTAGGGCTCTCTCCCACCCCTATAGTGCTGTGTACAAGGGTGAGGCATTCATATAGTAACTTCCCATTTTGCACTCTTTTCCTTGTTACACTAATGTATACACCAAGAGGTGAATACGGTCAATATTATAAGCGCTCACAGTTTGGAGGTGGACGATTACCTGCTTTCGGTGGAGCTAAAAGACAACGTGGCCACGGGATATTCGGAATTATAATTAGATTAGCCCTTCCCATGATAAAGAAGCTTGGTGCTTCAGCATTTAAAGCAGTGGTCCCCACCATCGTGAAAACAGGAAAAGGGGTTTTGATGATGTGGTGGCAGGATTGTTTGTTTGTTTGTTGGGGTAGTTTAACGTCCGGCCAACCCTTTTGGGTTCTTTCCAGACTGCACAAGGTAATACTTTTCAGCTTATTTTACGCCACAAGGGCGGTGACCGAATATATGATATGGTTTAGGAGAAACCCACCACCGGGTACAATACCCTACTCGTTGCGAAGAGTGGCAAGGGGTCTTTAGTGTGCAATGTCCCATAGAAAGGACACCACACACCCGGTGGTGGCAGGAAAAAAACATTAAGAAGAGCATTGTAAAACGCTCTAAGAGGGCAGGAAGTGAGCTAATGGACACTGCCTTCAGTGCAGCCAGAAGGTACTTAAACACTGACGATGATGGACCTCCAGCCAAATGATGGCAAGCAACTCAAGGTACAAGATGTGCCAACGGGAAGGAGAAGAGTGTGGGTAGATGAAAGTCCACCCTTTTCTAAGGTTATCATCATGAGTCTCATTCACCCCTGTGCCTTGACTTGTGCCGTAGGGGAACTAGATTTACATGCAATACCCATATCACAGAAAGATATTCTTCAAAGTCAATTTGTAAAAAAAACCAAAAAAACCAACGCTCTCACTGACACCACCACGTGTTTTGACTTCACCTTCGTACCGAGCAATCTTTACACAGACCTCAGCAAAGCTGAACTGTACCTAGAGTATTTAGTACAAGGAAACGATGAAGCAGCCTTAACTGTACAACACGATGCAGCCCCAGTGAACAATTTAGTACATTCACTTTTCAGCAGCTTGCAGCTTCTCATCAATGGTGAGAAGGTCACCTCGAACAATGAAGAGTAGTCCTACAAGTCTTATCTCAAAGCCTCTTGACAATGGAGGAAGGTGCCAGAAAGACACGCCTCCAAGGTTGCCAGAACTGGTACAAGGACACCAGAGAAAAAATTGACACAAGGGGTGCAGCGAATGCAAGATGGAACTCAAAGCGAACAGTCCATATCAGCAGAGGGGTTTAGTCTATGGTGGCAAGACCACGCCTGGATTTGTTTACTCAGTGTAAACTCCTACCCTCTCACTGCGAGATCAAACTCAAGTTACATTTTAGCCACCCTGGTATGTGTAGAATGAAGGCATTGGCTACATCTTTTGTATGGTGGCCATATTTGGATTCAGACATTGAGGATTATGTAAAAGGTTGTAGTGCTTGTATCACAACTTTTCAGGTTCCGAAAACTACTCCTTTATTATTATGGCCCTGGGCCACTAGACCATTCCAAAGAGTCATGTTGATTTTTTGGAGGTTAAAGGTCAATAATTTTTCCTGTTGGTAGACAGCTACTCTAACTGGTTAGAAGTTGTACATATATGGATTCTACTACAGCAGAAGCCACAATCAGTGTTCTGAACTTTTTTTTACTAGATATGGATTTCCAGATAAACTTTAAAGCGGTCTTCCATTTATCTCAGAAAAATCAAACATCCACCATATCATCCAGCTAGCAATGGTTTAGCAGAAAAGCATGTTCAGACTTTTAAGAGAATGTTTCTGAAGTCTAGTATTTAGGGTAGCACTGTTGATAACGTCTCTGACTTGTTGTTTAGGTATCGCAATATACCTCACAGCACGACAGGCAAAACACCTGCAGAATTGTTTCTTAAGCGCGTACCCAAGATAAGACTAAGTTTTGTAAAGCCATCTCTACAAGGCAGTGTAGAAGAACACCAAGAGGCAAGTAAAAAGTCTAAAGATAGGGCTCAAAAAGTGAGAATCCTTAATGGAAGAGGAGGAAAAGAAAGGTGGTTACAAGCTGTAATTCTCCCTACCACGGATACTTATTTTCAGTATTTTAAGCACCTGCAGGTTAATTTGGACTAATTTTGTCGACAAAAACACAGGGAAATATATAGAAAATATACCAATATTCACTCTACATCAAAATGTTATAAATTAATTTTGAAACCAACTTAAATTATTATGAACATATATGGATACAAAATGAATAAATAGTTAATTTTGATCTCTCTCATTTTTAACCACATATAATGTCATGATTATTGAAAATTTCTATAGTTAAGCCTTGTAGTTTGCCGACATATTACCCATGATGCACCTTGATCTAGACTAGCATGCAGGTAATTTACAGGAAATATGCTATCCATGGTAGGGAGAATTACACACATCGAGGGACCAAGGTCTTATGCAGTAAGAACTGTAAATCGTAAAGAACATAATGTACATATTGATCATATTATACCTGACAACGCGGTAGCCAAAGCTACAGAGACATTTGAAAAAGATGACCAGGTAACATCTCCCACTGAACCTCTTGTGGCTCCTCCTGTTATTGAGCCATTTGTAAACACACCTCCCAAAATCCTTACAAAGTACCTATAAGGTCTCCAAGCCAAAATCCAAGGACACATAGATCTAGCCCTACAAAGACTACTACTGTGACAACTATATGGTCTGGGAGAGTGGTGTGTGCTCCCTTAAAACTGTCAATTTGATTCTTGATTGTATTTACTTTAGTACATTGAAAGGTGAATAGAAGGGAGGAATGTGGTGTATTACGCATGAGATGTGCGGATAGAGAGAAAGTGTAAGATCCAGTAGTGGAGGAATAGAGTGTCGCGCACGGGGTTCTGGGAGCCGGCATGTGACGAGCGAGGGTTATGTTCTAAAGAGCTGTGTTGTTTCTCTTATTTACTGATCAAATACTAAACCTTTTATTTACCTTACATTTATACTTGTCACTCTCTAGGGTGAGTTTTCTTATATAAAACATGTAATTTTCCCAAAAAAATAAGAAAAAATGTGTTCTTTCATTTGATATTTAGTATGTGGTTTGAGCTTTCCTAGTTTCTGCACAATCTGCATTTTCGCAAATGAAGCCACTCTGAGGTGTTGTCTATCCTTAAGCAGCTGCAGATTAATTTGGACTGATTTTGTTGACAAATATAGAAGGGAAACTATAAGAGTATAAGGATATTTGTCAAAAATCTATCTGTAATGTATGAATTTTAAAACTAGATAAATATTAAATATATTCAGATATGAAATGGAAAAATCATAATTGCTACCTTTCCATCATGGCAAATCACAAATTATATCCCATGTATAAATCTCTATAGTCAAGCCTTGTACTGACCCCAGCCAGTCCATGCTTGTGTAGGCTTTACAGCATTAGCTTTAGATTAGCACATGTGTTAGCCATAACTCTCTGTCAAAGTAGGGGGGTTAAAGGAGGAGTCTATGTTAATAAGCTAATAATAAGAAAGGTTGAGCGAACATGGCGGCAGTGGGTTAGGACGTGTAGAGAGCTCTGTCCCGGCGATCTAAATTTGTATCGGTTAACATCGGCATTATGGTGGTACCTAGCCTCCTTACTAGGCGATAATTACGAACCTTGCAACATATATAATTTGCAAATGTGAACTATTAGTGATAGACATCAGTATAATCACTACCTGACTGGATTTATTAATTCTCACCATTGGACTGTACGCAGTAAACATGGCCGTCACCCTACAACCAAAAAGCCCTACAGATAGCCTGATGCGGACACCAACAGATGAATCAGATAAGTCAATATTAATTATTGCCGATCTACCAGATGCAATAAAAAATTCTGATCTTTCCAATGTTACACAGCGTCGTAAGACGAGCCTACTAACACCTACCCGCCCCACTGACTCTCTAGATAGTTCAGACCCGTCATTACTTAATGAAGAATCGCCGATTCTTATTGCCCTGAACAATATCCAACAAACCTTAACAACCCAGACTGCAGATATCAAAGAGCTCAAAAATTCATGGAAAGGTACTCGAGACTCCCTAACCTTCTCGCAAACTGAAATAAAGGAAAGTCAAGAAAAGTGTAAGGAATTAGCCATAGAAAACCTAGCACTCAAAACAGCAACAATCAAGTTGCAGTCGCATACCAGAGATATGGAGCGCCGTCTGCAAGCTCTGGAATTCGAAGTAGCTGACCTTGATAATGCAAATCGTCGTCACAATCTTTCCCTCGAAGGGGTCCCAGAAACCGATGGAGAAAACCCTAAGGCTATATCATTTGATATAATCTCGAAAATAGCTCCTACTATCATCAGAAATGATATAGATGTAGCATATAGATCAGGCCTCAACAAGGGAATGCGTCCAATAATTGTGATTCTCCATTCTCTGGAACTCAGAGACTTTGTCCTAGCCAACAAGAAAATTCTTCTCAAAACAACGGACATGAAAAGAATCTGGGTGAATGCTGACCTTAACCCTGTAATCAAGAAGAAAAGGAATGAGGCAAGAACGGTAGCACAGTTGGCTACTAGAGCAGGCCTGACTTCCAGACAAAAAGGTATGGGTGTGACTATAGATGGAATCTATTATGGTCATACGGACCTGTCTGATAATCTCCCTGACTAGGTTAAGCTGGCGTCGACAAAAACGAAGAAGTTTGATAACGTTACAGCATTCGCCAGCCACCTGGCCCCGCTTTCAAATATGTTTGAATGCCAGATCCAGATTGAAAATATCATTTTCAAATCTGCGGAGCAAGCGATAAGTTACAATAGGGCCAAATTTGCTTGACATGAAAAGGCCATGCAACAGATCCTGGACACTCCTTGCCCCTACACCGCTAAGTGAATTGCCCGGTCAATACGCTCAAAAGATTGGGATGAGAGGTGTGAACTGATCCTGAGAGAAATCATGCGAGAGAAATTTATTCAAAATGCAAAATTGAGGGATATTTTGTTTGCAACAGGAGATGACAAGCTAGTTGAAGCAACCCTTGATCCAAGATGGGGAGCAGCCTGTACCCTTCAATCAACACAATTACAGGCAGGAAACTACAAGGGCGAGAATAGGATGGGGAAAATCTTGAGAGAAATCACGATTGAACTCCGCACGTTATACCAAGGCCCTGCGCAGCCGGTTGGCCCCACCCCGGTAGAGTAATAGACTGGCCCATACCGGTGCCCACGCTGCAAATCACAGTAGCACTTGATCTCCTCGTGACGACCTATGTGTTTTCACTATCCATTGTCTTCTCGGTACTTTATATGAGTGACGACCTATATAGTCTTACCAACGTTTTACAGCTCTATATAGACATTTCATGGTGATATATGCGACCAATTACTCATACGTACATTCATATACTAAGCAGGACCTGCCTGGAGAACCTGCAACCCTGAGAAGGCCTGGACAATACCTTTTTTACCCAACGTTTTTTCACGGAACCATGTGTATGTTTATCTTGTGAAAATTGCAATCCATGTCGGACTATAAGGTACTGTGTTGACTTACATGACCATGGCTTACCCTTGCATTGCGTGGGAAGTCTCTTCTTTGTGTTAAATGTACTACTGACTGCACCTAGCATAAGTATTGGACGGACCTCTACCATTGCATTGCGTTGGAGAGGAAACCTCCCAAAATTGTATTGTTTCACACAATCAAACTAATCGTAGCTGCCAGGCACAGGCCCTCACGATGGTTAGGGTTTATATAGTCTCTGATTCTCGGGGCAGACCTTTGAAAGAAGCGATTGAGAAACTTACTAGTGCCGAAATTATAGTACATGTACTACCAGGAGCAACGATGGAACAGCTAATTAAAAGAAGCAAAGACGTACTTTTTGATCGGAATGCTGAAGTTCTCTTTATCTATGGAGGGATCTGTAATATTACTAGGAAGGACAGTGTGACCAAAAAACTTGATCTACCCCCCATATCCTCAGACACTATTGCAGCAAACCTGACATCTACCATGAAAACTGGTTATATTGATATCAAGGAAATCCGACCTAAAACCAAAGTACTCTTCTTGCCGATCATTGGTATAGACATTGCTAGGTACAACAAATCTGATGTTCCTCGTGCTACCCAGGTCAAGATGAATTTTTCTATAACTTCTGTAAATGCATCTATTACTGACTTTAATGACACTAATGGATACCCAACACCACAGACCTCATCTCTCGTACACCATAGTACAGGTAGGGGTGGTTGGTCGCACAGATATCGGAAATATCTGGATGGTGACGGTTGCCATTTCATGGGGAAGGAGGACACAATTAAATACATAGCATCTCAAATTCGTGAGGCAATTGATAAATTGACAAGTGTATAAGGTTTAACATGTACAAGAGGCCGGGACTTTTCTCTCTCTTCCTCTCCTTGACCACTACATTTTTTGTAATACTGATGGATTTTGCTATCACTTTATGTTGGTCATTCTCATTCTCACTTTCCATCATTAGCAAGCAAATTTTGTTTCAAAGTTGTAATTTGTTGGGGTTTCATTATGGTAATGTTTGAGCCAGACCGCGTTATCAGTTGGAAAGGATTGAAAATTGTACATTTGAACATAAGGAGTCTTTATAATAAGGTCTCAGAGGTACAATATCACTTTAAAGGTGTTGATGTTATAGCCCTAACCGAGACTTGGTTAACTCCTGAAATTCCTTCTAAAGCATTGACTATACCTGGCTATAATATTGTCCGGTCCGATAGATCTACCCATATTAACAAGCATGGAGGTGGCTTATGTATTTATGTCTCTGATGCAATCATGTATAATCAATGGGATCAGATTTTTAATGTGATTACGAAAGATTATGAATTTCTAAGCATAAATCTGAAATATCCAAATATTAAACCAATTCTGTTACTAGTCTGTTACAGACCCCCGGATGGTAACCAACTCAGTTTTTCAGACTATCTATTTAATAATCTGAAAGACAAGGATCTAGATAGATCTGAATTATTCATAGTTGGGGACTGGAATATTGACCATAGGAACAAAGTATTGTGTAACCGATTGAAAATAGATAAGTTACATAAGCGCTTAGACCTCCGTCAATTGATATTAGAACCAACACGTATTGCACAAACCTCTGCTTCACTGATTGATGTGATTTATACAAACTGTAAATATGTTAGTGAGTCGGGTACCTTAAATTGTCACCTTAGTGATCATTTACCTGTTTTTGTAGTACGGAAGAAGAATAGACAAAAATTTGTTAAGAAAGATGTTAAAGGGAGAAGTTATCTGAATTATGATAAAGATGTATTCCTAACATATTTGGAAAATTGTGAATGCACTAAGTATGATGACAACATTGTGGACCCAAATTTCATGTGGAAAATTTTCTTACAAAATATCACTTTGTCACTTGATAAATTATGCCCAATTAAAACTCTAAAGGTCCCAGATTCAAGACCACCCTGGCTTAACAATGACATTCTTGGGTTAATGCGAGACCGTGATCACTTTTATAAACGTGCATTGAGGCGTGTTAATAATGAGGATGATTGGAATATGGCACATTTTCTGAGAAACCGTGTCCGTACATTAATTAAAGAGACTAAATCTAATATAATAACCCGAGACCTAGAACAAAACAAAAACAATCCAAAGAAGTTTTGGTTAAAAATAAAGGACATTTTTCCTGACGCCTTAACCATATATAAATCTATGATTCTTCCTCTATTGGACTACTCAGATTATATATATGATCAGAATATTTATTATACTAATAATCAACTGCAAAAATTACAGAATGATGCTCTTCGTATCATATATGGACAATACTGGCTTCCCTATCAGGAGCGCCTGAAAACTGAGACACTACATAGGAAAGCCAACTTGTTCCAACTTGAATATCGTCGGAAAAATCACTTAATATTGTATGCCTTTGACTTAACAAAAACTGTATCTTACTTAGACAATAGGCCATTGCATACCAGGATGCATGATGGACCAATATTAAAAGTACCAAATATACTTAATAGGAAGTGTTATAGAAGTGTTCTTTATAGAGCGGTATTGGCATGGAATAGTCTACCAAATAATATCCGTGTACTAAATGATAAGACTGTCCTGAAGTCCAAACTAAGAACCATCTATAGAAATCCTTATGTTGCAAGTATTGATTAATGTTATTTGCTTGCTTTACTTTCTCATATAAATGTTCATCCCATCTCATCTTCATCATGTGTTTGTTTTGTAATGTCGTTTCATTTAATGTGTTTTCACCCTTATATCATAGGACTGAGACATTTCTGATGTAGTATCTAATTCCCTGGTTATGGTAATCTTGATGTAATCTACCATAGGGGAGGGGAAGGAAGATCGTCTATGATGAATCCTCAAACCCGAAATAAAAGCAATTAAAAAAAAAAAAAAAAAAAGATTATTTTCTAGTTATAGTATGAATGAGGTGTATATGTGATTAGTGAGAATCAGATAAGAGTTAGGATACCTGAGTGTAGCGTCTGCCTATGGGTGACACTATATAAAGGTACGAGACTTAGGATGGGTGAGCAGACCATCATAGACTTGATGACAAACACACGGGAGCAATAGTCTAACATACAAGTGGGAATCACACGGGTAGTGTTAGTAGCAGTAACAACGATTACAGTAGGTGAATAGTAAGGATCAGGAACAGCTTAGGACTTAGCCTTCACGGTTGCAGCTTGAGAGAGTACAAACGCGTAACGTTCCTACTTAGGACTTAGCCTTATTGACGGAGTACTAGGGGACAATGGAAATCCCACTGATGGTCTCCAGCGTTGGTTTGATGGGACAGTTATCTAAATTTTTCTACTCTTATTTCTTATTGTGTAAAGAGTACAATTGTAAAAATGATTTGGAGCTAGTGTGAGGTTTATGTTACTTATTGTCGATCATGTACATTATATTCTAATCATTGTTCATTAAACTGTTCATCTCCTTGGCTTGCGTGTTATTGATTAATTATTCATATGAATTATGATTAAGTATGGGGAGTAAACTATCGTCCCATAAATTGTAGAGCTTATGGATATCGATTTACTACAGTCCTTCAAATGATTCGTAGTCTGTGTAGAGTTATTTCCTTAAGTGGTAGAGACTATAAGTATGGGGGCTCGTTTTCACACAAAGAATACTCACTCGACTCAGTGAGAGATACATATGCATAGTTTCATCACATCAATTCATGGCGTACCTTCAAACTCTTTTACTCTTACCAACATCAGTTACAATCCAACCAGGTAGTGTTCACAAAGATCTTTCCCTTTCGAAGACCATAATGCCACTTGCTTCCTGACAGGAGCATCTCTCCCCAGGCTCCATTTGAGTCCGGGAGGCTTAGCCTAGATCCTGGTCTCTCTTAAGTGCTCCGTCCATAAGGCTAAGTCCTACATAGGCCTAAGTTCCTAATAGTCCACCTGGTTATTCCTACCTGTGATATCCCGAGTATACTTATAGTTAACCCTTTCACTGCCATATAGTAAAATCCCATAAGAACACCATTGAAAGAGGATGAATTCAGCTTTCAGAATCTGAAAGAATTTTTCAAAACTCTAATTAGAACCAGAGATACAGCTATTTGAACACCAGACCATCGAGTCACCAAAAAATATTAGAATTGCAATTAGAGAAACTCTCTTTTGCATGAAAAAGATAACGTTTTCATGTTATCCTTATAAAAAGTGAAATAGTTATTTCATGAATTATTGGTTACCATGGAAACCGGTAAAAAGCATATGGTAGGCATATTGCACTGAGGTGACAGTGCAGGGAAAAATATGGGATTTATTCTGTATTTGTGCGGTAGCTAGCACGGCAGTGACAGGCTTGAAACAGATGTGGTTTTGGTTTATCTGGGGAGGATAGTCCTAGAACTCATTATTCTTACATCATTGGCTTACCATAGAGAGAGAGAGAGAGAAGGCAGACCATGCCGGGTGAATCGGGTGACGCTGTGTTGCTATGGCAACACAGGTGGGCAGACAGAACAGTCGATATATATATTAGGCAAAGCAGATAGATCAGCCAATCAGATGCTAGGATTTAGACAAAGAAGGGAAATTCATATATAAGGCAAATGTAACTGGGAGAGGAGATACTGGCAGACAGACTACAGGGGTGTGTTGACCACTGGAGCTGGGCCTCTGGCCCTTGGGCCCTTTGGGGCCTCCCTGGCCTCTGGGGGCTCTGGCCCATGGGGCCAGTTGGATCTAAGCTTTAGTGGATTCCTTGAGAGGAATTGGAGATTGCAGTGGGACTCTGACTGGCTATGTAGTTTTGGAAATAGCTACTCCATGACCATGGATTTGTATCTTAAGGAACCATACAACCCAGCCTTACAGCTTAGCTGGGAAGAATTAGGTAGGCTTATAAGGATCGAGAAAGGTATCAGACTGCACAGGAGTGGTGACTAATGTGAATACATTAGGGTTGGTCGACCGGACACTGTGAGTGAGTACACTCTATCAGACTTTCATCTACTGATTTTATTGAGATACATTTCTTACAGTGTACCCAGAAGGAGAACTATTGTGTAAGTACCTGTTACTGTTTTGATTGTGATTGACTGAAGTTATGCATATTACATGAAGGAAACACCAGAGAGCACTGTATGTCCAGATATTGAGGAAATGAACTAATAAACCTTTTTAATGTACCTCTGCTAAGTGGGTGTTCTCTGTGAAGAAATGAACCCCTTTATGGAGAACTCTCTACCACTAGTGATTAACATCAACAAGAGGAGATTAAGAGCTAGCTACCATTCCCCAAATTAAGCTCTACAGTGAAGCCAAGCGAATTACCTATATATAACAACAACAATTAAAATATATAACACCAAGGTTCAATATGACACCTGATAAGATATTTGCCTTATTTGCATAGTACCAACATTTGGAACATTTTCATCGAAATTATTGAAAAAAGCTTTCCACCTGAAGAATCAAAATTAAATTATAGTTTTAGGTATTTTTTAGGCTAATTTTCTTATTTTGGGCAATATTTCAGGAAATATCAGTTATATCATGACATATCTGGCAGTGAAAGGGTTAACTATTGCTCCCGCCTGTACTTCTTCAATGGTTTAGTGTAGTCTGCTCACCCAATGTAATGTGTATTGTGTTTGAACAAAGGCAAAAGAGTGGGGGAAGGCCTGCCAGGCAGGTGGTCCTGGAAGTAGGTCAGTCCCAGTCTGTCTACAGGTCGATCCGAACCCAGGTTGTTGCTCGCGTTCAAAGGGTAGTAATGCGGTGCCGAGCAGGTCGCACCTTCGTTCATGTCGCTCCAGGCCTACAATTTCGGGCTCCCGTACCATGCCGGTATTTCGGGCTAAAGTGGGTTCTCGGGCTTTCAGGCTATACATCTAAACATCTATGTAATTTGGGATTGCTGCTTTTACTTGTCTATTAACTTCTACTCTGCGAGGTCTGTGGCTCAGGCTTAATGGAAGATGGTCCAGCCCAAAGAAGAGGCATGTGAACACAAGGAGTACCATGAAGAACTGGTTATTTTGGGCTACACTGCCCCTTTTTATAGTTACAGGTCAACTCTGATTTGTCGCTTTGATCGCATGACTCTTGTGACGTCATTTCTGGTCACCACTGTTTTTCAGTCTTTTCATACTCAATTTAGTCTGATTTTGGTCCATTTTCATACCCATTTCGTTCTATTACATCATTCCATTTTTAGCCGGCAATTACCACATTATTCGATCATTTCACCTTACACATTGATAATACCCAATTTCTAGCTTCATATTTTCATATAATAAGAGATGAATTATACCACTGTTTTCATTACAAAATTACAACATATCATATATTGATGGACAGCTTATAACCTCAAGATTCTAGATTTAGCATTGGAATCACAAAATTATGCTCTTCTGGTCACACGATCAGGGTGATGTGACCCCACAATTTTTGGAGAAAATAGAATTTTTTTTGTCAATTTTTCAAAAAATCAAGCAAAAAAGGGTTAATTTTTTTCTCAGAAAATTTTGAATTCAGAAAATGTAGTATATGGTATAGGCAAGAAAATGATATATTTTTTCCCTACATAGGTACAGTCAATTTATGAATGATTGTCAATGATAGAATGTTGGCAATGTGTGAAAATGTGTGAAAAATTAAGAATTTCCTTTATTTTTTACAGTTAGGGACGATGAAACATCAATAATTCAAAAAATGTATATGGTAGAATTATTTTCAAAATGAAATTCATTGAAAAAGAGGTCTTGGCTAATCACAAACCTATTTTGAGTGGTTGGCAGCTTATTTTTCTGAAGGAATCTGTGTGAAATTAATAGTTATACTGAATGTGGTGCCTTCCATTACATGACCAGTGACCTTTGACCTTTGCAGAGAATTTGTGCATAAGTAATGCTACATTTGTGCCATATTTTATCAACTACAATTGAAAAAATCTAACAATAACGGATATCATGTAATTAAAGTATGAAAAGAATATTCTTTCTGGCTAGGATAAACATGTTATATTTTAATTATTGTATATTATTGTACTGACACGGATGGCCAGTCCATATTTGTTAGGCTTAGCAGCGTCATGTTTATATCAGCACACACTTTAACTGTAACTCTCTGTCAGTAGGGGAGTTAAGAGGAGTCTACGTGTGACGTATCATACTATAGGGGTGCCTGCCGCTCGAGCTCAGTCAGAGTTAGCTAAACACTGTTGTGAGTAACCATCCTGGAAAGGTTAGGTCTTAGAAGCTGAGTCCTTGATTGGAATAGAAGCAGAAAGACTGTGTATAAAGGTGGGAGCGTTGACTGAGTATGTTTGAGGGGATTCATCCTTGGAGCTGACCATTGTCGATTGAGATCTTGTCATGGAACAATAGTACACAGGAGATAACTAAATAGAGAACATCCTTTCACGCGAGTGTTACATCTTACATGATGGGGAACTATGATTATGTATTGGACGACAGCAGTCGAACGTGGAGGAGACTTTATAAAGAGCTGGCTATTATCCCTAATTAACACAACTACTTAAGTACACCCTATATAAATGGATAATTAACTCTATAGTTCATTATAAAGAAAAATAACTAATAATTAATGAGAAATATGAGGTTTCAATTCTGGGGGTTATTTTTTAAAAATAACAAAACCCCTAATAGATGAATTATAAGGGGGTGTGAGATTATTTTTTTTCCATTATTTGGATAAATATAATGTTACATATTGTGGGCTGTCACCTGGGCCCAAATCTTCGTAACTGATTTGGCTGATCAGGTAAAGTTTGATTAGGGTCCCATGATTAGAAATTCTGTCTATCATGAATAAATTTTACACCTAATAATTCCTCTTTGACACTATTTTGCAATAACACCATAACTTTTTGTAAAAAGCAAAATCACCGATCATGGGACCCTAATCAAATTTTCCCTGATCAGCCAAATCAGTTATGAAGATATGGGACCTGGGCAACCAATGAGGCAGAACAAAGTCAAAGAATTCATTAAAAATTGAAAGTGGGGTGAAGAAAACCATTTATGGTACATTTATTTACCAAATTTGCATTGACAGTCTGGAAAGGGTTAAAGACACTTTGCATGACAATTTTGATTTATTGTTTTTGCATAATACGTACTATTGTAGAACCATAAAGTACTGTATGTAGGCATTAAACATTATAGGAAAATGAATAGAAATGAATGGCCATTAAATATATATGAAGAATTGTTGCATTAACTTTTAATTAGGTCTAATTTTACATACAATAATACTTCATTATAACTGACACTCATTTGGCCTAACAATAACACATAATAACAAGTCTGGTTTGCGAAGTGTAAGTAGTAGTTTATCATATACCAAAACACAGGCCTATACATAAGCTAGTGGATGTATCACAGTGACAATAACAGCAGCAATAACAACAGTGACAATAAATATAAGAATTACTCTAAGTGACCACAGTAGCAGAGCTCACAGCAGAAAAGAAAAATCACAGCAGCTGCAACATGCAAACGGCAGACATCCAGTGTGGTTGGAATGCAAGGGATACCAGCGTAACGTCATCATGACGTCATGGCTTCTCCCTGGTGACCTACTCGGCATCCCTCACTCACATTATACCGAGATAAGCAGGGGTTATCGTGCCATAGGCTTTATAGATGCGTGAAATTAGACATAGGCTGCGTGAAACTAGGCTTTAAACATTATGTTGATCTTCCATTTCTACAAATTTCTCCAAGATCCACAAAATCATAAAAATGTCTGCACATCCTTAAAATTTTAGATTATTTCCCAAAATTTCTTGAAGATTATGTAATATTTTATTGAATATAATGGTTTTCTAATGTAACACGCCAAGGGTCAGAGAGGCAATTAATAGCACTAGCTTTTAATGGTTCGATGGTGCCTCTCAGTGTATAGCAGCCCTTGACCTTGCAGCTAAACATTTATATTTAATCAGGATAGGTAAATATCAAATACTATAAATGTTACGTAAATAACCACCAGATGCATAAAATTTGAGTAAAAGTGATCCACAATGCAGTTTATTCACTACCTAAATCTAGTTACATGAGAAGGTATGATAATTACAAAAAGGCCTAAAATGAGAACTAAGCCTGAATTTCAGTGGTCAAAGTACATGACTACTAAGTTACTAGTAAATGCTAGAACTGGACGTTCACAATTAATTTACTAGTAAATAGGCAAACAAGGCCTGAAATATATAAGTCTACTTATAATTACTTCGTTTAAATATCTCTAGATTACATAAATAGTGGTGGAAAGTTCGGTGGAAGAAGTTGGTAACTCGGTGCTACCGGCTGCACCACAGGGAATCTGTGAAAAAGTCCTAAATTTGGGATAAAATCAAAGCCAACCTTGGCTGAATCAGCCTAACTAGGCCTTAATTCATCAATAAATATTCACCCCTTATATTAGAAACAACAAAGTTAATTTCGGTGGCACCAAATTTGCAGGTGCCGCCCTGCCACACCCACTGGGTTAATTGACAAGAGGGAGAAAATGTAAACAAACCCTAAACTCAGGGTAAATTCAGGCCAAAATGCCACCAAAAGTCTCTAGTATCATAGCACAATAATAAATTCTTATGGACAAACCTTGCTGATTGGGTAGGTTCATAATTACAATCACTTTAATGTTTGATTGAAGAGAAATGACTTATGTCTGTCCTGTACTGGGCACGGAGCAAAAGTGACTTAAAATTCCAGTGTTGCTAAAGTGGTTGTCAGGAAGTGACATCACTGATGACATCACAGCCACCCAGCATGCCTATTCAAAGATGGCCGACACTGATTCACAAACCTTTCTGGGATCTGTCTTCTTCAATTCTATTTGAGGAGGAAATAACTTGAAATAATGCTTGAAATGGATAGATAAGGTAGGAAACATATAGATACAAGTGAATTCAAGTTAAGAAATTCTGTTTTCATGGAAACAGATGAAAACATCCATCATGTCTGACAAAAAGCGGCGAAAATGGTGGGAAATCATCCATGCGTTTCATGTTGTTTCGATGACTGAATCTATGAGAAGGTAGAGACCATACCCTACACTTTTACTGAGGCAGGCATTCTTTAATGTGCATGGTCCCATAGACAGGGCCATACACACAACAGCTAGTGGCACTAGGCCGTTGATATCCCTGTCATTGGCACGAGGAGGCTAATAGAAAATGGCATAATATTCTTCTTTATAAGTTGAGGGAATGTGAAAATATTGATCACTTAACAAATGTATGCCTGTTCTGAAAAATGGGTAAAAATAGTGGGATATTCCTGCATTTTCTGCAGTTACAGGCAACAAAACACAAATATTGACAAAAGATCAAATTTCATGAAGGAACTCCCTGTGTTTTCCCTAGGCCTATCCTGCGGCAATTTTTCCGGTCGTTTCCAGGAAGCTATTCAAGTTTGACAGCTTCATATGCGGGAAACCTTTGAACAACACGAGATGAACTCAATCCCTAACACTTGAATCATTACAGATAACCGATGGTTGGAACAGCACTAAGCTCCGGGCACTCCAGTCCTGCCTCATCACTACAACCCAGCTGCGGAGATGTGGAGATGCTCTGCCTATGCCCTAGCAACAACTTTTTATATGTGTGATCTATAACTTCAACTGACGCTACATCAGTACAATATTATACTTCCCAAATATGGATTTATTTCTAGAAAATGACAAAAACCTAAAGTACATGCAATTAGGGGTTAAAAATCTCATTAGAAGGAAAAATCTGTTTATGGAATGTATCCACCATTTTGGCTTCAAATTAGCCCCCCCCACCCCCAGCCCCCTAAATAAAAAAAAGAAAGAAAGAAAAAAAGAAAAAAAGAGAGAAAAAAGAAAACATTCATTAAATGTTCACTGTAGGGTGAAGAAAACCATTCACAATACACCTATTTACCAAATTTGCATTAGCCTGGCAAAGTTTGGCCTGCTCAGCAAGACAGGCCAAGTACTGGGTCCAGCCGGAACTACTTGAAAATGTAGATATTCTGCTCAATCCTTGGGCAAAGTTTTTTCCCCCCACTAAACGAGTTATTCTTTAGTAATTGAACAAGTGCACTGCACGCCATCAACGGGGCGAACTCTGGGCCCCTGACACTGGAGGTCGACAACCTACCGGTTAGGCCACCACTAAAGGGGCTGTGGGGAGGGGCTCCAGTGAGGGTCTAGTAGGTCATTTTGCTGGTAGCTGGTGTTCTGCATTCTTTATCATAGTGATATGTAAGAGTTGAGATACCAGCATTTATCTCAACTGACGCTCTGCATCTCGCTCTGACTACACTGTGTCCAATGGTAGCTAGCATTGAATAGGTTGGGCTTGGTGAAGATTGGAAGCAGAAAAGAATACAGCCAGGCGCGGGTGTGCAGGGGAGGACGGAAGGGTTGTTGTTTATTTTGTTTGGGAGGGGGGGGGGGGGCACATTTTGGACGGCAAAGCCATCCAGGAGGAGGGTATAAGAGGGGTGTCCCCTGCCATTGGGGGGGTATGGGGGGCCGCCCCTAGGAAAATTTTGAAAAGATAACCTCTCAATCATGCAGTCTGAGGCATTGAGGTAACATGGTGACCTAAAGGGATAACAACAAATTCATATGTTTTTATTTGCAATATCCATTTCTCAGAGATTTTTATGTATATATGTGAGGATAACCTTTGAGAAGATTTTGAAAAGATACCCTCTCAATTATGCAGCAGAGATGCCACTTCGGAGAGGTGAAAAATCCGGAAAAGTAGGAGGGATATTTCCAGATTTTCCATTTTGGAAATAGAAGGGTAAAGTTATGCATTAGAAAATGTTTATTTTGTAATTAAATTGGTTGAGGAATACTCTCAAATATGAATGTAGGGGTTTTAACAAGAGAAAAGCATATTTTATTTTTAGTGAAAAAATCCTAGTTTATATGGCTGGATGCATCTGCCTCTCTCCTGTGCCTACAGGGGCTAGTACAGGCACACGGCACGGGTGGTCACCTCTCTGCGTCGACTTTGTATACCCCACTCTATCCACTGGGCTGGTTATGTCATGCACTCTGTGGCCACGCTCACCCCTTTGCCTTATGGTGATTGGCCCCTCCTCCCCAACAAGAGCCGCACGGACGGTCGACGTTGCTCAGTGTTGACTTACTATACACCACCCTGTCTTACATCAACTCTTTAGCGTCTGGCAGGATTTCTTAGTAATCAGAGGCTACGGGTAGTGTGACTATACTCGTCAATCAGGCCTCTGCCTACACAGGCATGTAAGTCATGGATAGTCATTTCCGCGGAAAAATAATAAAATTGCTCAGAAAGTAATATAAACCTCATTTTTGAGGAGGGAAATCGAGGTATTAGATCTACATGTTAACTAAGGCAAAATATCATAATGAATATTTAAAAAGTAGAAAATATTCTTTTATTTTTGTACATTTTTTGCAAAAAAAAGTATTGAGGTACCCAAACTATTTTTTCCTCGGATTTGGACGAATCTCAAAAATGATCAGAAAAATTCAAAAAAATGCGGAATTCCGTATTTCCGCGGAAATCTTACATGCCTGCTACAGGGGCACAATGATGCACAAGGTGACTGACTGGTGGGAACCCCACAGGCAGTTTAAGTTATCTAGTTATTGGATTTATGCATAGTGGAGTGGTTTTAAGCATACTCTTTTTTTTAATATGGATATATGGTTTATTTAACTGGTTCATGTGAGTGCATATTCTGCCTGTAGTTGGGAATGGATTTATGCATACTAGAGTGGATAGAACTCTGGAAAGAAAGATTATTTTTTTCAGACACTGTCAATGTCAACATTCTTTCTGCTGCTGTGAGTAATCTGTTTTCAAAAGAAAATATTTTCAGAAATTGTCACTATATTGCTGGCGAGGTACAATAGGCTGGACACATTTGCAATTTGTATAATTCATCACTTTTAGGATGATCACATGCAAAATTTGAATATATTCTGACTGTACAAAAAATATTTGAAATATTTGACATCATCTTATATGCTGCTGTCAGTGACCTGTTTGAAATATCTTTTTTAATGTAAATATTTTTTGTAGATGATTCATGTTATGATAAGAATGATGTTTTCACTAATAGATCGTTTGCAATCTTCATTACATGTTTCTTGTTATACTGAACTGGTCAAAAATCCGGAAAGAGTTGTAAAAGTGGCATAACTGATGCAGTCTGAGGCATTCTGATGTATATGGTATCAAAATTTATTTATATATATAAAAAACAAGAAGCAAATGACTATCAAAGTTCCGATCATTGGAACGATCGATGTTCGCCCTTAACATAACAATGGACATTTCATTGTGTTTGAAAGGTAATTGAACGAAATGTCAATATATCTAATGTATGTAATCTATAGCAATGGTCGTCCCTCAATAAACTGAAGGCCTTCCTACAACCTGAAGGCTATATGGGCTATGAGTAGTGATCACCACCACCACTCCTGCTGTCACACACAACTCAGGGAGGGGCTTAGGAAAGGGGCTCCTACTACTTGTAGGGCCTACTAGGTCCCTGCACCCACCCACCTGCCCACCTGCAGGTGACAGTGGAGGTCCTAATGTGGAGGGGTGGGGTTGATTGGCTCAAGTACTGGTTATGTAACCCACTTCTGGCTTCTCAAACTGCACCCTCCCCCACCCCCACTCCTTGAACAAGGAGTGGGGGTGGGGTAGGGTGCAGGGGAGAGGCCTGCCCACTCAAGAACACTTGATGCACACTAATTGTCCTTGCTTACAAATGCATGCCGGTAGACAAAGGCCTGTAGCTACTTGTATGCAAGATTGTGTAACCGGGCAATCAGATCAAAGCCCAAATACCTACAAAAGACATGACTGATTGAGTGAGCCCTTCCCATAAGCTACAATACTAAAAACTATAATTAAGGGCTCACAAAAACAACAGCCCGGCGCTAGGTATTGACAGCCCGGCGCGCGGGGCTTTGGGGGAGAACCCTGTTGTATAACCTCGCAAAAGGAATAAGATGTGGCATTCTTCTGAATATGTGAAACCCCAATGTAAACAAACCGTAAAAGTTATGAAAAATTTCCCAATTCAAGATGGCGGACGTTGCAGCGTTGGTTACGGCGAGTGATTTCCAACCTTGACCTCGAACCCCCTACTGGCCGGTTATTGTATTGTGCGAAACCGGGCCGGTCGACCAGCCTAAATTTGCATTGGCAGGCTTCTTCCTAGAAAATAACCTTGAGTATAGAAAGCCCCATTTTGCTAAAGCTTAGGGGAGCATTTCTAAAAGATTGTGGACTTTTTGACTATTTTCTAATATACTTTCTTTAAATTTCAATGCGGGAATGGCCCTCTCCAGATAACCCTGATGCGGGAATTAAAGTCCTGATGTGGAAATCCCACATCCCGCATGCCTAGGCAAAAGATCCCTGGTGAATTATATAGATTCAGGGTCGGTTCGAAAACCAAAAAACTCCAGGTTATTCATCTTCATTTTGTATATATGATAGTAAAAAGATTGATCAGATATGGGAACCTAGGCAAATTATCGATTCAATTAAACAAAATAGAATTAAAAGCTGCACATACCACCGCAGCTCCCGCCATAGGCCTAGTACTAACATCCACCGTTCTCGATGTTGATGGTAAATATTGACATATTTCTTCATAATATTAGATCGACCTAGACCTCCTCCGAATATGAATAATCCATAATATATACTCCATAAGACCTGTTGATGCCAATTGAAGGCATAAAAACTGTTCAATTATGGAGGACAGCAACACATGCACCTGTCCGGACTCCGCCTTGCTGGCATCTGATGCAATAGGTCTGTGGTTCAATTGTCTGAATGCATGGTATGCGCTCCGCCCTGGAAGGGACTGCGCATGAAAAATAGTACGAAGAAACACTATTTTCTGGGTTTATATCGATATATAGCCTTCCACCACATCAGCATCATCAAAAGAAGATCGACATAAACCTCTATACTCATTCAAACCGACTGAAATGTGCGGGAAATAGGCAAAATATGCATGCAACCCAGACCAACTTTCGGAGAGAGCACCAGCGCCCGCTATGCTCACTGTCTTACTAATTATCATATTTTTGCAAACACTGCACTTCAGCCCGCACGCTAGGCTTTTCAATACTGAGAAGTAGATGTAAGACAGGTTGACCCCGTTGAGCTCCAAGTGCATTTGCCTTTTTAAATCTCATCAATCTTCACCGTAGACTTTTCATAAGATTGCATTACAGCCGGAAGTAGGTCCAAAATCATGAACTTGTTTCCACTTTTTACGATATATGCTAATGTAGGAACCTGCCTAAATGACCAACGCATCACTCTGGGGCTGACCAATCCTGAAGGGATTGAGACAGCGAACCCGGAGAATAACTGCTGAATTCTGCGAAGCAGTGAAATATCCCTATGTGATTTTACGCAATTGCATGCTATACTGTTCTATGTTTTCACCTGATTTCTTCCCTTTGATGGAAATAAGTGACATCTACAGCGTTTTATGATGTGACTGCATTTTATTACACAAAAGCTGGATTTAATTTCTAATATTAGATTTCCAATTAAACTAACATTCTACTTCCATTGCTACTCTTTTGGTATTTTATCATACTCCAGTAGATCCATGTCCTCATCTATCGTATCGTCAGCATGTGTTGGTTTTGCTTTGTCTGTAGTAAATTGCACTGAAGCAGCTTGTTTCATCCTATTTTCAACGGCTTTCCGCTTTTCCTGAAATGTTTTTTAAAAGAAAATATAGAATATCCATTAATATAATTTGGGGTCACACTATGCAGCATATTTTCATTTGCAAAAAGAAGGTATCTTATGAACTTGGTTAACAATAAAGGAATAGCCACAGCCTCAGTCTCGCTCTGATTCAGCGAGATAGTCAATTTGTTAGAAAGAGATTACAGGAATAGTGGTCTGTTTTCATGTAAGTAATGAAGGTACTACTTTTTATAGCAAAGAAGGATGTGAATAGAGTAACTAAATATATATTATAATGATAATATGTTATGGAATCTATATGGGATACATCAGAAATATAAAGAAATCAGGCTGACCAGCTGATACACGTGCACTGAAACATCAAATTACCTCCACCATTTCTTCAAGACCTTTTAATCTGATACCCTCCACTTTGAGTCCTTCTGCTGCACTTTCAAAAATTGTTGATTTGTCAACTTGTTTGCTCTCCCGAATTTCGAAATATTTGTCTATAAACCTAGAAAAAAGAAAGACAATTAGAATTCGTTTAAAACAAATATCACATTCAATATTTCTTAGTTTCAACAGTAGCAGGTCTGCATTTCCCTCAAAAGGTGCAAAAATAAGCCTGGGATTGGCACCTTCAGAGGGTTTATGATAAATTTGATCTGTGTAATACTACATGGCTGAACAGTCCTTTTGGACCAGATATATCTAATAACTATTTAACCTTTTGAATTAAATTTCTTCACAGAGGAAGATTGTCTAGGATCTTCCTTAAGGATAGAGATTGGTGATTAACGGGCATTTCAGTAAAACTGCAACACTTTTGCCAATATTGCTGACTGCTTGATGTATTATACATCAAATGAAAGGGCAGATTTTTCTAATGGTATAGATAGATTTTTAATGAAATGGGGATTAGAAAAGAAATATATGAAAAAGTGAATTTTTCACTTTTATTTTTAGAATGTCGATATCTTTATCAACAGCTTCTCTGGAATTCTGAGACTTTACGGGTAATGCAAAGACATTACTATGGAGGGAACTGTGTCTCAGATTTTTGTTTTAGGTCCTACTTTTTATTTTATTGAAAAAAACTGGTAACTTTTTAATAATTTTTTCACATTTATTTTCAATATTTTCTTAAAATGTAACTAGGACCTACATAAAAGATCTGAGACACAGTTTCCTGCATAAGAATATTTTAAATATAGATCCAAAGTGTCCAACAAGTACCTTCAATACTAAGTCAGATATCAACCTTCAAAAAATAAAAGTTAAAAATCAAACTTCCATATTTATCGTTCAATTACTCAGTCAATTTTCAATGAAGAATCTTAGTTCATATAACCTTATGTAGAGGACATATTCAAGTGTAGATATGAGGAATATTAAGCAGATATTTCAAAAATTGAGTCATTTATAATTCAAAGATACAGCTTCTGCAAAAAACACCAAAATCACCACTCTCTATCCTTAAGGACAATCTTGCCATTATAGAACTAGCATTGACATTTGTTCATTATACTGCACTGAGGTAGTTATTAAAATACCTTGTGCATATGATTGGCAGTATTAAATCTGTTAATAAAATGAGAAAAGGTTACCAGACTGCGAAAGATGCATTACAAAATGGTTCGAAATTACGTAAATTATATGTCTTATAGTTTGGCTATGGATGGCGTTACTGGTAGGCATGGTAAACCTGTTTGGGTACGACAGAAAGTTTGTTTGTTGGGGTAGTTGGGGTCAACCCTTATGGGTTCTTTCCAGACTGACGACAGAAAGACCTTTTCTACCAGTGGCAGCACAGACAGTCAGCCTAGGGCCAGAGTTAGCCGCTACACAAAGACCTTTTCTACCAGTGGCAGCACTACCTGGGAGAAAATCAATAACTAACAGAATATAAAAGGATGAAGACAGTCAGTATAGGGTCAGAGTTAGCCGCTACACATTTGGATCAATGCGGGTCTTAAGGATTTGGGGGTTTGGTCAGCGAGTAGCATGATAACATCTGGTGACTAAAGAAGAAACTAACACTGTTTGTGAAGCCGTATTGAGACAGGTGGACTTTATTGAGGTAGCTTATCTCCTGGGCTATGACCAACCATTGTACATAGGAATCGTAACACATTTTCTGACACACTGGCATTTGGGAGGTGGCTGATATTCCACAATAAATTAACTCTCAACCAAGCCTTGTCTGTGTTTTGGAAATGAGTGTCCGGACCCAGGACTAGTTCTAGCACTTGGCTAGCAGAGAATAAGAACTATTAGAAACACTAGCGTTCAATACCCTGCACATTGAAAGTTATATCCATATAGATACCAAAAATGCAAAAATAATGATAGGTCACTGTGGAAACTTTTAGGCTAGACCAGTCTTTAACTAATACTTTTCAAAAATTGACTTACAAAATAGATTTTGACATCTGATTTTATTTGCTAATTATTTTGATAGATATGAAATAAAAGCCAGCCAAATGTTTTTGGATAAATGTGTTCATGTTTTCTCAAATGAAAGAGAAAGACCTTTGTAAAATTTGATGGTGTAATATATGTTTTTAACTAGAAATTATATCAAATAAACTACATGTAGTTCAAAAATATAAAAATTCAAAAATAAAGTTTCACACACAAAAATTGAACATTGAAAATTGCTCTCAAAGTTATTATGACAGGCATATGATATCAGTGTTTGTGAAAAACATTTTGAAGCGTCGGACATTATGTCCGAGGTTCAGGAGTAGATCATAGGACATCCTACATAATTTGTCAGACAATTTAAACATAATTTACCAATATCTTTATATTTTTGCCAGACGTCCGACGTTTTAGACCAATGTGTCAGACATTCAGGTAACACGTCGGACTTTTCACAAACACTGCAAAGATGAATATCCATTTAAAAACCTAAAAATTGTTTAATTTAAAAGTATTTTGACAATTCTATGTAATTCTCAGACCCTAACAATAATTTGGATGCATATTATGCCTTTATAAACCCTTTATTAACGAGTGTCAAAAGAAAATGTAAATTTTGTTGCAAATTTTATTTTTCAGCATTTGCAATGTTTTCTCAATATTACTTATTAGTCATAATTCCACTTTTCTCCCTTGAAAACTATACTTTTTAGCCAATTTTCTAAACCATTTATGAATTCTATATATATTATTGAGTCTTTCTGCAAAATTTAAATTAGAGTGAGGAACTTTCAATTTCTGGATATCTGGAAAATGGCGCCATTGTCCTTAAAATAAGTCTTAATTTAATCTTATCACATTATGTATACATTTGATTAAATTAAACCTAAGAGCTAAATAGGAAAACTAAGGCTTTATTTTGACTTACTTTTGACTTAATGACGGGGTACTCTCCCTCATATCGATTATTCCTGGGTTGCCATAGGCTTTGTAGAATTTTCTGGAAATAAGTACAAGTACAATTTTTCAAATGAAATTCTTCTTTAATTGAACTTGAACAACGTTGGACTTCTTCTGCGTTGATGAGGGGAATTAAAATGTTGGTCATCTCATATATTTGTAGGAACAATATCATGAGACAAAACATAGATACTAAAAAATATGAAAGATCTTTATCAATAAAAGACCTGCTTAGAAACCATACAATCTAGGTCAGCAGGAACACCAGTATTCGAGACTCTAACGCCTGCCTGTCAGCCAGGGATCAGGGCCAATGAAAATTGGAAAGCAATCCCAATGCTAATTTTTTAAATAGTTCTAGGATGTTGTTATACTGCTATGGGGGAACGTAATTTGCACATAAATACTAAAATATTAATGTTTTTGCACTATGCTAAGCTGTATCTTGTGTAAATTAGGTATTTATAAATAAGGCCACCTTTGTTTACCCATGAAAGGATTCTATATTTAGTTTTAAAATCCCTTCTTAATAATTCTTACACATATCTTTTTTCTTGCTAAAGGGTTGTAGAAGGCACAACACATTTTAAATGTATACATCTGGTTATCTAAAATCACCTTTACATTGATTTTCTTATGAATACTTGCTACTTAATTCAACCCTCTTTTTCTTGAAAAATTAATAAATCAGCCGTTTTGATTGACTTTCAAGATGTCTGCCAATGAGATTGCAAATTTTATAGTTTGTATATTGTATTTTGTGATTTTCTTCATCAATATTGTTAAAAAAAATTGTGTAAACAGTTCATTAGCATTGTTTTACAGTCATATTTTGGATAATCATTTCGTTGAAATTGCATTTTTTTTGGTCAATTTATGATACATATATGGTTAGGATTATCTGTAAATATAACGATTAATTCTTGATTTTGGGACACACCATCCTTAGTAATTTTACATAGCAGGTATTTGCAAATATTAGAAATACATATCTGTTTATTTGTTTATTGGGTTAGTTTAAGGTAACGCTTTGCAGCTGATTTTACGCCACATAGGCGGTGACCGAATCTATGAGATGAGGTGCCTATTTGTAGCAGTGGGACCCAATGCCCTCTTTATAGTGCTGCCTCACTGAGATATCATGTCATAGGCCCACACAATACCCCACCAAGTCACATTATACTGACACCGAGCCAACCAGTCATGTTTCGTGGTTCTTATTTTATACCGAGTGCCAGGCAAGCAGTGACCACTACCATTGTTAAAGTCTTTAGTGTGACTCGGCCAGGAATAAATCCAAAGACCTCCCAGACTAAGAGCGGGCACTCTACCAATTAAGCTACCAGGTAGAACTGTATAACAAATGAAAGGAAATCACACAGTGAACAACTTTCTAATCAAAATTTTTCTCTAAAATCAGTATTTATTCTGATTCTGGAACAATTCTTGGAAAATTGGCTAAAAAATGCCAACAATTTGATAAATTTGTGTATCATAAAAAACATTCTATGGTTACCATAGCCACCAAAATAAAAGGTGCAAATTCATTTTTTAAATATTGGTATGTAGCATCGTGAGAATATTAAAGTTTAACAAATCAGAAATTGAAAATAAAAATTCTATTGCCCTTCTTTTTTGCTCAAAGTCAAATCCGTTTTCGTGCCATCAGCATTGGGTCAAATAGACAAGTTCTATCACTTACGCTCTCACTAGGTCTTCTTTATACAGTATGTTGATGGGTTCAGCATCAGGTGCTTCTCGGCTGTAGTCCTGCTCCACCTTAGGAGGGTACGCAGCATAAACGTCATACCACAGGGGTTTTTCTGATTCTTTCAGAGCACCAGAACGTAACAGTCCCCGAACCCTGTCCAATGTAAAGAGAAGAAACGTTCAGTGTGATGTAATCATGAGGAAATAGTAGTGAATTAAACATTCTGTCGGTCCCACCACTTTTGTCACTTTTTCGCAGAACGGCAAATATGTCCACCTGCTTTTAGTACCAGGACCCAGATCTCTGGTGTCCAGAACAAGATGGGACCTAACTTCTTAAGTATCTAGCACTCTCTTAAAAATTTACTAAGTATAACAGTGCAACTCCTTAATAACGAGCTTGGCAGAGGTGGCCTGTCTCATCTGTGAGAATTGGTCCATGTCACTTTTTCCTATCAATTAAGTTTTTTTCAAACAGCCATTACAGATAACTGATGCTGAATAATCGTTTCTCACCTAGATAATATGGAATAAACCAATAGAACACTTGTGTTTATCATAATTTACTATGGTGTATGGGGAATAAAGAGAGAGAGAGAGTTGAGCAATACTATTAATCTCGTTTGCATTAAACCTTATCATTAAGTTATTGTGTTTGTTTGCTGTGTTTGTTGGGATAGTTTAACATCCGGCCAACCCTTCTGGGATCTTTTACCAGACTGCACAAGGGTGTTGACTGAATCTATGATATGATTAAGGAAACCCACCACCGGGTTCTATACCCTACTCTTTTCGAAGAGTGGCAAGGGGTCTATAATGTGCAATGTCCCATAGAAAGGACACCACACACCCAGCCTTTCATGACCCGGTTGGGGACCTCTAATGACAAGCAGGGGATACTGAGGTAACATTCTTCCCAGGGCGCTCCAACAGGAGCCCGGCCCTGGTTCCCCATGGGGTTAAGAGTTTCTGTGAAGTTCTGCTAGCCAGTTTATCTTAGGGTAGAGGTTTTCTTCGCTTAGGGCGTTCAAGTCGAAATACTTCACTTAGGGTGTTCAAGTCATCTCAAAGAAGAGGCATGTGTACACAAGGAGTACCAAGAAGGAACTGTTTATTTCAGGCCATAGCACCCCCTTTTATAGTTACAGGTCAACTCTGATTGGTCACTTTGATCATGAGACTCTTGTGACGTCATTTCCAGTCACTACCATTTTTTGGGCTTTTTGTACCCAATTACAGATTTCAGTCTATTTTCGTACCCATTTCGTTCTATTACATCATTTCATTATTAGCCGGCAATTACCACATTATTTGATCATTTCACATTACCAGTGTCCGAAATTAAGGGTGCACCCTGCACCCGAGGTGCATGATTTCGAGGCAGGGTGCATGATTTTCATTTAGCATTTTACAGTTTTGCACACACAGAGATGTCTCCTGGTGCATACTTTAAGAACCACTGCACCCAGCGGGTGCATAGAATAAAACCTATATTTTAGACACTGCATTACCAATTGATTATACCCAATTTCTAGCTTTATATTTTGTACCACAAAAGATGAATGGACAATTCATCACAATATGACAGTGTCACCTACTTGTAGAGGTATCATACCAGGGAGACGGAAAGAATCAATAAAGGGTAATGTATAAACACAGTCGCAGTAAGGTAGCAACGGAGAGCGAGAACTAGAACTGAAAGGATAAGACTAGGTGGAACAAGTCAGTGCTGGTTGTATTCATACATGACCATATGCTAGGTTGGACTAAGGAAACACCTGTGTGCAGTGTACCGAAGGATTGAACTACTTGGAGACTTAGAACTATACCATTAGGCAAGGTCTCGTATACCCATGTGATTAGCTGTTACTGTTTGGATATCTATGGGTATGGGCTTGATTTAAGGAGCTAGACTAACTGTATGACGAATAACTTTGAACCTCTGCAGAGCGAGTCTCTTTTGAACACCCTGGGTGAAGAAGGAATATCTATCACTGGCTACCATTTAAAGACAAACGCGCCATCTGTTTGTGCGCACAGGGGCAGCGCAGCCTGCAGGTATGAGGGTGCAGTGGAGCGTGATGATCAGCTCCTCTGCATAGGTGCCTGTGGGAGGTGGGGTGAGGGCAGTGCAATAATGGGTGTAACTTTGTTAATATTTATCCAATCTTTACACAATAAGCAGTAAAATCATCCATAGGATGTAAAGAGCAATAATACAATATAATACTTCAGGATATTTTGTATTTTGAGAGATTTAGGGACCATTAAAATAAATAGTTCTGGTGGGTTAATTCCAGACTTGCAGGTAGATAATCAATTTTTCTGGCTATATTCATGCAGTGACCCCATGTTTTCTTTGTTGAAAATGAAAGCTAACAGTCCATCACACACTATGTGTCATTTTTATTGATTTTTCAACCTTGATTTTGTGTGTGTAGACTTTCTTGTCAGAAATTTGATATTTTTACAAAATTGATTTGTAAGTAAAATAGAGTGAAATGCAGTAGAAAAAACTTTTTTTTCCAGTCCATGCATAAAGGATGTGAACATGTGTCTTAGCTTCAGATTTGAGTGATTAGATTGTTATTTGAGGATTAGTATGAAAGTTGGTTGGTTGGTTGGTTATTGGTTGCTTTACGCCCTAATTAACAGCCAGGGTCATATCAAGGGCGGTGATGGTGATCGAATCTATGAGAAGATAGAGACCATACCCCTACACTTTTACCGAGGCAGGTGTTCTTTAATGTGCATGGTCCCATAGGCAGGGCCATACACACAACAGCCGGTGGTTCTAAGACCTTTGATAACCCAGTTGTTGCCACTGGAAGACATGCAGAGGGGCCAAGTAGCCAGCCCACCCCAGCTCAGAATTAAACCCGGGCCGCCCGCACAGCAGACGGACGCGCTGACCACTCCACCACCCCACACGCCTCTTAGTATGAAAGTTTTCATGAAAATTGTACCTGTCAATATGGCTCTACAAAACCTTAGTTTTGAAGAAATTATGCACATATTATTACACCTGTAGATAAAAAGTAAGCATGGTGACCCCCTAGTTTTTTTCCCATTTTTTGGACTCTAAACATATTTATCTGGTATTTCTCCCAGGTTGGGGCTGGGGTTGGGATTGGGGTGGGTGTTGAGGTTGGGGTGGGGGTGGGGGTGGTGTGTAAGGGCTGGGGGCATAGGGAAGTGAACTGAACTTGTAGGGAGCTTAATAAAAACATCTGATCAGTGTATCACATTACAGTGAATGAACAATCAAAGTGCCGACAGACAGTACAGGCCAAAATAGTGTTTTAACAGAATAATACAGCCCAGAAAAGTCACAATATTGCGTAGTAATATACATTTGTTTGTTTCGTTTCTTGATATGGCCACAGTACAGATGTTTTTATATGCAATAAACGTATTTACAAGAATGTACATATTTAAACTCCACCCGCGGATTTGACCACAAAAAGGGCTTGTTAACATGGCTTATAATAATATAACAGGGTGGCTTATACAGGGAATAAGGGCCAGGACTACGTCATAGGATTATTCAATATAATGGCAGTGTTCGAAATTAAGTATTTCATTTGTGCACCATCCGGGCGCATAGGCTTCAAGAGTGTGCACCCGAGAGCTTACCCATGCACTCCCCCAATACTTAAATATGAAAATAGACTGAAAAAAAAAGTGCACTCACCGGGTGCAGAGTGCCAAAAATCGTGCACCTGGCGATGGAAATGTGCACGCAGGGCGCACCCTTAATTTCGAACACTGAATAGTAACATAAAACTTTGTGATCAAACCCTCTCATAGAATATCAACAAGAGAAAATATATTTTTCAGTCCTATGGACCAAAAAACCTTGCTTTTGTGGCAAAAAATAATCATCTTTATTGATCAAAAACTTGTGACACCACCTTTGGTACCCCCTCTGACAAAGGCTATTTTGGGGATTCAATGACAACACACATACAGGTTGGCGTTCAGGGGACCAATATGTAAACCTCCCTACTACCAGTACAACCCCCCCACCCCCAGCCCTCCACTTAGCCTGTTATGTAATGTTTTCGCGCTGCTTGTCCCCCGTTGCAGGGAACTCAAGCACGGCCGGAAGGGGGGTGGGGCAGGGCCCACACCACCCTCACCTGTCAATCAGGGCCAACCAGAGGGGACTGCCTTGACCAATCAGGGGCAGTGGCAAGGGGAGGTTGGAGGGGAGAGGGTGAAAATTTCACGCCTCTTGGCTCTACACAATGGAAAAACATCTGACAGTAAGGCTTTTGGGGCGTACTCTACCAGTAACCACTAGAGGGCGCCCCAAAAGCAAAAATCAAAAACAATATTTTGTATGCTCATTTTCTTTGATAATATCCATATTGGTGCCGTCAGCAAAGCAAGGGTGGACAGAACCACGGGCCCGGGGGCCCGAGGCCCTTAAAAACAGGTCGGGCACCTAGATTTTCTGGCCACGGGGCCCGACTGGCCCCTAGAAAATCTTGGATAACAATGACAGATTTCTATATATTTTTACAATAAAACATGATGTTTTCAAAGACAATCTGATTATATATATGTGAGGCCCCCTAGATTTTGGTGAGGGCTCCTAGATTTGGAAAGCTGGGGGCCCGACTGGCCCCTGGATTTTTAGACTTATGTCCACCCCTGCAAAGGGTTAAAGGACCGTTCTCGTCCTCCCGTCATTAAGCACACATACGCCGACATTAGCCTAACGACGTGACGGCAGGCGACGTGTTTTTCATTGGTCACCTTTGCAAATTTGGCGCGCTAATAAGATGGTTACACTTATAACGTAGCCAGCGGCGACGTCGTCAGTGACGAGAACGTCCCTTTTATATAGATCTACTAAAGAATGTAATTCTTTTTGCACTGTGCTTCAGTACACTGCGATATTTTATTATTCTCTAAAATATTCAAATCGTACCAATATATGGGCAGGGTTCTCCCCAAAGCCCGGCGCACCCATTTTTTTTTATATAAATACATTTTGATAGCAATAAGCATATACATCAGAATGCCTCAGACTGCATCAGTTATGCCACTTTTCCAACTTTTTCCGGATTTCCGGATTTTTGACCAGTTCAGTATAACAAGAAACATGTAATGAAGATCATAATTGATCTATTAGTGAAAACATCATTCTTATCGTAACATGAATCATCTACAAAAAATATTAACATTAAAATAGATATTTCAAACAGATCACTGACAGCAGCATATAAGATGATGTCACAGACCGTGTCAAATATTTCAAATATTTTTCGTAAAGTCAGAATATATTCCAGGCATCATACCGCCCTCCCAAAAAAATAAAGGAATTTAAAGGAAGTTTTTTTTCGTAAAAATAAAGGAATTTGCAGGGATTTCTAGGAAAAATAAAGGAATTTTAAAGGAATATTTAGAGAACTTTTAGAGAGTTTAAACATGAAATAAGGCAAATAATATTGTAACGGGACTGCCTTCCTGTTGATTTTTTCTGTGCAGCACTGCGTTGACCCACGTCGGTCAATGCGTCGACTCATGTTGATCGACTCGTCGACCTGGATCGAGCGACAGCTAGAAAATTTTGCAATTTTATCTCTAATAATATGGAATTCTATGCATTTTATGAGATAATGTGACATTTTCTTACTCTAGAAAAAAAAAAAGAATTTAAAGGAATTTTTCATGAAAATGAAGGAAAATAAAGGAATTTTGCCTATTTTCACAAAAATAGAGGAATTTAAAGGAAATTCCTTTAAAATAAAGGAACGGTATGATGCCTGATATTCAAATTTTGGATGTGATCATCCTAAAACTGATGAATTATACAAATTGCAAATGTGTCCAGCCTATTGTACCTCGGCGGCAATATAGTGACAATTTCTGAAAATATTTTCTTTTGAAAACAGATTACTCACAGCAGCAGAAAGAATGTTGACATTAACAGTGTCTGAAAAAAAAACTTTCTTTCCAGAGTTCTATCCACTCCAGTATGGGTAAATCCATTCCCAACTACAGGCAGAATATGTACTCACATGAACCAGTTAAATAAACCATATATCCATATTAAAAAAAGAGTATGCGTAAATCTACTCCACTATGCATAAATCCAATAACTAGATAGGGCAGCATGACTGCAATTAAACTGCCTGTGGGGTTCCCACCAGTCAGTCACCTTGTGCATCATTGTGCCCCTGTAGGCAGAGGCCTGATTGACGGGCATAGTCACACTACGCGTAGCCTCTGATTACTAAGAAATCCTGCCAGACGCTAAAGAGTTGATGTAAGACAGGTGGTAAATCTGAGCGACGTCGACCGTCCGTGCGGCTCTTCTTGTTGGGGAGGAGGAGGGGCCAATCACCATAAGGCAAAGGGGGGAGCGCGGCCACAGAGTGCATAACACAACCAGCCCAGTGGATAGCGTGGGGTATACAAAGTCGACGCAGAGAGGTGACCACCCGTGCTGTGTGCCTGTACTAGCCCCTGTAGGCACAGGAGAGGGGCAGATGCATCCAGCCATATAAACGAGGCATTTTTCACTAAAAATAAATATGCTTTTCTCTTGTTAAAACCCCTACATTCACATTTGAGAGTATTCCTCAACCAATTTAAATACAAAATTAACATTTTCTAATGCATAACTTTACCCTTCTATTTCGAAAATGGAAAATCCGGAAATATCCTTCCTACATTTCCGGATTTTTCACCTCTCCGAAGTGGCATCTCTGCTGCATAATTGAGAGATTATCTTTTCAAAATTTTCTCAAAGGTTATCCTCACATATATACCTAAATTTCTCTGAGAAATGGATATTGCAAATAAAAACATAAGAATTTGTTGTTATCCCTTTAGATCACCATGGTAGATCTACCTCAGAATGCCTCAGATTGCATGATTGAGAGGTTATCTTTTCAAAATTGTCATGGGGGAGGCCCATACCTGCCATATGTCCCGATTTGGTCGGGACAGTCCTGATTTTAGCCTCTTGTCCCGATTTCAAAGTCGGGACAGTGTTTTTAGTTTTTGAAAATTCTTGTAATGTATTAGGTAAACCATGAAAAATTTGTCATAAAAAGCTCCTTATTTACTTAAGGGTCCAAGGGACTGTCCCGATTTTCAGCCATTTGGATATGGCAGGTACCCCCCCCCCCCCCCCCAATGGCAGGGGACACCCCTCCCATACTCTCCCCCTGGACGGCTTCACTGTCCAAAATGTGCCCACCCACCCCCCCACCCCCACCCAAACAACAAACAATCAAAATAAACAACAATCCTTCCATCCTCCCCGGCCCGGCACACCCGCGCCTGGCTGTATTTTTTTCTGGTGAAAACCCTGATGGGTTTAATAAGATATAAGTGCTCCAAGTTGCCGCATTCGGCTTCTGTTCTAAAGCCGCCAGTCATTCACAGTCATTTATTACTCAATGCACTGCGTCGGCCCATCCTCCGCACTGCCCTTGAAAGTTACAGGCATCGAGACACAGGGCACGGCCTGGCTTCGGCTAGCGCAAGGGCCTTGAATATTTCCTATTATCGCTCATTTTCTTTTGAGACGCTGTATTTTTCATTAATGGATACAACTTATATATATTCTAGAAAAGCTACCTAAGTAGTACTCTAGAGTTCCAATTGTGATAATAATTTCCTGGAAATTTACCTGGAAAAGATCGTCCCCGCCTTTTCAAGTCGGCTTCCCGGCCCGGCCATGCCTAAATATTTCGGTCTCGCCGACTCTCGCCTTTCACGCGTGACTTAACGCAGCATCATACTTCGACTTCCGGGATATATGTAGTAGGTGAGTTTTGATCTTATTAATCATATTTTTCTCGATTATCTATTTAAATAAAGCAACTGTCAGCATAGAGAACTGCTCTGTATTTCAGAAATTCAAATAGGGACCGTGTTTTATTGCAATTGAAAGCAGGGTTTGATCAGTAACGGTAGCTTTCATTGCTAAACATCGCACACCCACTCTTGTCCAACTCCAACTTCTAACTCCAAGGCAATGCCCAATGCCAATGGCAATCATCCCAATCCAATAATGGAATGGACCAATCATTTGTCGTCCAATCTAATTAGATTCTGTTGGGGGTATAAAATGGTATATGGGGTTCTACAGTGGATACATGTCACTTTTCCTGAGAATATACAATTGAATTACGTCATTTCTTCAAAGTCAGATTTCGGCCTTTTGAAATTTTTCCTATGAATAAAACCAATTATTTCACATAGAGTGTAGACTAACTACTCATGGTAGAAACAATAGCTTAATCGGATATCCAACTTGTGTTTTGCCTATAATTAACTCCCGAACTTTGTCAATTTTCCATTACATCAGAATCGTTGGATTCTGACATTGGCTCAAATGGGTCAAGTGATAATCCCCACATCCCATTTAGATCTATATCATGCCACTTATGTCCAATTTTTACCAGTGTGAGTTGCCTATACGCCATATGCGGGTCTTAAAATAACGCATCGCGCAGCGAAATTTCGCGGAAATCGCGAACGGACGTTGGGGGTGCGTTTAACATAGGATCCTATGGGAGAAAACAGGTTATTTCGTGCTAACTTGTTAAATATCCATCCAATCTTCAAGCAGTAAATGAGAAAAAGTTTGGAATTAATCCCAGAAATGCGATACAATCCTTCAAATTTTCGCATTTTGTCTATTTTTCGCATAATCGCGAAAATTCGCGTTTTCTCCATAGGGGCCAATGTTAAGTATGGTCACTTCTGGAGCCCAGTATTTCACCGCGCGACGTCGAAAATGCCGAGGATACCGCTGACCCGTTTACGCCGTATACTATCATAACCTAATTAGATTCTTTGGGGGGCATAACATGGTATATGGGGTTCTACAGTGGATACATGTCACTATTCCTGAGAATATACAACTGAATTACGACATTTCTTCAAAGTCAGATTTTTATATTTGGCATCTAAAATACATGCCCTGAGCATCTATTTGCAGTTCTATGGTTTTCCATGCTATTTTAGGTCAATTCTTTTGGATTTTGAAAAAAATAGGTAAATATTTCCTTAAAAAAAGTTAGGGTATGGCCAAAAATTTAGGGTAGGTAGGGATACCTGAACACAACAATTTTTTATTTTTGGCCTTACTGACTTTACAATACATGATCGCAGAGTATCTGTACTGACAACTATTCCAGGATTACCCCAAACTTTCTGTGGGTCTTTTTTTATCTCACATTTTCTCCCCCTTTTATGAGTGATGGGTCTAGCACCCTGGGTTTTGCAGGCATCATACCGTTCATTTATTTTAAAGGAATTTCCTTTAAATTCCTTTATTTTTGTGAAAATAGGCAAAATTCCTTTATTTTCTTTTATATTCGTGAAAAATTCCTTTAAATTCCTTTTTTTTTCTAGAGTAAGAAAATATCACATTATCTCATAAAATGCAATGAATTCCATATTATTAGTGATAAAATTGCAAAATTTTCTAGCCGTCCATCGATCCAGGTCAACGTGTCGATCAGCATGAGTCGACGCATTGACTGACGTGGGTCAACGCAGTGCTGCACAGAAAAAAATCAACAGGAAGGCAGTCGTGTTACAATATTATTTGCCTTATTTCATGTTTAAACTCTCTAAAAGTTCTCTAAATATTCCTTTAAAATTCCTTTATTTTTCCTAGAATAACCCTGCAAATTCCTTTGAATTCCTTTATTTTTACGAAAAAAACTTCCTTTAAATTCCTTTATTTTTTTGGGAGGGCAGTATAATGCCTGTTTTTGTTATAGAATCTTGCCTTTCAGGGTACCTACCCGTGATACTTGAACACTACCTTTTGCTTTGAGGGCGAGAATACAGGCAATCAACCAGAGAAGAGCGCAAGGCCCCCGACCCAACAAACTTGTTGTCGCCCCTTTTACTACTTGTATGAGATAATGGTACCTTTGACCTTTGTATGTGATACGAGCTACAAACTGACCTAAATTATTCAGCTGGCCTCCTGGGCTCTTCAGGATTACTTAACTTGGTTTTAGGCACAGCCGGTTCTGCATTTTACAATAAGCATTTTCTGAGATAACTGTTACATCTGCCCAACAACCTATCTTAAAATTGATAACATCACCTTTATCCTGTAGGTCAATGTACCACTCAGTTTCGTCAGAAATCTCGCGATCGATAGAATCAATACAAAACTCAGGTTCAACACAGGGTTTGTCAATATCATCTTCACAGAAAATAGATCCAAGAAAATATGTGTCTTCACCGTCAGACTCTACATTCTCTTCAGACACCTCATCTAAATTTCTGCGACCTGAACCTCTGCCTCAATAGTAACCTCTACCTCTACCTGAGCTTTGACCTGAACCTCTACCTCAACTATCTCTCTGGCTATTTGTAGAGTTACAACAATGAGCATAATGCCCCTGGTTACCACATTCGTTACAAAACTTATCTTTCATGGGACAAACTTCTTGACAATGATAGAGAAGTAGGTTACAAATACTACAAAATCTGTCAGAACTTGATCTTCCGGGTCTTCTGCCCTACCGCTCTCAGGGGTCGAAATAGCACGGGCCCAAGGGCCCGAGGCCCCTAAATAATCTGTGGGGCCCCTAGATTTCAGGTTCGGGGGGCCCCACTGGCCCCCAAGAAATCTGAAATTTTAGATTTGTAGTGAAGGGAAAGGCCCCTAAAACTTGTTGTGGGCCCAGTAATGCAATAGACTGGGGGCCCGACTGGCCCCTGATTTTTTTTATGTTATTTCGACCCCTGGTCCTCGACCTCTACCACAGGCAACATGGTCAACACTCTTCCTACTAACAGACTCATTTTATTTCTTTACCATTTCAGAATTATGAATACATTCGATACAATTTTCACGTGTGAGGTCTGCTTTTAACTGCAACTCAAGCTACAACTCTTTATCTAAAGTATCTATAAATATAACCAGTCTGTCTGGTATCTCCTTGTGTTTGTTGTTAAACTCACAAGTCTCTAATAACTCCATGGGAGACGTGTAGAAATTTTCGGCACTCTCGCGGGCTTCTTGAGAACGCAGATGGAACTTTGCACACTCTTGGATAATGTTGCGCTTCAGCACAAAGTAACTCAAAGCGCTGGAGAACGAGGGTTAAGTTGAAGGCATTGGCCACAGGTTGGGCCACATTTGTACTGGCAGCAGCCGCTGGGGCCATGGCATTGAGTTGTGGAGGGCAGTTGTAGATTTTCTCAGCCTCGCGACCCATCGCTTAGACTAAGGAACTGACTTGGACGGCACCAGTCTCACTATCTAACTTGGTTGCGGTCCTGAACCTCAGTCTATGTGAAAATCATTTTGAAACATCAGACATTATGTCCGACATTTTTCAACTTCCTGTTGGACATTTAGCTTGACTGTCAGACAAAATTCATGAAGCTGACCTGGTTGTTTTTTTTCCATAAGAATAAGACCTGATAAAAAGAATCTAAGTCTTGTTTTCTAGCTACACCTCTAAAATTATTCCAATCAGTCTGAAATTTTGCTGGACAAAATGTCCGACGTTTTAGGCACAAACGTCGGACATGCTGGGTAAAACGTCGGACATGTCCGGCATTTTAGGACTTTTCACAAACACTGGAACCTGAGAAACCGTTGCTTTCACCCAGGCCAGTCAGCAGGCTTGTCAAACTGGAAGCTCTCAGGAAGGTTGGACTTAAGCATGGTTGAACTGTCACTCACAACTGATGGGTACAACTACAAGCTAGGGCACCGGTGGTGGAAATGACTATAACTCACATGGTAGCAGTCTGTAGATGTACTAGAACTTGTAGATCTGCAGCAAATCAAGCCACAAACAACTGTCACTGACACTGACCTTGCTTTAAACTGACACCCATCTGGCTTTTAATTAACTTGGGCACTGACACTGGCACTGACAGGCCAGACAGCCCAGATCAGTCTCAGAATACTCAGTACAAAAACTTTCATGAGGCAAAAATCACAGTTCCATAACTTCTCTGGATGTTCACAAACTCACCACTTCTGACACCATGTCGTGAGACCGGTAGTCTTTCTTACGTTGTGTAAGGTGTCAATATACAAAATCCAATATCATGGTTACGAAATACACGAAATGAATGAGAGTCATGAAGCATGAAGTGCACAAAATCTGTAATGTACGAGATTCTAATGACCGGAAGTGACCCTGGCAAAAGGTCAAAGTGACCACTTGATGTCAGTGTCCGAAATTAATTTTACAGCAGGTTGCATGAATTTTTATACTGTGCACCCGACAGATGCACACATTTTTGGTGGAATAAATAACCTTATATCACTGAGGGTGCACTGAAAGACTTGCCGGGTACACTCATTTCAAACTATGCACCCGGCGAGTGCACAGAATTAAACCTTAATTTCGGACACTGGATGTTGATTAGCCAATCAGAAGCCAGGTTGTGGCTATATAAGCGAGGGATTTCACAAGAATAAACAGTAAAAGTAGACACGCAGGATGAACTTGGACGTCCATGAATGGGTACGAGATGGCCGAAGACACAAGTTGAGCTGGGAACTGACATTAGGGACGAGACAATGGGCAATCAGCCTACACGCTACCACCTTTTTATTTTTTTGGGCATTATCCCCGTCTTGCGTCTAGAATGGTCAGTTACTTACACGAGACTGTTACAGGCCTGGTACGAGACCCTGTATCCTTGGGCCACCCTTAAAAAGAAGTTTGTTTCCTGTCCAGCACCCGACTGACTTTTTATGGGCCTACTAGATACTTTCTTTTTTCCAGATTTTTTCGGATTTTTTTTTCAACAAAAAATTTAGTTAAGGCCTTACCAAAAATAAAAATTACAAAAAAAAAGATTTCCCGACCTCCCGACTGGGGTTTCTCCTAGCCACCCGCTGGACAGGAAACAAACGTTTTTTAGGGTGGCCTTGGACAAGCAAGGAGAAAGCGTCCATGTTGTTTCTCTTGCTGACTGGGACAGAAAGAATGTATTTTGTCGGCCTCTCTGATCAAGGGGGCTACGATACACTGTTATTCTACATATTGAACGCTAGTTGTTGTAATGTGGTTAATTAATAATTGGGGAACTATTCTTATGATGTTCGACGATATTGCCTTTATCACTTCTTCAATAAATGCTAGTCAAGTGGTAGGTAAGTTCACGAGATGGGCGTTCATTTCCACAACGCAACCAACACTTGGCTAAGAGTCATTTCTTGGATCACATAGATGCGTACAGAGCCAGTGCAATGATGGTTAATAATCCTAGGATCACAAGTCCAGTTGATGAAGAGTAAGCTTTCTCCTAAGAGTCTGCCTGATCTTACATCCAGCTGCAACACAGTAGTTCCTTCAACAGTCACCATATGTCCTTTCTACTCGTAGCTATCTAAACCCCTTTGAAACCTTAAGACTAGTGTTGTCCAAACGTAATAGTGTTCTCCGCTGTACCCATAAGTTCTTTCCAATATTTAGCAGTCTGGTATTGATTTTCCCCGAGTATTGACGCTCGCTGGGAGATGTGCCCTGTCTGCTATTGCTCGACAGGTATATTGACACCTACCAGCAGCTCGTGCTATATTTATACTATATAATATGGTAATTCATATAATTTGGAATACTTTCTGCTATTTCCTTATGTGCAACTGGTGACGTTCTCTTCATTCTATCTCTATACAATTAGTTATATGCGCAAAGTGAATTACTCTCTACCTTTATGCAATATTTCAAAAACAATTTTGAAAAGAAAAGTGACTGATATCATCATTTCGAGCACATGGCAATGTCTTTCTGATACATTTATCATTCTATCAGATGGGGAACATTAAAAATGTTTCAAAAATAAAATGTCACAGACAGATTACTAAAGTAGAAAATGTTGACGGAATTTTAACTTTTATCTTTTGACATATCTTTAAAAACTTTTGTCGAAATACCATTAACATTATATTGAGTCTCTATAAAGAAAACATTCTAAACTTGTTGTACCAACAAATGTTTTTATGTAATTACTACCGTTTGTGTACACAAACGAATCTGAATTAGGCAGATATTTATTTTATAGAACAGGCGAAAAAGGATGGTCAGGGACGCATTTAGAGGGGGGCGCATGGGGCGTGCGCCCCCCCCCCCCCCCCCCACCTTTTTTTTGGGCCAATTTTCGATTTTTTTTAATGTAAAACTCAAGACCTTGGAGGACTGGCCAGGACCCTTTTTATTATGTGCCCCCCCCCCCCCGACCTTTTTTTTTCAAAGTTCCTGGATCCGCCCCTGATGGTCATTGAACGTTGTCAGCACTGATATAAGATACTATTAATACTCCCCGTGCATAAACAATAATACACAACACTCTTGTTCAGTATGGTTGCCATGGCAACCAATATGAAAAATGTTAATGACAAAAAACGTGGCTAGTTCTCTCTGCTGATGCTACCACAACGTGGGGAGGCCCTCTGGGGGATATTCCCTGATTGGTCAATCTGTCATCATCTCCACGAGGATGGTTAACAACAATGGGGTTGCTAAAAATAAAATATGAAAAATGTTAATATATGTTTTCTAAATCTTTTGATAATAGCCTACTTGGTATAGGATTGGTATAGGGCAAGTGGGTAGGGGATTTTCTCTCATGTTGTTTCATCGTTCATGTATTTCTTAGATGCCGAAAACCAGGAAAAATGAAGTAAACCGCGCTATGAGTATGTACCAGCCTTGCACAAGAGGCCACTGTAGGGAGTAACCCTCACGGTGTTCTCAGAATGGCGACTGCTCCGGATACCCACCCAGTGGGACCTCAGCCGGGGGAGGGTAACCCTACACTGAACGATGTGGCCACAGGAACAAACAGCATGTCAGACGGCGCTACGACGAGTCAGCTGGACTTCTACCAGGCCATGAGAGACTTCAAACTCATGTTTCCCAATATGGACGAGGACGTGATTGAGGCTGTGTTGCGGGCAAACCACGGCGCTGTGGACGACACAATAGACCAGCTGCTGACGATGAACGTCGACACTGACGGCACAGCACAGGCCAGAGATGTCACAGAGGCCAGGGCCTACTCTCCAATCTACATGAACCAAGAACTTATTAAAGTGCCAATACCTGTAAGTTGCTGTTTGTCGCATGATTTTCAGTGCTGTACACCCCGTGGTGCATGACCTTTCCTTATGCTTTATAAGTCTAAATCAAAAAAGATGCTGGATATAATGGCGGGGTGCACACTTTTTGGATCTCTGCACCAATATGTGCACCAAAATATTCCTTAATATCGGACGCTACCGGGTATTTATTTCTCTAAATCCAATCTGTTTAATCAAACTGCAGACATTTTTTGATTGTTTCTTTTTAAAAGTCGTACATTGCAAGAGGTCTTGACTTTTGATGGCACCATTTCTTGTAAAAGGTCTTATGGAGGTGTTATAAACATTGGAGGTATTATTTGTGTTTTTGAAAAAGCGTTTGCCCCCTGTATTAGGAGCCAGAAAATGTGCTATAAGATTTCTCATATAAAACAAAATTGGTGTTAAATTCAAGGTTCGTCCGCCATACACCAAGGGCGAAGGGAAGGGCGAGTATTGGAGCACCATATTATTTTCGGAAAGTGAGCTTGACATAAAAGCCATGAATATTAATTATTTACTGGCACAAAGAACAATGTCCTGACTGGTTTTGCAACCGCAACAAGCAAGGAACAAAGATGGCGGATAACCTTGACTTGAGCCAGTAAAAGATCCGATTCCTTGTTTTGAGAATGCTAAGCTTATTTTTTAATTTTTTAGGAAAGAAAACTTTGAAAAATGTCCAGGAAAACAAACTTCAACAGGAAAAAATAAATTTTCGGTCTTAAATACTAACGGTACACAACTCATTTAACACAAATTGAGGTATTTTACTGTTTCCACATTCATACATCTTGCGTGTGTGAGCATGCTTTATATTTTATAAAGATTTAAGAAAATAAGAAATGCCCGGCGGAGAGTGAGCGCCTGAAGATTGATTATCAATAGTATGTTATTTTAGGCTTCCCAGACCCAGTGGTCAGGGTTTCATTATTCTCCAACGTGGTCAGGTGAGTTTCAGTGGAAACAATGCTGCTTTTGTTGTCTTGAGTGTACAAAGGTGACCTGCCAATTAAAAAGACTTGCTAGTTTCTATATTCCTTTAACGTTAGCATAAACACATTATCTCTTTTAATAGATCTATAGATGATGAATACAAACTGTCTGATTACTTCCTGCAGCTCTGATCAGACAAATATGAAAAACTGTTGTACAATCCGAGAAGTTTCAAATTATTTTCAGGGCCATAAGTTTGTAAGGAAAACTGTAATATTAATAAATAATCGCCTCTCGTATATCTATCTTAAATCTAAAGAATGTTAAGTATATTTTTTCTGGGAAGTATTTAGTACATATTAATATAATCATGAAATATACTACTAAAGGAATGTGCTCAATTATTCCGTTAACTTGCTTGTAGCAGAGAGCAGTGTCGTCTGGGAGCAGTAGTGAGCTGGGCAGTCCCCCACAGTACGAGGCACACATCGATCCGCCAAGTTACAGTGACTGTCACAGCAGCTCGGCAAAGCCATCACCCAGTCACAGCGCTACGCCCCCAAAGACCTCAACTGCCGAGCTGCTGTCTGCACTTGGTGGGGACAGTACTGTCTCGGGCCTGACGCTAGACCTGGAAGGGGCCACGGGGGGCTACCCTGCATTGAGGAAGGTAGATGAGACGGCAGAGAAGACGCTGGTCAAACAGGGGCTTGATGAGGATTTCACACCTGTGCCACTGGCCATGCCCCCCATGATGTCACTGCTGAACCATGACTACACAGGCAGGGCGCACACCCCCTGCCCGGCTCTACCTGCCAGGACCGCCAAGAGGCGTTACCGGGACTGGAACCCGCCCCTTTTGGGCACCCTGCCTGATGACTTCCTCAGGTTCACCGTGACCCCGCCCTCCACCCCGGAGAGACACCAGCACAAGTCTCACTCCCACCACTCCACCCCGGAGCACCATATAGGACACCACCGCCACACGCCACATCATACCCCACACCACCAGCCTCACCACCAGCCAACCCCACCTCATACCCAGACACAGCGGGCCCCGAAACCGTCGCCCCAAAGATCCATGTCAGCTCATGCACATACCATGCATGGGAGTAAGCCGAAGATGCCCCAGGTGGGTCGGTCACAGAGTCTGCGCGGGGAGCCGGGCACCATCACAGTGGTGTCCTCACGAAAGAACCCGAACCTAAGGACCGTGACAGCCACTGTGAGTACACTGTAGCCAAGTTTGTAGTCTCCTTCTGTGTGTTAAAATCATGTGTATGAAATGTATCCACAATGTATCTTAATCAACAAACAAGTACCATAATCATTATGAGGCAGCTACTACGCTCTTGTAACAAAATTCTATAACCAGGCTGGCTGCCTCATTAGCCAGTGACCCATTCTTCTCAGCCTGTTACACGTTACACTATCACAAGTGAAATATCTTCTGAAATAAAATGCTTTACGGTCTCAATAAATTTACAAGCGAATACTTAATACCTACAGCATGGATCAGAAGAAATTAGTTCAAACCTCATTCAGCGAAAGATAGCAGAAAATGAGCGGGCAAGGACGTGCAGCAATGAAATGACCCCCGAGCAGGCTCAGGTAAGTACCGTGTTGCTACGAGAAGTGCTTATCAAAGAGCATATCATTGGCTTAAAATGCATAACATAGAAATAAGATAGCTTGTCACAGTGATAATTCCCAGGAACAACTTGGGCCTAACTTTTAACCTTCTGATATGAAGTCCTCCATCTTAGCTATCAAGCTAAATCTCATTTGAGCAAATGCTTAAGTTGTATGAGGATATTAATATTATTATATTATGGTAGCCATGAAGTACTTTGTTCAAAACCCCAGTCTTGGGATCTCTTGTATAAATACCATGATATCACAGGATTCCCTTCCACGCCGTGTCCTGTTTAACCTGTTTTACAGAGAAAGTAATGCATATTACACAACAAATGCAGAACTATCGTCTAATGAAGGCATTAACAGGGACAGGAGATATAAATTATAATGTTATATAGCCAATAGATACCAATAGGCGTGTGTGTACCCTGTTGTATAGGTTGTCATGTATCCTTCATTCATCGTTATTCATATGTAACTAAAATTCTTGAGAAAGAAAACTTTTTTTCCAATTTTTGCTAAGAGCACAAATTGCGTAATTAGACAGTGTTTGCACACCCAAATCTTGATTCAGGGTCCCTTGGATGCCATAGATGAAAAACATATCAAGAAAATCAAGGGGGCTAAAAAAAAAAAACGACCTTGTAATAGAAATTTCTTCCAGTAACCTTAAAAGATTAGATACATAGGAAAAGTAATTAGTACCAAAACGTCTTAAGTCATTTGAAAACTTTTTCCCTGATGGAAATAATCCGTAAATGAACTAGGTTAAATTGGATGGCGATCGGAAATCCCATGAAAGTTATGGCACAAACTTTTGCTGTAAACAAATTAGTTGTATGAATCCACAATATTGAGCCTTAGTATTGTGAATTCATTAGTTGGTTTTACTTTTGCCCTTAAAGGGGAAAAATACAGATTTGTTTTGGGCACTGTCATGCACGCTCCGAAAAATGACTAGTAAGGCCATATCCAGTCTATCAAAATGAATAAAATACAGGTAAGTATGTTTTGATAAGTTTCATGCTCTTACATATCGTATAGTTTTATCATTTTAGTCCAGGACTTGTTCGCAAATTCCAATATTTTCATCCCCTATGATAGTATGAAAGATGGAAAAAAGACCTAACACTGGTTTACCAGTTTTCACTTGCACAATGAAGAAAAAAAAAGATTAAGGCCTTATCAAGCCTATCACACATTGATTTTTATTAACGATGCTATGTTTTCGTGCGTCTTAAGCTCCTATAGGTTTGATCATTTTAGGCCTGGACACTTTTGCCTTTTGAACATTCAAAATTATTCAGACCATGTTTCGCAAGTTTCAGAATAGAACTGATTCGAATATTTGTAGATCTATAGATTGTCACTATAGTGCTATTTCAGACCCACCACTTGATCTTGTTATGTTGGCATATCAAATCATGAGGTTGGGAGAAAATGTAACTGTATAAAAATGCTCATATCTTAGATGCGATCACCCAAAGCTGAAAAGCATTTCTTTGTGCATCCTGGAAAAATCCCTGAGGGTTGGTCTGACATTGAACTACCCTAACAAACAAGTATAACAATACGTTTGGGGGGTTTGAAGTCGCCTATGAAGAATAACCATAAGTCCTCACTGACCGTTATGGGACCAGGGTCGTGGCGAAAATGAAGTCGGAGCTTTGCTCTGACTACTAACCCGGAGCCCTTTTAAAAGACATAAAGGTTCACTGTCCAGTGTTGAAATGTATGAAAAGGCCATGTTGTTGAAAAGAGCCTCGTGTCCCCCCAGGTGCTGGAGGACGAGCGGCTGGCCCTACTCTCACAGAACGAGGAGTTCCTGCAGGTGCTGAAAAGAGATACCGACTTCATGAAGACCCTGGAGAGAGGTAACAAGCCTCACCTGGGGCGCACTTTGCTCACACATCGTCCCCATTTTAGAGCACTCATAGCATTGACTCTTCCATCATGATGCCAGTAAACCTCGTCTCAATGCACGTTCTTTGCTATTTAACTTCAGGGCAGTTATTTAAAATTTGTATAATCATTGTCCACATTTCTGTTTTCTCGTGTAAATTTCTAAATGCATGGTTAAAATGTAAGTGTTATTATCTTCCGTGCCTTGTCCCCACGTTCGTGAAACCCCTCTCGTTTGTGTGTAATGATAATGTGTAATTGAACTTTCCTGTTAAAAAAGAATTCTTGCGTTACTTTTTATTTTACTCTTGAGATATGTACTCACGTTAGTGTTATATTAATGAGAATAAGTTCTTTATTCTCTACTTATTGTCCATTTCCATTTGCGTGATGTTTTTCAGATCGCATGAATGCCACTGCATTTGAGAGCCCAATCGTAGACCCTAATAGACCTACTTCAGGTGACAGTATTACTAAATATCATGCACGATGCTAAGGTTCAGTCGACCAGTCCATGAGCCCAATGTCTCTGGAAGCACAGACCTTGTGTACACAACACACTAAATCTTTTCCCAGAGATTATCCATAAGATAGCTCCATGGGTGAAACTAAACTTTAGGATATGGAACAAATTTCGTAGTTCTTCATAGTATGCTATTCAAGTTTTTCTAATGTCTCCACGTCTCGCACTTTATTTTCCGATAAGTGTGGCGTGTAGTAAGCTAACGGTTTGCCTCCCTGTGTGCAGACCAAGTGGAGGGTTACGGGGCCGACCACCAGACAGAGCTGGGCCCCTTCCCCTTCAGCCAGCCGCTGCCCAAGGACGAGAACGCCGAGTTTCGCCGCCAACTCTCCCACATGGGGGGATGTAAGTACTTCCAAACTATGAATAAGCCATGTTCAGAGGTTTTTATTCATCGGCACTGCCTATTGTTCACTTAATGACTTATAAGAAAATCATGTGTTTGTGAAGCTTTTAGGTTTGGCTTAATCTTGGTGTGTTCACGGAACTATATGACATAATTATGCAGAATTATCACTCCCGTACAAACACTTTCAAACATTTTCAAAAATGTAGTTTTTGCTCCACGGATGTCCTTAAATAAGACATTTGGACACTGTTCTATCCTTTTCCATGCGGTATTTATTTAAGCTTGTAGAAAATTGTATATCTTAAGCAGGGTGTCTTGGGCTTTTTCTTTGTTGAAAAACATGCATTGATTAAAATCTGTCATTATAGATTTATGTGAAAATAGTGCAAATTTGATAGAAGCTATAACTCGGGCTGTTTAAGATACTTGGATTCTGTTTTCTTAGTGGCGGGGAGCCACTTTCTGGTCATTGGGACCACCGTCCAGCTGTGACGTCCTCATGGACTCGTTTCCTGTTATGAGCCATGTAAAGAAGGCCTGGGAAGCTGTTTTTGTGAACAAATCCGCGGGTAGAGTTTAGATATTTACAACCCTAGAAATGTTCATGTTCCCTGTAAAAACATCTGAATTATTCCCATATCGCGTACAGACATGGAAAATGTATTCTTAGATGCAAAAAGTCCAATTTTGTGTACTGAATTTTCCTGCTTTCACAGTATTGTGGCCTGTGTGTATTGGGTGTCGGCCCTTTAAAGGTCTTGTCTGTATAAGTGGATACCCTGACCCAATGTTTTTAAGTTCCATGACTAATTGGCCCCCATTATGAAGATTGATTGAACTTTTTTTTGCAAATAGAAATTTGAGGAGAAAATCAACGCCATTTATCATTTGTGAGAATTAGTTATAGTGAATAAACTTAGAATGTGAGTATTTGAGCACTTTTTGCTTGATTCATTTTAGGTACTTTTACTCAATTCGAAGGAAGATTGTGTGTATTGACCCTTTTGAGTGTCCATTGGTACCTCCTTGTCTGTTGACCCAGGGTAATCCTGAATGACAGACACATACCAGCTAATACTGAAACCACTGTGGAACCAGGCTACCGAGGGGGATGGGGCTGTGGAGGGGGTGAATAGGATGGAGAGGGATGTGGAGGGGCAGGGCACTATGACAAGTCATTCCTCCGGGGTGATGAAGGGATTACATAATTTCTTTGCAACTCAGTATGTCTTTATTGTCACTTGAAATGAAAGATTATCCAATCGTATCACTATGATACAGGCAAAATTCCTAGTACTTCAATATTCGCCGTATTCCGGTTCCTGCAGATTCCTGTCCTATCCTGGTACTGTTATAATTTTTGTTTCAGTCCATATCTCCCTTAAATCTTCAAACTAAATGAAAACATTCCAAAAATTTGATTCAGATTTTTTTTCAGATTAAAAATATTAGAATTCCGTTGAAATGAAAATGGAAGGCTAATTTTGATGTCAGGGCGGAAATGGCAACCACTGTTTAACAGAATTCATGCCTGGAGAAATTAAGAAGATAAAAGAGTAATCATTTCACTTGTCGCAGTTTAACATTGATCCCCTAACTCTCTGACTATTTCTGTTGTCAAGCGTTGACACGTGGATGCGAGATAAAAGAGTGTAGGATGTATCAATGGCTACCAGTACCAAACATTAATGTTTTCTACTTGTATTCTTTGAATTACATAGGTATTAATATTAGCCCAGAAGAGCTCAATTAATTTCCAATCTTTAAATGTGTTTTATGTTTCCTTTACTTGTCATCTGCTGCTATCTCTGTTAAACCATAATTCCATTTTATTTTCAGTGTCAAAAAAGAAGTTTGCTGCCTTAGCAAAGAAATTCTTCACTAGGAAAAAGAAGCAAAAGAAAATGTATCCATTTATACAATACTTAAACCCATATTAGTTAATCATTAAAACATCAAATTTATTATCAAAACGAACTTGTCTAATATTTTCGGAAAAACCGTGTATCGTCGTCTAATGATTAAGCGTTCTGAGAAAAAAAATAATTTCCTTAGCCGACTGTAGTTTAAAGGACTCTACAGCTCCGTCTACAGCCAACTTGTTGGAAGATGAGGACACGGACGAGGAGTTCCGGGAGGTCGTTCACTCAGAGGTCTGTTTGTAGTTTGTTTTTTTTAATTCTGGACTTATGGATAGACAATGGTGATATGCTGTCAGATATCAAAAAGCAATATCTCCCGGAAAAAGTGTCACTTCATCATTATATCAAATGATTTATTTTTTCTGTTCAAGTAGAAAGTAATCTTTTTATACGCGGTTGGGGGGGGGGGGACTAAATAGATTACCATTAAAGCAACCCTCAATCGATCCAACTACATAAATTTTCACAAATTCATGAAAATGTATAAACACTTCCAACACAATCCTTGATGATTCTAAAGTGCCCTGTAAATTTATTCATAAGCCATAAGAAACATTGTGGTAGATAAAAATGCTTTTGAAGTTTGGGGTTTGTTTTGGTTTGATCAGTGACTAAAATACTTCTGGGAAATACCCCATGTGACCAAGGTATACCCAACAAATGATGATGTCATTTGACAAAGTACTTGCAGAACATACTTTTTTTAATAGAAGGGGGTAATGGGTTGCATTTTGTAAATATGGTTTACATAACTTTTGTAGTTTGGAAGACCTTTTCCATCCTACAAATACAGCATATTCCAGAAAAAAACAATAAAGTGAATAAAGTATTATCTATAAATATATTACTAAGAAAACAGGGCCCTCGAGTAGATTCATACATGAGTGCTCCCCTGCCATCAATGGACTAGTCCTGAATTAATTGGAATGTGCGCTGAGTCAGAAGTGGGTCAAGTGAAATGTACATGGTTGACAACAGTACCATGTACATTTCACTGGTGGAGCCTGAGTCAATGGCCACCCTCATGAACTGCTGGCATATAAGAGATGCATCTCATTCTAATAACATACCTTACGGGCAAATTTCTTCCACAAACTTATTGGCAATAAAGACAAATTAATAAGTAATCCTGTAGTACCAATCTACTAGAAAACTTAGATAAATTTTGATCACTTTTTGTTGTAAACAACAGAAGTTGTGTAGACCCACAATGATAGAAGGAGGACAATAACATTAACTGTTTTAATGAAGTTTGAGCTAGATTTCACTCTTTATACTTTTCCAAAGACTTCAACTATACCCCTACAATGTATTTAAACAGTTAATGGAACTTGTAATATTTTGTCACACTAAGAGAAAACATTGGTAATGGGATGCTTTAATGAACAACGACATCTGTGACTGCCACCCTAAAACTCTGTTAGTTGGCAAAGAGACTTAATAGTTATACAAAGGAAAACGTTTCAAATTTCATTTCATGATCAAAATTGGAAATCATTTTTGGTTATTAGTTTTCTAGAGTTTGTCCCCACGCTCCCTTCGAGCCAGTGATAGACCGTCGTTCAAAATCGTTTGGAAAAGTCTGAACAAGCTGTAAAGTAATACTGTCATACAGGGCACATCCTTGGTTTGAGGAGAGTTTGTATATCATTCCATCCTTGGATCTGCTTCGAGATAGTAAGTTTTATGGAGCGTATGTTTTCTTTTCTTTTGGGCCCCTAAAAATGTATAACTTGCTTTGTAGATGTTTTTGAGAAAATCTGAGTGCTAGATCTATAATGTTATTAATTATTTACTGTAATACATAATGGGAAATAAAAAAAGGAATCTTCAGGAAGATGCCTAGGCTTAAGGGATAGACCATTTTACCCTTATGACTAAGAATCATGATTAAAAATCACTCCATTCCTCCAGTGGACCTTGAAATAAATCTTTATATAGTTTTAGAAGAATATCACTATTTCCTAACTTTGCTTTTCATGCATCTCTCCAAAATATACCAATATTGGCTGACAGGCTTATAAAATACATGAAAATAAGGATATTGTCCGGATTATTTTCCTCAGTCTGGATTATTTTCCTCATAATAAAATGTAATATAATCTTCCTACTTTACGAACTGGCCTCACTGAATAACAGACTTCTTCGGGTCGTTTATTTAGTCTACCTCCATGCAGGAAATAATATAAATGTGTATTTTGTATCTCAGCACTATTTGGTCATATTTAGTAATCCGTTGGATATTTTCTTGGTACTTAACAGGAACGTACATGTTATGGCACCTATTGATTTGTCCTTGACTAAATCAGTAATCAGTCCTGGGTTAGTGACGGTTCTTCACTTTGAATGCATGTAATGCTGTATTTAGATAAGCTGGAGAATGCTCGGCTCGTTGAATTGTTTAAGAATGTTTTTTGATGATTTCTGAATGTACTTATATATTATCCTTTTAGTCTGTTTCAAATAGCTGTTAAGTGGTTCTCAGTCTATATCTTTTGCCATTGTTATTAGTGCTGTTCAGTTAAGAGTTCCCCTTTACCACAAAGAAACGTACCACCTTCCACATTAGCCAAAATATACAGGTTCTGTTGATTTGCAGAAACCCACCAACCGACGTCGTAAAGTATACCGAAGTCGGGAGTTGAGGTCTGTGCATGCGTGGTGCTTTGGCGCCAATAGATTTCGGAGGTCAAGCCGACCTGCTAGCCAATGAGGAGTGTTCCTTTGTACCACGTGAGACAACATGGCGGCGCCCAGTGGTTAACTCCCGATTGCGGTATAGAAAAGCAACAATATTATTGGAAAGTAGATATCCTTATAGCGTTTACCTATCTCTGTTCTCAGATGGTAAGACTACGGGCTATTTTCACCTCTTAGTGGCACCTGTCCCTATATTTCTATTATTGTGGACCATCGTCCACAATCCTGGGCCTCAAGCTAAGACCGTTAGTTGTGATGTTGACACCGCCATGTTTCCGCCTTTATGTACCATACGAAAAAACTGTGATACAGGTCATTTTGTCACCAATTTCGGAGGTGAAGTTTAACCACTCACAGTCAAAAGAATAATATCAGTATATGTGAAAACATCTCTAGTTGTCGACTTTGGCATACTGGAAAGAAATATTAAGTATTAATACGGATTCAGGCCATGTTTCTACATTGTATTTTCACCGGGAGCCAGCCGCGAGACAGCCTACCAGCCTCTCATGTTGGCGGGCTCTCATTGCACGCGGCCCGTACATGACCAGTCCCACAGCGACGTTAGGTTGAGTGGGTCAGCCGGTGCCGGGGACACAACTCCCTCTCAACTGCCAGACCCCTCCCGCAACGACATTAGGTTGGATAGGTCGGCCGGTGCTAGGGAAGCACCTCTATGCACAAGTGGAAACTGGATAAAAATATAACCGGTGGTCCACAATGGGGAGCATATTCTATGGGATATATATATATGCTCTCAGGGGGACCGCCTATTCTTTTTACCTCATACTGGTGCCATAGGGGCAATGTCTATGTATACTGTGTTCGGGAGTCCTGGTCTGCGCATGCGCAAACCTTTGGCGCCACTACCTGTGGGTGGACAAGCGCGACTTTTCAGCCTATCAGGACTCTGGATTATCCAATATGGCGGCGCCCACTGGGTCTCTCCCGAACGCGGTATACGGAAGATGCGAGTCTGAGGGTTTGGGGGGGGGGGGGGGGAGGCATTCCCGGCCATTTGCGTATCGCGTAGTGAGGAAAGCGACGGGAAATAAGGGGCACAGCTCCAAGCAGATGTTTCCTACAGTGTATTGAATTGCAGTTGCGCTACCTCCGCCTGGAGAGTGTAAAACAGGGATTCCCCAAGGATTTCACAATAACTAGGCTTTCCATGACGATTTTAAGACCTGTTTGGGATCCCTTTGGTCAATGTCGATCTTTATCTCGCTCACTGTATGAAGATTGGACCATTATTTAAAATGTTAGAGCATAATAACTGGGTTTCCCCCATACTTTGCCATAGTAAGAAGCGATTCCCCAAAACGTGGGTGCGCGATGCTCTTTTTTGAGACCCTCATATTCAGTATACCTCTTAGTGGCGCCATAGAGCCTATATCTGTGTATAACTCTTTGTGACGCCATTCTCGGATTCGGTAATCCGGGCACTTGGCTATGGTGGCGCTGCAGTCAGGTGTGAAAGTTGGTGAATACAACCCCATAGGGCCAATGCTTAAGAAACACATTTCTCTTGATTTTCAGCGATCTAATCAGGCTATAAAGCTGATTTTCACACATATCCTTTCTTTCCTAACTATGTATACAGTGTAAAATTTCTGGAATCCAATGATTTTTTTAAGGGTATGTTTTACTGTGCTAGATTTTCCTGCCTCACTCACCCCTCAGCTTTATCAGTGGTATCTATGGGGTTGTTCACACTACAAATAGCTTCTGATTGCTACGAAATCATAGTTTCACGGTAGGCCGACTGGTGCGGAAAGGAGCTCTTTAGTACAGTTTGTGGGGTTGTTGTCACCACACAAAATGGTGGAGATAAGGCCTAGCACCTAGCAACGAGGGGGTACCGAATCCGAGAATAGAGCCTATATGGTGAGTATCCCTTCCAGTGACACAAGAGTGCCTTTGATATTAAATAATCAAGACGCATAAACCCTAGTTGCATATTAGGACTACAAACTACTATAAGAGGCACCACAGATTATATGACTATGTTTACCTCTTTGTCTAGGACCAGAAGTCAGCAAAGAGAGAGTAAAGAATAAGCATAGAAAACATATAGCCTGGAAGTATCCTTTCAGTATGGAAGAAGTATGGTTATCAGCTGTATCTTAGTACACATGCAGCATCATGCTGTTTTCCTAGTGAACAAGAGGCTTCGCCTCTCAGCTTTTAAAGGAATATTCCTTTAAATATGTAATACAGGGGGGCCGTAGTCCAACGTAGCCTGCCTTTCCTATGCTTGATTCAGACTGCTAGTGCTCTTGTAGCTTGCCGTGACTGGCGTGAGAGAGTGCAGACGTGACTAGGGGCCCGAAGCAAATGTAATTTGCTAATTTCATTTTTAAAAAAAGATCGCGCTGTATCTAACTCCTTCAGTCCTGCTGGTGGAACTAGAACCATCGAATGTTTGGCGCCACAAACCTCCACTCTCCAAGCAGACTAGGATGTAAACTCTGGTCGGAGACTGCATGACGTCGCCGTCGGGAGATGAGTGCCAAAACTCCTAGAAACTTCCAGATCCTGCCGCATTCCGGAGGGACATGGCGACCTTTGAAGGCATTAATATTACTTATTGTTATTTGTTGGGGATGTGAAGGGACGAGCTCGTGGATAGAAGTTAAATTGAAAGATGAGTTCCCTCTTCTGGTCGCCATAACAACGTTGGTCGCCGTAACAACGTTGGTTGCTGTAACGATGCTGTTCGCCATAACAACGCTGATTACATAATGTCACGAAAATGCTAGTCGCAGACAAAGGGATCTTTTTCCAGATGAAATTATGTACTGCATTTACATTAGTTTTAAATAGTGAAATCATAAATAGGAATGCAAAAAAAAGTTAAAATACAAATATGGATCTCCTTTTGCCGTGAGTTCCCTCCGCTGGATGCAATGCAGCAGGTAGAAAAGTCTAGGCCTTAAGGTATTGTGGAAGGCTGAAACCAGCGAAAAAACATGGCGGCTCATGGGCCAAATCTCGTTTCAACAGCGTTTTTAAGAAGGGGGAAATACTATTATGATAATGCAGCAGGAAGAATTGATCAGTTGTTTAACAGCATTTAACCAGTATTTAGTCAGCAGGTGGTAAGCATGGAAACAGCATATCCGAAATATCTAAATGAGCTAGAACCAGGGGAGCAGCGCACCTGCTTAACTACTGGTTGACCAGCATTGAATCAGTAGACAGTCTCTGTTCTTGTAATCAGTAATGAATCGGAACAATACAGACTTACTACTGCTCAATCAACAGTTTAAAAGCTGGTCCACACTTGGGCGACTAAATTACAAAAATCGGCGGCGCCCGGCAACTAAAGAAAAAAATTAAACATGTGAAATAGTTTTCCAGAAAACCACGGCAACTAGTGGTTTAGTCAACAGACATCACAGCGCCAGGAAAATCTCAGGGAAAACACAGAGAATTTGAAAATGGCTTTTGTGTTGGGACCCTGTCATTATCAGTGGAGCAAATTGGACTGTATATCAGTGTATTGTTTATGCATACACTTTGAATGGTCTCAAGCAGATTACCCTAAACTAAAATCTTTAATTTTTTTTCTAAAATATAGGGCTCAATCTATATCTCCATTGAGTCAGATTGCATTATCTTACCTGACATCAAAAAATAATCTTGCAATTCATTCAGAATGTACAAAATAAAGAGAAATACATTTTACACAGTGGAGCAAGATGGGCAGTATACATAAATACTGCCGACGGCGCCAGTATATAAACAAGAAATACTTGATGGCAGTGTGGGGTTAGTTCCTGGAGCCAAAAAGCTTTAAATTTCAAGAACCTTCAACCTCCATTTTCCCTAAGGCATTACTTTAAGTAATATATGACCCTAATTATATATAATTTTGTTAACAATGATAGATTTTTACATTATTTATCAGACTTTATTTCCTTTCCTGTGTATATGTTAACGTGTTGTTCAACAGAATCAATGATTTACTCATCAAGCATTATTTTGGGTCCCCGTATTTTACTATAATGATCTTACACTGCATTGCATTTATTTACTGAACGTTTCCACTGCACTGGGCGTATACATTGAACCATAAAATGAGACACTAACGGAAGGCCTGATATTGTGAATATGAATATAACAGCTTTTCCAGCAAAATTCTATCTTTTTTCTTAGCTCTTGAGATAACCAACATCAGTTGTAATATTGAAATATTGTTTATAAGATATTCGAAACCTTTACAATGATTGAATGTTGGTTCTAATACCTCACAATCGTGTTTACATTGCATGCGATTGGATTGTTTGTTTAGTATTCGTGACGTTATAGTGGTTGGAGCTTATTCAGTGTTCGTCGTTTCGTTTTTTAGAAGTATTTCATTAGATTATAATTCCTAGAATAAATACTTGTCTATTCTAACCAACATTTAAATGCGACCTGTATTTTTAACCTCCCGGTAATTATTGTTTGATAAAGTGGCACATTCTATAGCCGTTTCCTTTCATTCGGCGTTTGGTTCCTTGCACCGTTCAATCCGTGAATATAAATTGTATGATATGTTTTCTGGTTTCAGAGACCCGCGGGCTACGACCAATGACCCTGATGGAACTGTTTTGAGACACATCTATGTTGTGTTGTACCTCATTATGAATCATACCAAACTGATATTAACCGAATAGAAATTTTCAAGTTTAGATGAGTCCTAACAATGACATTATTGCAGGTTTCTTTGTGAATTCAAGTCTTACCAGGGCCCACTTAAACGCAGTGTAATCGTTTGACTGCTAAGGGAGTGACGCTGCCGTGGTATGAATGACAAGTTATTGTAAGCCGCGGTCTTTATTTGCCTGTTGAGATATAGAGTTTGTTATTAGATAAGCACCCAAAAGTATTACATTGTATATATACAACTTCCTAATGGGACGGAGCATGCATGGAATTGTTGCAAATATGTCCTGAATTCACTCCTTAAAAGACGTACCAAATTATAACGAGCATGTCCTTGTATTTTAAGCCTGTGTACTTGAGGATCATGTTCATGTTCAATTATTTCAGTGGTGCTTTTTCATTTACTTGACATCAAAGAAGTTGAGATTTATGTACAGATCAATGTGCACTATAACCTGTAGACCCCGAAGACGAGATCAGGAGCTTTCCAATTAGTTGGCAAATAGGGGGTTGCCAAATTGTAATGTTTTTCCGTCGGACCCTACCAAGACCGAGTAATTTACATTATTTATAATGATATTTTGGCCAAAAGATAGTGGGGGGCGCCACCTGCCCCTTAATCCGCCAATATGTAGTATCAGCATTGTGAAGGTGGAGTTTAAACCTAGTCAGCTTAAGCGAAGGGCACCGGCACGTGCATCTGCTTGGCCCGGACTGCTAAACGTTGTTGATAGTAGCAAGCCAAGTGTGACGAGCCTCCTCTCTCTCTACCATCTTCAGTGAACTACGCTCAAATAAATGTGCTCCAGTTATTCTCAATCAAAAGATTTTCAGAGATCCTACTGTAAGGGTCTGTTATTATTTGTCTCTAAACTGCCAGTAACACGAGAACTCGCCGAAAGACAGTATTTATGTATCATGGCATGCAGTCCACGTTTGTACTGCATTCGGAAACCTTGATTTTTCCGAAAGAACTTATCTAAATTAATAAGAAGTGAGACACTTCCTGTACCTGCCTTAAAACGTAAAGTCCAAGTAGATACTGAACACTACACCTCTGTATATTCTGTATCAGAATTTAGGAGGAAGGGAGTACGGTTCGTGTTTTTAGGGTAGATAAGAGGACATTCTATTATCATTGCACTCTAGAAGTATTTTGATATGAATTTTCAACTTCTTTTTGACTTCTGGTGAAAGGAAAATCAATTCAGGACACTATTTTCTTTCTCAATTAATTTATTTGAGATCGAGATCTGATGAGCATTTACATAAATTAGCAGCAATACCAAATGTAATTAAGGTATATCTTTTGAAGGCATGTGTTGTATGTAAGCTTATAGAACCTTCTTTATAGTCAGATGAGTCCCATAAACTAGTAGTGGAGTGTGCCCTGGGCGTCCACCCAACCTTTATGATGGTGATACAGTGTTTCCCATTTGTATCTGTCTCCCTGCCCTCCAAAGCAACTGCCTTACTTAATATACCATTTCCCCTCGCATCTCCAAGGGTTTGTGGTGGCTAAAATCACCCCGGATAAAGATATCAACTGCATACGTAACAAGACGGTGTAGTGGTCAACTAGAGACGTAATCATAACGTATCATCTAGTTCAGGTGTACAAGTTCGGTGTGTATAGAATTAGTCGTGTTTATGGTGAGAAGGTTGCTTTTCAAACCTGTAGGATCAGAAGGCCCCTACCTTGCAGTGTTTTTGAAGCCCTATGTACTCTTGTCACGTTTGATGTGAATTTTGGTAATTATTGAAGTGCAGCGTACTAAGAAGGTAGCAAGAGGGACCAGGAGTGCGTTTCCAAGTCAGATTTGTGAATACGTATGTACTAGTAAATCCGAAATAGACCTGCTACCTATACAAAGAGTGATCATACTCAATTTGAACCATGAGATATTGTCCCTGTGTGAGCTTCACCGAGGTTACACCACTGTAAATAATTCAGATAGACTCATGAGTGCCAATTCTCCCTAGTCTTAGTTCTTTGAAGTCTGTAAGTACTGAGCACCAAGACCATTGTAACACACCCAATTATTTAAACTGACACGCTCTATAGCTCTTCAGAATTAAAAGTATCAGTGCAGCAAATTGCGATCAAAAATATTAAGTTACCCTAACATTTTTAAAGAAATCCTCATAATTCTTACAATTCTTGATCAATTTCAATTATCTTGGTATTGTTCTAAAGCTGTGGATATGTGTAACATAAATCTGGATGAAACGTGTTCCATCTGAACATTCCAAATAATTTGGAATATCCCCCAAAAATTTGCCGAAATTTTGTATTTTTCCCTACTTCCATCAACTTAATTCTAAATAGAATCTTCAATTTGTTAGGGTAACATATACTTATACATCATGATCTGTCCAACTGTGTGTTTGTATCTTACTGAAGACAGCATAATTTATGTATTTGGGTTGCTCTCTTCTTTGCCTTTTTTCATGCTTATTGATATTAAAAGGTTAAAACTTAGTTACATATCAAGGTCAGATGCTACATTTGCCTTTATTCTATAAAAAAAACTTTTCAATATTAGGCCATAGCTCCATCAATCAGGCTTTGAAATAGAAAATATCAGTTTTCAAAGATGGTATTTATCATATATAATTTGCATAATCGGCCAAGTTTTGTTAGAATACCAAGGATAATTTGTCAATTTAAAGGGTGGAAAATGCTTTAAAATATCTGAATCTCAAAGAAAAGTTCCTCAGTACATTTATGACTCATATGCCAAAGATTTATGATACTTTTTCCTATCACAGTTCAAAACCTTGGAAAAGCTTAATTTGTCCTTTTATTGTTATTTGCTGCAATGATCTAGATTACAAGGTACACTGTTACATCATTTTCCCACATAGATAAACAAAATATTCTGTAATGCACATGTTGGAAATAGCAAGTGCTTCAAAGATGATTTACATAATATTTTTACATTGAGCGCTCCATAAAAATAATTGTGGAGTACTTGTGGATTTTAAATGCACCCTGCAGTGCTGTAATGGGTCGTTGGTCTTACAGATACCGCTGTATAATGAGTAAATACCATATTAGTTTTACCTTTTCTCATTTACCTTCTCGAAGTTAATGCTTTGAAATGTTGACTTCTGTACAATTCCAAAGCCATACACCAAAAAGAAATAAAACCAAGAATCCTTTAGTTGACCTTGAAAAATATATATATATAAGTATACAAAGGGAGACATATTTCTCAAATGCATGTTCTAAGCTAAAGGTTCTGTTTTCAAGTTGCCATTTGTATTCAAACAACAATGTAACTCAAGGAGCTCGACGTGCGAGTTTTGTCTGCGAAATGACGCCTCATCAATGTCAGTGCAGGGCTGAGAGACTCGTCTCTGGTCGTGTCCCGCAGCTATAAGGGGTAAGGTGTACATCGCTGTCTGTGTAGGTAGTCTGGTTGAATATGGTAGGCCTCCTGTGATCATGTTGTCCACCCAGGTGTCGGTGTTGAAATTCTTGCCTGGGACTTTTGTTAATTGTATTCAACTAAGTTTACTTGAAATGCTCTTTTTTTTTTCTTTTTTTTTTCTGTTGCCCACATCAAAGTAATGTTCCTTCATAAGTGCGAACGTCTGTTCTTATGATAATACCTTAATCTTATTTCGTTATTATGAGATGTACCGATATATACCGTTTCTGTTGTTTCTACTTGGAACACTGCCAGTTGCAGACCTTTTAATGAGAATGTAATTGCAATTTATTTGATAGCATGAACTCTTCTGGTTTTATATTCAACACACGAGGCGGTGTCTAAATGTATTTGAAGGCATATTATATGTATGCATGACCTGTCGAAAATCAAGTTAACATTGTGAAATTAGTTGTTCGATTACATGATAAAAAGGAACCTGATTAAATAATCTGGTACTACATTCGTATATAAAATGAGGTCGTGTTTCTCAACTCATTTCATGACCATAGTCCTTCTGCTAATGCTATGCTGACAGACAGTGAACTAGGTGAATGAAAGAGTTTGTTAATTATGGTCGTAATATATCAAATCTTTCCCCGACCCTGTAAGTCGTAAGCTTGGTGATATAGCTTCCCAATCCCAAAACATGTACTGTAGGATCAATATGAATCAAAATAAAAGGCGTATGATCAGGCGTGACACTTTGTTTATAGGCCGTATCATGTACTTCTGTTATATATCTGATATTGGTCTAATAGGTTTGTTTTTTTTCGTCCTAAAAGGATACTACTCTGTTTTGGCAAAGTCATAAGGCTTGCGAATAAATTGGAGCTTGTATTTACTTGAAATTTACTCTTTCCATGTTCATTGTTCAGGAATTGACATGTACAATAATAATGTAACACCTAAAGCCTAGAGAATATGAATTATACAGATTTCATTCTCCAAGGAGCGGTATCGTCAACAACGACGTCACCAATTGATGCTTTGAAGTTTCTTATCAGCGCGCCACATTCTTGACTTGACCAACGAGATCCTGGACTAACGTTCTTACACTTCAAAACGCCGGCTAAGCTGACGTTGGCGGACGTCAACCTAATGGCCGGAGGAGGATACCGCTCCTTTATCTTTTAGTATTTACATACAGACGAAGATTGAGGTGGCCATAATTGGTTTGTACATAAAGCCCACCACATTTGTAAGCCTGCTGTAGATTGTGATCCATTGTTATTGAAGTACGTGCATTGACACTTACCTTACCTTTTACTGAGTATTATTACCGCAAACATGTTCGTTTCATGGAATTATTACAGCAGTTGTTTCATGGCTGTGGCAAATCACTGTCATTGGTCATTTGTTGCATGAAGCATCGTAAAATAAAGAGCATGGTTGGTGAGCATAGTGACAAAATAAATCAAAAATATATCAAAGATTAACCATGTTTGTTATGTATCATCTCCATTCCTCCCATTGACAGACACGGTCACTGAATGATGAGTAGCCTATTGGCTATTTCTCCGGCCTCGCTGTCGGGGCCGTCGTCTCCGGTCAAACCTGGAGTGTTGTGTTGGTCATTTAGGCGGGAAACGCCATTGAACGATACCAGCACCAGCGGAAACAAGATCGCAAATTTAGACCTACTTCCGGTAGGCAGTACATTCACTATGTAATGCCTATACCAGAAATTGACCATTGACAAAGCATTAGCCGAGATCGGGTCGGAGAGTGACAGTATTACATCGACGCATCAGCATTCAAAGGCCCATAGCGTTCGGTATGTGTTGTGTAGTGTTGAAGCCGGTTGAATAAATTATGTTAAGTAGGATGAAGACGGCGAGCATGGCGGGGCCCGTCCTCCGATCGGAAACTAGGTTGGGCTTGCTCGCCTATTTTGCGCGCGTTTCAGTCGACTTAACGCGCTATAGAGGTTCATGTCGATCTTTTATTGATGATGCCGATGTGATAGAAGACTACATATCGATATAAATCCAGAAAATTGCGTTTCTCTGCGGACTATGTTTCATGCGCAATTCCTTCCGGGCGAAGCACATCTCGCGCAATCAGACTTGTCAAACCACAACGCATTGCATCAGACGCCAAAGATGGCACGCTCCGGTCAGGACACGTGTAGCTGTTCTCCGCGAGTGACCGCCTTTTACGCCTTAAACCAGCATCGTCAAGCAATATGGACTATCTGTTATGGATTACTAATATCAGGAGCTCCTCCAGGTCGATATAAGATGTAAAATCATGTCGATATGACGGATCAGCATCGAAGAAACGGTTAGTGTTCTCCGCGTGTAGGTGAACGATAATAGTCTATATAGAAGATAATGGCGGGCGGCTTCACTCGCGCTGGCATGTGCATCTTTTTTAATTTGATCGATAATTCGCTCGATAATTCGTATTCATATCTCCATATTTCATCAACAATTACTTTCATATATAGAAAAAGAAGCCGGAGTTCTTTCGGTTTTCTGACCGATACTTTTCTTCCATAATTCCACCTGTGTCCTTGTTCATTATATCCAATAGACATTCTGCAAAAGACGTCATAATTGCTTAAAGTAGGCCTGGCGCCATATTGGTGATCATATTTATCTATATGCTGACTTAGTTCTCTGTGCTGAGTCACACAGACAAAAGACAAACGCTTCCACTACTGTTATAAGTGGCATCTTACAGTTAGCATGGCAAAAACAAAGGCCATGGTGATTAACACTAAAAAATTAGAAACCTTTTAGATTTGGACCACATGATTTTACTTGTGAATACAAGTATCTTGGGCTACAACTTACATCCAAACAAAAAATATCTATTCAAAGGTACCAAATTATACTGCTGAACAAGCACAAAAAGGGATATTCCAGGCCCATTTGCAATGAAAGTGCAATTATTTTGCATACCCTATGGAACAGCCATCAAACTTTTTGACTTACAAATTGTGCCAATACTAGAATATGGACTACTAATATGGGGTGGAGGAACAAATGACCACTTCAAAGCAACACACCCAAAAATACCTGAAAGGTGTAAGAAGGTCAACACCCACTGCACGTATTTCTACCGAAACGGGGTGGCTGCCAATGGCATACTGCCAAGAATATTTGTCCCTTAAAGCATTGTCAATATGCACTCAAATAGCTTCCTTAAAACAAGTTAAGGCCATATTCCGCTATACGGTATTTGCTTGCGGCACCAGGAAAAGGTGCAAGCAAATAGATGCAAACTCGTTTTCGGTGGCCGCTAATTTGTTTGCAGCGGCTGCTAATTCATTTGTGACGGCCCCTAATTCATTTGCGGTGGCTGCAAAACCTGCTCTTAAGGCTATATTCCACAAACAGCCACAAACGAGTTTGTGGTAGGTAATGCAAGGTGGAATATAGGTACTTGCGGCACTTCTTACGGCCTCTGCTAGCAGCCCCTACAGTTTACTTGCGGCCAGGGATACCAACATGTTGGTATCAAAACCGCAAATTGCTTGCGTCACTTAGAATAGCGGCCGCAAATGCTAGCTACCGCAAAGTGGAATATAGCCTTTACTCCTCATAACTAGACCTTCATAACCAGGGAAAAAGAAATTGGTGATCTAAGATAAAAAGCATACTCGTATCATTACATTTGCAAAATATCTGGGAAAACCAAAAAGTAAAAAACACAAATGCCTTTATTTAGACTGTAAAAGAGGGTCTAAAGAACAAAGACACAACCAAACTCATGGAAACTATTAATTCAGAAAACCCACACAACAAACTCAGGACATACAATCTCTTTAAAAAGTGTCACTCAGAAGAACCCTACTCAAGGTCCCTGTATATCTCAGAACTTCGAATAGCCCTGACCAGATTCAGACTCAGCTCCCACCTACTGGAAATGGAAACTGGTAGATACACAAACACACCTTTGGAGGAAAGACTATGCTTGCTTTGCTCAAACAGAGAAATTGGGAATGGGATATACCTACTCATGAACTGTCCAGCACAAGCAGATGATAGAGCATACCTACTAAACATAACATCCACCCTATTTCCTAATTTCATTGATCTAAATGTTTAGGAAAAATTCATTTTCATGCTACAATGTACACATGTGAAGGTTGTACAGGCCCTATCTAGATTCATCTGTTCTGCATTGCAAAAATACAACAGGAAGTGAAGCCAGCAACCTACTTGCTCAATTTTTAAACATATGGACCAAATTCCTAATCTATTTCATGATTTGCCACCTACGTTCCTGATGTACCCAACATTAATTAAAAACTAACAATAAAAATTGGTGCTAAACAGTTAGAAACTAAGGAGGCCCATCTGATCGTTCTGATTGAAGATTTCAGGATTTTCAATGCCAGGTCTATGGGTAGAGTATAATTCTGCTTGGAGATTCACTAAATGACATCATCAGAATGGTCCTAATAACCTCAAACCAGGATGGTAAATCTATTGTTCAGGAACACATAAGATAGCTTTGTGCGAGAGTATTTATCTAAAATCTGTTGTGACTGTTGTGAATCTTTTTCTCCAGGCATCAATGACGCATGCATATTTTGAAATATATTTGATCTATTCAAAGGAAACCCAGAGATAGTGACTTGTGTTTAAATACCAATAAATGGTAAGAGAAAGAGGCAACAACTGTTCACCATGATTCCTCTGAACGGGAAATTTATTACTCGAAACACCAGGGCGCCACTCGCCCGTATCTCAACATCCTTCCTTCTTTGCTTTGTGGTTGTCTACTCTCACATACATCTTAATTATAAAATTCTTACAGCTATAATGCTTGTGGCAATAAAGTCAAATATGATGACAATGTTCACATAACATCGCAAAACTTAAAAGTTCTGTTCCTTGAGTACTCATAGATATTCTGAACGCAAGCATGTTGCAACATTCATAGCAATAAAAGTTATCCATGATGAAAATGTTCATAAATCAGCACAACATCGTCTTAAAAAAAAAGCACAAGTCAGATGGTCGGGGGGGGGGACACATGGGATATTCCTATGATCCCAAAAATCAGTCCCAGGCATTATTATGGCCTATGGGGGATACTGACTTAACATTCTTCCACAAATCTTGATGGCTTCCTTATCTCCCTTTTGGAACGTAGCACTACAGGGCTAGGTGCTGAAGTCCCCTGCAGTTCATTGGGCCCTGTGCTGCTGTTCTGACAGACCTCACTAGCCTGTCTAGGGTTGTTAAGATCAGTCTCCTGTGTGACCCTTGCACCAGGTATGTTACCCAGTGTGGGCCTTCCACGCAGATCCGGTTTTGGTTCAATGACACTATCACCTGTGTCATCATGAAGAGTAGTAGCGTCCTCGTTCGTCTTTCTTAAAGAGAGGGGCCAGTGAAATTTTAATTTTTTAAAATTCTTGTTTCATACAGTAGATATGATGCTTAAACATGGTTACAAAGCAATTCTATAACTATAAAATTAATATATTGCATAGAAAACCTTGTCTATATATCAGATCCCACATTGAATCCCCTGCACACCTGACACAGGATGTCTGTGTGTGACGTCACACAAAATGACAGTTATATTCAAATTTCAAATTCTTAAAATCCATAGAAACTATATTTTTTCATATTTTCTTTTATAATTCATTCAATTTGGTGATTTTGATTTCTTTTAGACTTATAAAGTACATTTAATACATTTCTTATTGCATTTTTCTCAGTTTTATAATTTTTAAACTGTTCTGTTTGTGATGTCACACACAGATAATTCTCTGTGCAAGGTGCACCAGGATGCACACAGGGAGACTCATTATCATTCAGAAAAGTTTGAATAAAATCAAAACTGTTAGAGATAAATGTATGAAAATTGGTATGGTGACGACCCCCTTTTGCCATTTCTTGTCACCCAGTCTGTATGGCTTCATTCTTACGACATCCCCTTCAGCCAACGCTTTCATGTCTTTTGCACACTTTTCATAGTCCACTTTTGACTTACAGGTCCTCTGCATGATTTTTTCCCGATCATGCCTTGTGTACTCTTCACCCCTAGGTGCCAGAAGTTTTGCAGTCACTGGCAGTAGTGTTCTTGTCCTGCGGTTCAGAAATCAGATCTCTGTGCAGGTGATGAGTCAATGCCCTGATTTGGTGTGTTGCGTAGTTCTAAGGGAGCAAGCAATGGATCAGTGTTGTCTGCTTTGCACTTAGTTAGCAGGTTTTTTGCTACTTTCACAGGTCTCGACTTTGCCATTGGCATTGGAGTGATGAGGGGTAATTGTTACATGCTCAAAGTCAAACTTCATGGAAAAGTTGTAAAACTCATCTGAGGTATATTGTGGCCCATTGTCAGACACAACTGTCTCAGGTATCCCATATCTCGCAAAGTGCATCTCTAGCTTGTGGATGCACGAGGCAGATGAGGTTGAGGTCATCTGGTCAACCTCAAAGAATCCAGAGTGATAGTCAACAAGAACCTGGAATATTTTCCTGTCCCACTCAAACAAATCCACAGGTACTTTTTGGAATGGCCGCTCTGGTTGTTTAACAGGCCTCATAGTTTCATTTTGTTGGTTCACCTCATAGGTGCGGCACACATCACAGTTCTTTACTGACTGTATAATTTCTCCAGACATATTAGGCCAGAATAAACATTCTCTTGCCCTTCTGAGTGTGGATTCTTCACCCAGATGAGGTATATGGAGGAGGTCTCTTACCTTTGCCCTCATCTTGGTGGGAATAACCACTCTTCTCCTCTGAAGATAATCCCATCATGGAGGGTCATCTCATCTCTGTAGGAGAAGTATGGTTCAACAAGCAGGTGAATTTATTCTTTGGTTTCTGGCCATCCCTGCATAATAACTTTATCTTCAATGCCTTTATCTAAGCAAGCCATTCCTCAGAAACAGATAGAGTTTTTACAACATTCACCTCAGACCAGTCACGCTCAGTCTTCTTGTCTGTTTGTTCTAGGTAAGCTCTTGATAGCATGTCACTTAAGTGCATCTCTTTCCCTTTCTTGTACTTAATTACAGTGTCATACTCAAGTAGCCTCATCATCATTTTCTGGAGTCTGAGAGGAGCTTTGTACAGTGGCTTCTGTACAATAGACTCCAGTGGCTTGTGGTCACTTAACACAGTGACTCTACGACCATAAGTGTATTGATTGAACCTCTCAACTGAAGCATATGGCCAGACACTCTTTTTCTATCTGAGTATACCTCTGCGCTGTAGGAGTAAGGGCTCTGGAAGCATAGTATAGAGGTTTACCATCCTGTAGAAGATCAGCCCCAAGTCCTTTGTTGGAAGTATCACATTCAACTGTAAGCTCATTTTTGTCATCAAAATAGGCAAGTATAGGTGCCTCTGTTACCAGCTTTTTGACTTCCTCAAAGGCTTTGTCCTGTTCCTCCCCCCACTGCCAGTCTGCATCAGTGTAGGACAGTTTGCGCAGGGGCTCAAAGGCAGTTGACAAGTTGGGTAGGAACTTACTCAAATATCCTACTGTGCCTTGAAGACGTTGTATTCCCAGAGCATCAGAAGGCTTTTGCATGTGCACAACTGCCTCAACTTTCTTGGGTCTGGTTTCAAGCCGTCCTGGGTCAGTAGATGACCTACAAAGTCTACATCAGGTACTTTGAACAGGCATTTTTTCTTACTCAGAGAAATGTTCTTTTGTACACACCTCTCCAACAGGCCACGGAGATGCCTGTCATGCTCTGCCTCATCTACACCATGGATTAGCAGATTATCTGCTATGCACTCAACACCTGGCAGGCCCTCTATAGCCTGATGCAGCTTTCACTGAAAGATTTCGGATGAGACATTGAGCCCAAATGAAAGACGCAAGTTTCGTAAACGACCAAAAGGTGTTATGAAAGTCGTGAGTAGGGATGACTCCTCATCAAGTTCACAATGCCAGTACCCTGAGCTACAGTCAACTTTAGCTCAACAATGGCCTCCAAGGCTCATCAATCACATGGAACATGATAGCATATTTGCGACCAGATTTGGGATTGTTCATGGGCAGACAGATTTTTCCAAACACAGGTTTCAACGTTTTGTTATAGCACTGTAAGGTCACATTGCTGGGTTCCAGTTTTGCACTACTAACTAGGCAGGCTGGTATGATATTGACAGTTGCCCCACAGTCTATCTGTAGCTTTACCCGCTTGCCCATGAAGTCCATTTCTGCATAGATAGGACCCTTCTCTCTCTGTTTATCAGACACAGTATAAGCCTTACTGATATCATGTTTCAGCATTGAGATTCCCTCATGAGGGAGAGTGTCAACAGTCATGACGAGTTCATGATCGTCCAGGAAGTACTGTTCCTGCTCTGAGTCAGACTCTTCGTCAATGTACTGTGCATCAACAGCATAGGATTTCTTCCTAAATTGTTAGGGGCAACGCTGGGAGAAGTGATATGGTTCATGACATTTTTTGCATGTCTTACCCCAGGCTGGGCATTTTGCTCATTACCACAGAACTTGCAGTTAATCAGGGAGAACTGAGGGTGTTTCTCATAACCTCGCCAGGTTGAGAAATTTCCATTACGACTACTTTGCTCACTGCTTTTTACACCTTTGCCTTAGGCAACTTTGTGAAATTCCTTTTTATCTCCCATTTCTTTGAGCTGTTGAGCAGTTGCCTCATTAGAATGGCACAGATCAATACATGATGCCAGTGTCAGATTGTGTTTTCTCAATAGAAGCTTATGTGCTTCAGCATCCTGAATACCAATAACTATTCGGTTCCTCAATAGAGATTTTGACATGCAGTCACAGAACATGCAAGTTTTAGCAAGGTTCCTAAAAGCCGCAAGATAATCGTCAAACGACTCTTCAGGAAGTTGGTTGCGTTTGTTGAAGACATATCGTTCATATGTTTCATAGAGTTCACCAATAATGTGGGCATCAAATTTCGCCACCAATAGTTTCACATCATTTTTGTCTTGCTGATCAATAAATTTGAAAGTGTTGTAAATCTTTCTCGCTACAGGATCTGCTGCATTCATAAAAACAACTCTCTGGAAGTCTTTGGATTCTTTATCCAGCTTTGTGATAATAGAATAATCAGCATACATTTCTTTCCACAGCCTCCACTCTTCAACTGCATTTTCCTTTAGCAGGAGTTGTGGAGGTGGGTTCACATTATTAGTGATACTAGCTGCCAATTTAGTTTACTTTCACTAGATAATTTTAGGCAGTTTATGTTTTTTTAGTTTTTTTTTAGTTTAGTATAGTACTTGGAATAGATTTTCACAAAAATACAACTAAACTCCAACTAATACTCAGTTCAGACAAACAGTGACAGTGAGATCAATATACTATACAGTCACACACAGAGGGCTACAACCATTCAACTCAGTTCACACATAGGCAGTGGTTACCAAAGACTCAGACAGCCACAGGGCTAGATAACTACTGACAACCAGATGTGACAAACAGGTCACAGATCAAACACAGATTACTGTCCTCAAATTCACTTCCATATTTGGTCATATCTGGAAGTCAAACTGTCTTGACCATTCTCAACAAAGAACTTATCCTTTAGATTTGAGCTGCACTGCAGTATGGAATAAATTATGATGATTAGGGTGAAGATGATGTCTGACGGTGTCCCAGCCCAAAACTATGTCGGGTTGGCTCACGCATTTCACCTATTTTCTGCATGTTACAGTCGATTTAAATGTCAGTACAGGTTAATATTGATATCTTTTTGATCTATTTTACCATGATAAGTCAATATAAACCCAGAGAAATGTAGATCATTTCAAACTATCTCTCCTTGCATTCCCTTCTGTACATATGCACATTTTTCGAAATTTTGTAAACCCCCCCTCCTTGGGTAAAATTATGCATTGGATTTTGTTTATAATGTATGCAGGTTTTCAACAATATTGGACCCCCTCCTTGATGCGTACATCCCTAATGGAAGGCCCCAGAAGTTAGAAATACCATCTGATGCACTGGTGAGTCTATGGGTCAAATTTTCTACAGATGTACAATTGGGTTGTGAGGGTAAAAAAAGAAAATTCAAAATTCTTAAAACTGCTATTTTATTCATGTAGTACATGTATTTCTCTTCATCTTCCTTCCAATCATACTCCCTTTGGGCCATTGGTTCAGTTTTTAGAGACAATCAGAGATTACCTTTCCAATGTAGCAAACATCCGTAATGGAAATAAACTTCAATATTCTATATGAGTAATTTTAAGTATTTAAAAATGTCTTATTCATTCTAAATTTGGGTTATTTCCTGCTAAGATATGAATGTTTGATAATACAGAGAGTCAAGCTTAAAGGTTTGTGACTTTTGGCGCAACATGGCTTGGAATATTGGCTAATAGTTGGTTGATCCAAAGAAATCCTTGTCATTCTCATTATACGTCTCTATCATTTCTCTCATCTCCTCAGATTTGCTCAGTTCTCCTTGATATTCGCTGAATATATACTTTAATATCTCAAATTTCCAAAACAAATCACTTGGGCATTCTCTTCAGCAGTAATTTTTAGTAAATCATGCGCTTTGCAAGTGTTATTTATATTACGGAAATTCGCATCAATCTTCCGGACATTCGTCAAGGGGAAGGTTTTACTAAAATTGGTCTGGACACACCTCATACAATCAAATCATCTTCATATTACTCCCACAAGTCCAAAGACGTTCGCATAAATCTTATGGACATTCATCCAAGGGAAGGCTTTACCAAAATTGTTCGGGATATGCCTGATACATTCAAATTGTCTTCATATTAATTCCACGGAGTAGACCACCTTAAGTTCAACCCTTCATACTAATTACACACATCCCTAAGAGGTTGGACTACAGTGTTAGCAAGGTAATATGAAAGACCACACCCATTTAGGGTTTGTATAAATATTATGGACGTTTTTTGTTCCTCTCATCCTATCAAGTCACTCATGATGTAGACAGCATAATCATGGCTATTCAGGCTATTAATTTGGAAGAAAAAGGCATATACGTCAGTCATAGGAGGTTGATTCTGGGGTAACCATGAGAATGTCCTCTGTTGCGACAGGAAGAATGTCTGCTTGCTGTGGCCACCGGAATTTTGGTGGATTTGATCACCCTATACACCTACACTCTCCTTCTTTAAGAAGAAGAGACAAAGAAGTATCCACATTATGAAGGAGTCTAATTTCTTACCCCAACCTAACAAAGGCTTAAATGCTGAGACCTTCTTCTTAGTTTTGTGAGACCAGTTAACACATCTCTCCTTCAACTTCTCAAACTTGATAAGGTCAGGAAGGTCAGTCTCATTTAGTTTCTGGGTCAAGGTTTCAGTTGTATAGTCCCGAACAAGGACTTCTGGAATAGTTGGTATGCCTATTGTACGGAAGGCATTGTTTTGGTGCTTTGAACAGATCTAGAAGCACATACTTGTGTGTTGATACTTTAACAGCCAGATGTACCGCTCCTGCCGCATCACTCCTGCAAAGAAGGATAAACTCACCAGCTTCTCTGGGTACTCTGTGCTGTATGCCTCATGTAGTTGGGATAGGAAGTCAGTCAGGATGATCTGCTGATATTTAACTGATATTTAACCTTTTTGATGGTGATTGCGTCCCTTTTACCAGGAAGAGTGATGGAGTTTTCAGGACGTGTGAGGAACACAAGCACGAGCTGCTTTTGATCCATCAACCGCACAGCTTTGCGTGATAGCCTGGTACTGCTATAAATTAAGGCACATCGATCCACCCCGATATCTTTTGCAAGCTGACTAGTTGCTCGTATCTCTTTCAGTTTGGTTGATGATGTCAAGGTCTTGATGCTTGTTTGTTGGGAGCCGCTTCAGGCTGGAAGTGAGGGCTTCATACAAGTCTAGCTTCTTCTTTGATGTCTCATCTGTCGGTGTGCATTGTGCAGGAGTTGGATGTGGTTGTGCCTGCACCTGCACCTCCACTGCGACCTCAGGGATGCTGAGCCTCAGCAACACCCACAGCCACCTCTCGCACCTCTTCTTCAACCTTGGCTGGAGCCTTTATCTCGGGGACATCTACAGCTGCCTCCCGAACCCCCACCTCGACCTCGGCCAGAGGCTATAGCTCAGGGACATCCTCAGCACCCTCCTGAACCCCCACTATGACCTCGGCCAGAGGCTGTACCTCAGGTAACACTGCCGGTGCCTGTGCAGAGAAGATAGTTAAGACATTTAAATAATGAACAATCGCAACAGTAATCAGCTTCAATGCACTTCCATTCTTAAATAATGAACAATGTGAACAGTAATCATCTTGAATGCACTACCATTCTATTTAGAAGGTGCGTTTCCTCAATCTTCCTTTCTATGATTGTTTGAAATAATCTAAATTTACCAATAACTTACTCGTGTGCCAATCCTTGAGATGGCCATCCGACTGCAGAGGTCTGACTCCCCATCACTTTCGTCAGAAGACAAAACCGGGATGCCTGTTCGATGTTGAACACCGCCGCCCCCTTCGCCTCCTTCTGCCACTTCCTGAAGTCGGCCTGGGTCTGCACATTGGATTTTTTCTGGTCCGGTGGCAACTTCTTGCGACCCATGCTGCAATTGAAAGTAAATAAAATGTCAAGTAGGGTGTCTTGGATGTCAATTTCAATGTCTGCTCTTTCCACATTGACATTTCCGTAATCAAAAATGAAATTATTCATTTTACCAAAACGATTGTTGGATATGATAGCTGTACTAAATAGGCATCTTCAGGTTAAATATTAATGCATCATTCATTTGCAAGTTTCATTTCCCGACCAAAATATGAAAAACAAACATCCTATACAACCATAAATATAAAACTTAAAACCATTCTTACTGCTTGAAACATGTAAGTTAACAATGATTCGAGTTGAAAACCTAGATTCAACTTAAACAGACTAGATATGCCACATTGAGAGTAGCGAATGAACATCCGTAATATTCATTTTTCAAAACTCTTTAAGTGTTGCCACCTTCAAAAATACTAACTCCAGGTTAACTATAACACTTTCCCTTTACTCATTGGAGGTTAAGGTAGGTTCTAGAACACTAAAATGTTGATCTCATGCTGGTTTTTTTAGCAGCTGAGACCCCACCACAGTGAAATAATGATGAAGTATTTGTATACAACTTAAAGGAGAGGAAAACAGAGGTAAATCACAGAGGATTTCATGTAAACATCATCCTACCACGTATAAACATGTACTGTATAGTTTAAAATTCATGAAAGCAAAAACAGAACCAGCTTGTTGTCAATATTGACTCACATTGGTTGGGAACATAATCTACACGGTTACATGGTAAGAAACAGTTGACACTTGTTTTGATGAGGGGCGGTGGTTTAACGCTTTCACTGCGGGAAGCCACTAAAGTCGCTTTAAGGTAAATTCCAATAGGGATGTTCTGTAAAGAGGAGATGTTTAGCTACCAGTAGGTGAAAGAATTTTACAAAAAGTCCCTTTAGAACCAGAGATATGAGCATTTGAATATTCTAGCACCGGTTCATTAGAAAATGATGGTGTGATGAATGTCCATTCATCAGTTTTATAATCAGGTATCGAAAAAGTGATGAACTAATAGAATAGAAGTATATTTTATGTAAGGGCTCGAAAGCCCGAAAACCTGAAACCCCAAAAACAATGTAAACCGATTGTGACGTCAGTAAGATAACATGACTTGAGATGGCCAATCAGAGCCGAGTATAAGGGTATAAAAGGGGGCAGTGAGGCCCGGAATAAACAGTTCCTTATCAATTGGTACTCCTTGTGTTCGCATGTGTCTTCTTCCACTAGAATAGCCCTTGAAGGGGTTAAGATGTCTAATATGGTCGAATAACATATAGTTCTCTAGAAAAGCAAAGTAATTAAGGTAGAGTTTACCAGTAATTAAGAGGCAAAGGAACCGGAGGCCCAAGAGCCCGAAGGACCGAAACATGGCACGAAGGACTGGATTCACTTAGGCGGCAACACAAAACAGGAAAACCGGTCAAGTACGAAAGCCCGAAATAATCAGTGGACGTCCAGTCACCGGGGGCACGAAGGTGCAACCGGCTCGGCCCCATGCTACCAACCTTTAGGCGAGCGTCGGCCTGATGCCCACGAGAGGCTGAAAGTGTAAAAGTCCCCCCCCCCCTTCTCCTCTGGGCTAGTGAACGATCCCATCCCCACTATTTTTCCCCATAACCCTCCGCCTGGTGACAGAGACCCCCGGTCCACCTTGCCCGATGTCCGAAACACCCCAGGCCCGGCTGACCGATGCTCACCCCCTCTTCAACCAATACCGATTTCCCGACCGATACACTCATCCCCCCTCGTGCGCGAGGCACGGCTCTTAACCGCACATCTCGGCTTCTTGTTCAGGCTCTTCACCCGACTCAAACCCAAATAACTCCCACGTCCCTTCGTCATAGAAACCGGGAACCCCAATCTACCGAGGAACATCACAATAGATTTCCAATTGAACAAACTAGTAGTGATATAATTAAAATGGAATTTGCCATAACTTTCCAAAATTGTGTCAAAATGTTAATTTGTGAAAAATTATTTAATTTTCAAAAAGTCATAACTTTGGTTTCATTCATGATAATTGCAAACAGTTTTTTGTGGAAACAAGACTAATTTGTTATGTTCTCCTTGAAATAAATAGAATGGATATTTTTCCAAATGTTGATTGCCACGGAACCGCAGAATAGAATTTAGTGTGGATATTACCAATAAAGGCAAGAATGCCCAATTGGCACACTGCCAACATTTGGAAATTTTTCATTAGACTTACGTTAAAAGTAAATTTGCCAGTGGCCTGTTCCACAATGGATTTTTGTTGTTACAATCACTTTAAGACTACCTTACGTACAAAAGAAACTTTGAACAAGGATTAGTTGAATAGGTTATTTATCAATTTATAACCTGTTGGCCCCTTTCAGGGCTGGGTGTAGCGGATTCCCGTGAACACCAGCACCGCTGATCAACCAGTATGGTCTAGTATAAGATTTCAGGATGCACAACCACTTGCCTTGTATCTCAAAGTTATCATTAAAGAACCTACGAATACCTCTTAATCAAGTCTGAGATCATCACATGGTGGCAGCTAGAGGACAGAGTGAAGTTTGAAGAGAAGATTGGGCAGTGTGGTGAGAAAGTTTCAATCTGAAGTCAAAGTAAACAAGCCAAAGTGGTGCAGCCTGAAGTACACAGCCTGGCCAAAGTGAAACTACAGTGAAACTTTTGACATTCTATGAACTTTTATCATAGCTGAGGGTAGATAACCTCATTATATCCTGTGTTTACAATCCTAGGAGCATACATAGTGGTGTAAAAACTATCTTCAGCATGGTGACAGTCAGGAAAAGGCAGTGACAGTGTAAAAACAACACCATAGGCATAGATCTGCAAAGGAAATCAGCCTAAAAAAGTGACAAAAATGGAGGGAACATTGAGGCAAAAAATAAACTGGGCAGACCCTACCTAGCCAGTGCAGTAAACATTTTCAAGCAACAGTTTGAGCTCTTTTACTCTGTGAAAGATGTAAAAGAGGAGAAGCAGGTAGACCATATTCTACTATTCAGTGGGGAAACCGGCATTAGAAAGTACAACTCTTGGAGACTCACAGATGCCCAAAAGAAGAATCCTGCCATAGTATGGGAAAAGTTTCTGGGGCAGGTTGACACAAAGGAAAATTGACGTGTAGCTAGACTCTATCTTCAAGAGAATAAACAAGAGGAAAAGGAGAACATCGATGCTTATGTGTCTAGGTTAAAACTTCAGGCCCTAGAGTGTAAATTCACAGATGAAGAATACGAAGAGAGGGTATTTGAACAGATAATTAACGGCACATGTTTTTCTGAACTACAGAAGACATTACTGGGAAAGGATAAGTTAACCCTAGAAGAGGCGGTAGACTAAGCGCGTACTGAAGAAGCATCGGTCGTACACATGGCACAGTTGGCCAGCGTCCAGACAGGGCCAGTAACCGTAAATACCATCAGCCATAAAACTGGTAAGCTGTGTTGGTATTGGAGAATCACTGGAGAATTGTGTGTCCCCAAAACAAGGACAGCAACACGAAACACGGAGAACCGCCAAAGAGAAATACAAGGGACCGGCGGGCAAGAAGAAGCCACAGTATAAAGGGCAGTACAAGTACACAGAAATGTTCCCTGGTGGTGGAGGAAAAAATGAAACAGATCATGGGGAACTTGGAAGAGGTCCTGTCTGAGGACCAATACCATCAATGTGAGAGGGAAATGACTGTGAGGTCAGAGGGGAGCCTCACCGAACTCAAGGCCGATCGGAGCCATAAACGAGAAATGTTGCTCCTCAACCAGCCAACATTAAATGAAGCATTGAACAATTCCCCCTACAAGAGGGTACATCCCAATCAGGTTCCCCATACCCCAAAACCGATCAAAGATACCACCGAAGCTCTGACAGTTGAACCAGATAAAGAGGGAAAACCTGAGACAAGCAGCCCAACAGGGGGCGAAGACCTAGTTCCAGGGGGAGGCCCAGACAACCAGAGAGAAGCCGACAGTGGAATCTAACCACCACTAACTCAAGCAGTACACAGCGCCCCAGAAGCCGCTCAGGCCACCGGGATCCACGGAGCCCCCAACGCCAAGCACGCTATGTCCGACCAGAGGAATCAGACCAAAGGAAAAGACCCCACTACACTGACAAAGACCACACAACAGAGCAGAGCAACCGAACCTGGTCAGATGATAGGGACCGACACCAGCCAGAAACCCCCCCCCCCCCCCCCCTGCCTTCCGACCATTTTCACAGCGGTCCGCAGGTAACGGGCGTCACCCGCGACTGGACCAACAAAACCGGACGGTAGCGCCGAGCCCAGACAGCCTGGTCCAGAAACGACTACTAACGAAACGCACAGGAACGACCGACCACAATCAACGACACACAAGGGATAGATATCGAAACACCACAAGAGCAACCGTGGGACCATCACAGATGACCGAGTGACAAGCGATAACATACCAATAGACAAAAACAGCAAAAGTATCAGTAGTAACGGGACTAATAAAAACACCAAACTGTACCAACCTGTTATTTCCAATTTCTTTTCCCGCTGCGAGTCTCACCTGGAGGAATCATGTGGCACAACAAGCCGGGGGAACAAAACCCACCCTGATCATCAATGCACCCCGTCGTTCATAAAAAAAAAGAAGTCCTGAACAACTTCCAATTCAATGGCAAGAACTACATACAAGTAGTTGGCACTGCTATGGGCACCAGAGTTGCTCCATCAATTTCCAACATCTTCATGACGAGCTTCAAAGAAACTCATGTGTAAGCCTCTCCACTTCAACCAAAACTGTGGCTGAGGTACCTCGACGACATCTTCAAGCTGTGGCAACATGGTAAAAAAACCCTGGATGACTTCATCTCACACCTGAACAACGTCCATCCGAGCAAAAACGTTCACTACAAAACACTCAACCGAATTCATACACTTCCTAGACACCTCGGTCAAAATAGAAGAAAAGCAGATCGTTACTGACCTGTACTGCAAACCCACAGACCGAAACAACTACCTACCCTACAGTTCCGCCCATTTTTTTTTTTTTAATTTGTTTTTAATTTGTTTTATTTCGGGCAAACAATCGGGCAAACAATGGGTTCAGCATAGCTGATCTTCCACCCGCACCCCTAAGTTAAACAATTTCTGGTAAGGTGCGGGTGTAACTTAAACTCACAATTCTTGGTATGATACAATTCCATGCCATAAGAATGGCAGTTGGTTGTTATTATGAGATGAGATGAAATGAATTGTTTAAGGTGAGGGTCAGTTAATAAAACAATACTATGTTATTCATTTATTTACATAAACCCAAAATCATTACAATACCTTAACATATGGATTCTGTATACTTTTTTTCATTACACTTTTAAATTTAGCACTATTCTCAACGTTCCGGTGTACTACATTTAAATCATTCCAGCTATTCATCAGTTTGTATTTCGGATTTCGTACAAACTTAGGATGTTTCACCTTAGGTAATAGATGTTCCGGTGTACTACATTTAAATCATTCCAGCTATTCATCAGTTTGTATTTCGGATTTCGTACAAACTTAGGATGTTTCACCTTAGGTAATAGAAATAGCTTGCCATTATGCCTTCGTGTAATAATTTCTCTATTGTCCAGTAAGTCATTATTACAAGATAGCCCATAAGCAAATTGTAGCATATGCAGTTTACGCCTGTGAATTAACCTAAAGATCTTACAATTCCTATGTAATATCTCTGTTGAATCCCTTACTAAGTAAGGTCGATTATGTTGGTTAAATACTATCAGTAACCCCTGGTTTTGTAGTTTTTGCAGCTTGCAATTCAGGTAATGTATATCTGGTCATATATGAAATCTGCATACTCAATAAGCGGTAAGATAGTATTTTTGTACCCAGAAATTGCTGCTTTTAAGTTTAACCTGTTACGTATAAGTTTAAAATAGTTCAACTTTAGTTGGACCAGGCCACAAAGTAAATTTTGATGTTCTTTGAATGAGAGTTTAATATCTACAAGTAGCCCCAGGTACCTATATTTCGATACCTGTTCAAGTGGAACATTATTTATCCTAAACTCATCATCAGTCTTTGTACCAGGTAATAAGGTTGTCCTCATCCACTGTGATTTTTTAATATTAATTGTTAGTAGATTTTTATTGCACCAACTTGTTATTCTATCTAGGTTATCTTGTAATAGAGTGATATCACTATGATATATAACAGTGTCATCGGCGTACAACTGAATTCCACAGGTAGCTATCTTTGGTATGTCATTAATATATATGGAAAATAATACGGGCCCCAGTATGCTACCCTGTGGAACGCCGTAGGTTATTGGAAGAGTACTTGAGGTATGACTATTCAAATTTACACATTGTTCTCTTCCACTTAGGTAACTTTTAAACCACTCAACAGTGTTCTCATGAAGACCAATGTTATTCAATTTCAATAGTAAATTTGTATGTGAGACAGTATCAAACGCTTTTTTTAGATCTAGGTAAATTATATACAGATCCTTTCCATCATTTATGAAATTATAAAGATCATTTAATAACTCTATTATTGCTGACACTGTTGAGTGGTTCTTCCTAAAACCATGTTGACATTTGGCAAGCACATTTCTGGTTTCCAAGAAGAGCTGTAATTTTCTACAAACAATCTTTTCCAATAGTTTACCTGGTAATGGTGTCAGAGCAACAGGTCTCAATTCAGTAGGCATGGTCGGTTTTTTAATCTTGGGTAAGGGTATGATAGTACTAATTTTCCATTTATGAGGAAATTTACGCTGTTTCAAAGAGTTATTTAATAATTGACTAAACCTCTTTAATTGTGCTAGAAGTGCATCTTTTAGTACAAAACATTTAACATTATCAATAGATGCAGATTTCGTTGTGTTAATGTCTTCAACTTCTTTACGAACCTCGTCTATCTCTATATTTGCTTCGAATAAGTTAAAGCCATTCATCAGTATCAATGGATTATTCGGGAAATCAGTTTGATAATTTCCTTGCTGTTTACAAACCATTGCTAATTTAGCTCCAATACATGCAAAGTACTCATTGATATGGTCATTTAATTTTTGGCCTCTGTATTCTTCACCTGTATCCTCATTGACCAATAAGTTCAATTTAAAATCAGGACTACCTGTCAATACATCATTTAGACAAGACCAAAACTTCTTAGGGTTATTCCTATTTCTATCTAATTCAGCTCTGATATAGTTAGCCTTGGCTGATTTAACTTCCATGTTAACCCTATTTCTAGCTGTTCGTGCTATAGCCCAGTCAATTTCTTTTTTAGTTTGCCTAGCCTTTTTAAAGGCTTTATCCCGATTTCTCATATGCTGTAACAGTTCATTAGTTAACCACCTGGGTTTCCTATCAACTACTACAATATTTTTAACCGGACATATGGTATCTAAGGCACTTGTAACATTTTGTAGGAAAATGTCCCATTGTTGGTCAACATCTATAGTATTGTCGAAGAGATACCAGGGCCTGATTCCCAATAGTCGATCGAATTCTTCCGTGTCATAACGAATATATGATCTACCTATGGTATTATATTTAGGAATCCTATTTCTATTTTTCTTGTTAATTAAAAAGATTGGTAAATGGTCACTTATATTTAAGTTCAGCATACCTTTATGAAGTATGTATTGTAAGTCAGTAAAACATAGGTCAATCAAAGTTGAAGTATTTGGTGTGATTCTAGTTGGTGTTGAAATAATTTGCTTCAAATTAAATTTCTTTCCAAAGTCTTCTAATTTTTTATGTGTACTTCCTTTAGGGTCTGAGAAATCCATATTGAAATCCCCACAGACCACAACAGTATGTCTCGTTCTATCTACCTCTCCTACCATGGTATTCAGTGTTTTAATAAATTGGTTAGGTATTCCAGTAGGAGGCCTATACACCAAAGTCAAGAAATTGGTCTCTGGAATTTCGGTCTAGCAATAACATTGATAATGTGATGAACGGCTATTCATCCAAAATATGTAGAGGTCAAAATAAGAGAAAATAAGGTAATATTATAAAAAGGTATATATGTAAAGAACGTAAGTGTAAAAGAAGGAAATATATGTAAAAGAACGAATATGTAATAATGAACGAAAGTGTAAAAAGCCCGAAAAAGAGGCACGAATATGTAAGGAACGAATATGTAAGGAACGAAAATGTAAAGGAACGAAACCCGGAAAGATATAAACCGGAAGTGAAATGTAAACCGGAAACGGAAAATGTAAACCGGAAGTGACGTCAGTTGTAGATCACGTGACCGAAAGCAGCCAATCAGGGCTGACCTCTAGAGTATATAAAGGGGCGGTGAGGCCCGAATAAACAGAGTTCTTTAACAGTTCTCCTTGTGTCCAGACGTGTCTTCTTTCCTGAAACAACCGCTAAAGATGAGCTGATTCGAGTAATTAACCAGAAGTTAGGATAAAACAGTCGAAGTTCGAGATAAATAGTAGGAACTTAGGGTAGGGGCCCGACGGCCCGAAGAACGAGGAACGAAGGACCGAAGTAAAGCACGAAGGCCCGAAACAGTCCCGGAGACCGAGGCGTAGCATGGCACGAAGGCATGACAGGCGGGACGAAGGAACGAAGTCCGCGGGGACGAGGGCGCGGCAGGCTCGGCCCCACGCTACCAAACAATAGGCGACCGTCGGCCCGTCGCCCCCGTGGACCGGAACCGTGGGGTGGACCGCCCGGTGGGGGTGAATGCTGGTCTGGGAGATAGAGCGAGACGAACCCCGGCCGACCCGTACCCCTACCATAATTTCCCTTCCCCGCAGTCCTCCGTTTGACATCGAGCGCCGATTCCCGACCGATTCGCTCAGCCCCCCCCCTCGTGCGCGAGGCACGACTCTAGAAACACATCTCGGTTCTTGGCCCGGATTCCCCGTCCGCCCCGAGACCCGAACAACCCCCACGTTCCTCTGTTGTAAGAATCGGCAACCCCGACTTACCAGAGAACGTCACACTGGTGGCAGCGGTGGTGCTGAAATAAGCACATACGGACTTGTGGATCCTGGGTGTTTCGTCGGTGTTGGATACTCATGGCCACCGCGGCAGTCTTCGAGCAGATGGATTCTGACATCGCCTTCAAGGAAGGTGGGGAGGAGAAAGGAGGTGCGAAACCCGAGACCAAAGGGGAGGACACGACCATCATGGGTAGGCAGTTTAATTTCATGGGAACGTCCACCCAGACGGATGAGCAGAATGCGCGGGCTCAACAACAACAGACCGGCCAGGTAGGAGCGAGTTTGAAGAAGTTTAGTCTACGACCGGAGAAGTATGACGGTAAACCGGACTTCGAGGGATGGATCAACCAGTTCGAGGAGTACGCAGCCTTGGGACATTGGACGACCGAGGAAAAAGCGGCGATGCTCTTTCTCTCGCTGACGGGAACGGCACGAATGTACTTTGTCGGACTCCCGGACAGGGAACGACTCCGTTACTCGGCGAGGGTAGATGCGTTGCGACGGAGGTTCGGTCAGGAGAAGGACACGTGCAATGCTCTGCAAGAGTTGGCAGGATTGAAACGTGTAAAGAACCAGACAGCGAAGGAGTTGGCTGATAATGCCCGACGATTGGCATCGAGAGCCTACTTCTCCAACGACTACGCCAGCCAGGAAAAAGCAGCATTACATGCGTTCCAGGCTGCAGTTGGGGAAGACCTTCAGCTGAAGTGTGCAGAGAAAGGATGCAAGACACTAGAGGAGGCGGTGGAGGTGGTAGAAATACAGGAGCGATACTCACGCCGCCTCCTGCGGGCAGTGAAGCCCGAGGAGGACGCCAATACACAGATCATGGCCTTAAACGGTAAGTTGGAGGAGATGATGAAGGAATTGGCAGAAGAACGGGAAGCTAGGAGACAAGCAACGGCCCGGAGGGAGGCGTTTAAGAAGTGAAAGGAAGATTTGGAATGTCATCAATGTCACCAGAAGGGCCATTTCGCGAGAGAGTGTTCTCAGCGTCAGGGAAACGGACAGTCGCCGTCGCAGTAAGCGCGGGGCCCCCTTCGGGCGCGGCGAGAGAAGTAGTAGGCATTGGAGAATGTGGACTTTATGTGGCCGGAACGGTGGGAAAGAGTGTCGTCCGTTTTTTGGTTGATACCGGATCTATGATCAGTCTGCTGTCGGAACGTCTCTGGAGAGAGTGGGGACGAAAATGGGAAGACCTGGATGGATATGAAGGACGTCTCTGCTCGGTGGATGGTAGCCCGTTGCGGTGCTATGGATGCACGAACTTGCCAGTAAGGTTGGGAACGCGCGTGTTGCAGTGGACATTCATGGTGGCAGATATCGGTAGAGATGAAGGGATCCTGGGAAACGACTTCGCGGTGAAATACCGGCTAACAGTTAAGCCCCACGCGAGTGCTGTCTTCCTGCCCGCCGAAGGGGAGGGAGAGGGGGAACGAATCCCGGGAGTAGAACGAAGAACGGATGGGGTTCGGGCAGTCACCGTCGGAGGACAGGTCGTGAGAATCGAGGGAACGACGGAAGTACCCCCGCTCCAGGTGACCCGAGTAGCAGTAGTGACAAGAGTGGACATAGGACAGAGTGGACAGCTGGCTGTCATCACCGGCGCTGGATTACCCATGGGACTGGAAGTGATCCCAGGAACGGTGACGTTGGGAGAAGAAAATAAAGTTTGGGTGGCCAACCGAGGGACCGAGAGCGCGAAATTGGAAACCGGCGGGGTACTCGGAGAAGCCACCTTCGTACAGGAAGTACGAGGTGTAGGAAGTGATGTAAAAGAACCCCCTGGAGCGCTCGTCGAAATGATAGAGGAGGCTAAGAAAGGCCTAACCACGGAGGAAGGCGGAGAGTTGGAGAAAGCCATCATGGCCCGGGAACAAATGTTTGCGACCTCGAAACATGAGTTAGGACGGACAGATTTAGTACAACATCGAATTAAAACGGGGGATCAGATGCCGATCAAACAGAGGGTCAGACGGTATCCAGCCACCAGGAGAGAAGAGGAACGAGCACTGGTGGAGGATATGTTAAATCTAGGAATCATCCAGGAGAGTGGAAGTGCGTGGAGCAGCCCGACCGTCCTAGTGAAAAAGAAGGACGGAGGAACGAGGTTCTGTATCGACTACCGAAAACTGAACCAGGCTACAAAAGTGGACGCCTATCCGCTTCCACGGATAGAGGACAGCCTCAACACCCTGGGCGGGAGCCTATTTTTCTGCAGTCTGGATCTCGCAAGCGGATATTGGCAGGTGGAGATGGCACCAGAGGACCGAGAGAAGACTGCCTTCGTGACTCAAGGAGGATTGTATGAGTTCAAAGTGATGCCATTCGGGCTAGTGAACGCCCCGGCCACCTTCGAGAGACTGATGGAAAGAATCCTCAGAGGAATCGTGTGGGAGGAGTGTCTGGTATACCTGGATGACATATTGGTCTTCGGACCAACGTTTGAAGTGACTCTGGAAAGATTGGTACGGGTTCTGGACCGATTGAACGCCGCAGGACTGAAGTTGAAGGCTCGAAAATGCAGGCTGTTCCAGAAGAAGATTCCGTTCTTGGGACACGTTGTCTCATTCAATGGGATCGAACCCGACCCCGAAAAGTGTCGGCAAGTAACTGAGTGGCCGGTCCCTCGGGATCTCCATGAGGTACGAGCCTTCGTGGGATTATGTTCGTATTATAGAAGGCATATAAACGGCTTCACAGAATTGGCTGCCCCCTTGTATGAATTGGCGACGAAGGAGGAGCCGTTCGTGTGGAGCGCGAGACGACAAGAGGCGTTTGATGCAATGAAGAGGGCGTTAACAGAGGCCCCGGTGTTGGGATTCCCGGAGGAAGACGGACAATGGTGGCTTGACACGGACGCCAGTGACGTGGGGACGGGAGCCGTGCTATCACAGGAGCAGAGAGGGGAGGAACGGGTAATAGCTTACACGAGCAAAACCCTGGAGTCAAACGAACGAAAGTATTGCACCACGCGGAAAGAACTGTTGGCGGTGGTGCGAGCTTTGAGACATTTTCGGTGCTACATCTATGGTCAACGTGTAATAGTCCGGACGGATAATAGCGCAGTTAGTTGGCTGCAGAGGAGTAAGGAACCGATGGGGCAGGCTGCCCGGTGGATTGAGATTATCGACTCGCATGACGTGTCGTTCCAACACCGACCGGGCAGGAAGCATGGGAACGCTGACGCGTTGTCCCGGTATCCGTGCAAACAGTGTGGAGAAGAGCACGAGAATACCGAGAAAGTGAGAGTAGTGACGCGGGCCCGGGGGTATGAGCCCGGATGGTCCCCGCAGGGGATGAGAGCAGCGCAGAGGAGGGATCGAGATATAGGGCCGATTGTCGCACGGATGGAAGAAGATGCGAACCGGCCAGGTTGGGAGGTCATATCTCCGGAATCCCGGGAAACAAAGATCCTATGGAGGCAATGGGAACGATTAAGCCTCAAGGATAGCGTGCTGCATCGGAAGTACTGGGAACTAGAAGGACATGGTTGGAGGAACCAGTTGGTCGTTCCCCGAGAGGAACGGGCCAAGTTGGTGAGGGAATACCATGGAGGCGCGGCAGGAGCGCACTTGGGAGTCGCCAGAACGACGGCCCTGTTGGAGCAAGGGTTTTACTGGCCGGGACTCCGGGAAGACGTGCGAAAGGAATGTCGAGAATGTGATTGCGCGTTGCTGAAAAAAGGAAGAGGGAGACGGGAGCCGCTACACCAATACATAGTGGGGGAGCCAATGGAACGGCTGGCCATGGATGTTTCGGGCCCGTACCCAGTCACCAAACGAGGAAACAAGTACTGCCTGATGGTGGGATGCTATTTCACCAAGTGGTTGGAGTGTTTCCCGATCCCGGATCAAAAGGCAACGACAGTGGCGGACAAACTGGTTGAAGAAGTAGTGGCACGGTACGGCGCGTTTCGAGAACTACACTCGGATCAGGGCACGAATTTCGAATCCGAGGTGGTGGCTCAGGTCTGTGCACTATTCGGAATACACAAAACGAGAACGACGCCGTACCACCCCAGGAGTGACGGATACATAGAACGAAGTTTCCGCACTTTGGGGTGCTGTCTGAAAGCTAGCCGCCGAGCAACAGGTCGGGAATGGGATGAGATGGTCCCGCTCGTGATGATGAGTTATAGAGCAACGCCGCAGGCCAGCACGGGAGTGACACCAAACATGATGATGCTGGGCCGACAAGCGATTTATGGGAGACCTCTAGGACCGGAGGAGGAACCCCGACGGGTAGGCGACTACGTGGAAAGCCTGGAGAAAGGGCTAGTCGCGGCCTATCGGGAGGCCTGGGCGGGGCTGAAACGAGCCGCCATTCATCAGAAACACGAGTACGATGGAAAGGTGACTCGGCGGGAATACCACGCCGGAGAACTGGTCTGGGTGCACGATACGGTGGTGGATAGGGACAAGGGAACGAAGTTGCGATTTCCATGGATAGGCCCTGCACTGATCGTCAAGGTGCTTGACCGAGGACGGGTGGTAGTACGGAAGAAACGAGGGAAACCGGGGGGGGTGGTCCATGTGGACCGCCTGGAACCCTACCGAGGACACGCTGCGCCAGCCTGGATGGTAGCTGACCAGCAAGGATACGAGGCTGCACAGTAAATGCTTGGGGTGGGGCGCGCTAGGGCACGTACGGAAACGGGGCACCCCTTTTTGTGATGAAGTCGTTCTCGCGTCTCGGTTCCGCAGGTGGAAGAGGACCAAGGGAACGACCAAATCGGCGCTACACAGAAAGGCTTTGGCCAAAAAGGACTGATCAACCTGGGGCCATTGAGTCGGGGCGGTGCGTTGACCACTACGGTAGGAGTGCAGGTCGTTAGGCTGTAGAGATTTGCTACCTAGCTGAAGATTGGTTCTCTTGCGGATGTAATATAGGTGGGAAATGCGGGGTTGGAACGAAAAACGGCGTTCGGGAGCCACGACGGCCCGAATGTCTAAAGTAGTCCCACGGAGCCGCTTTCCGGTCAGTTCGGAGGAACCACAGCGTGGAAAAGATGGTTGGATTACAACGGAAGACAGACCCGGTGGCAAGCTGGTGAAGACTTTTGAAGTGATGCCGACTTGGTAATACCGCTTTACAGCGTCCAGGAGACCGGAGGAGAGTAGATGCGGCACTCTCGGGAACGCCGGAGGAACGAACGGACGGTTGTAAAAGGCGAGGCCTGAAACGAGGACGGGCTTTAAAGTAGGTTGTAAAAGGAGTAAAGATGACAAAGAGAACGGGGCGGCGGCGAGAGGATGATAACGTCGAGCCCCTGTGTTCTCCGGGAAGTGTGCGGAAACACTGCGAGGGCCAAGATGAAAAGGCAAAAGGAGGCGACGGAGGATGAAAGGACCGAGGACGTCCGGTGGGGCAATAAAAGGCCTAGGAAAAAAACGCGTAGACGGGCGAGGAGCCGCGAGGTAAACAACAGGCGAGGCAGTGACCAGCGGCGGGCCCCGAGGACCGGAAATAATAGGGGGCGCCACCGTTGAAGTGGATGGTGAGCTTGACGCTAGGGGTCGCTAGTGTAGGCCACGCCCACTTCCGCCTGCGGCGGCTATAAAAGGCAGAGCGCTCGCCGGAGCAGGTCATTCTGGTCAGCCGATCAGGATTCATCAAATCGCAGACGAGCAGACCAAGCTGGGAGAAGAAAAAAAGAAAGGCAGAGAAGTGAGACGAGCAGCATCACCACGAGGCAAAAACGGAGAAGGCTGACGGGACGAGCTTCAAGTTTGGAACGAGCCCCGAAAGCCCGGAAAACGGACACGATGAGCGGACAGTGTTGGGAAGGACATTGTCGCGGAAAGGAATTTAAGCACCTGGTCAAGCATATTAGAGGCCAGCACGATGGAGTACGGAAGCAGTATTACATGTGCCCGGTGTGTTCGAATCGAGCCTATTCGACGCACCAGGACTGGAGAAAGCACATGTGGGAATCACACGAAGGAAACCTGCTGAGGGGGATGCCGAAACAGGACCCCCTTCTGAGGCTGGAGTATGCTGCGGCGTTCGCCTTGGATCCAAAAGGACGGCCGCCGTACACCAGTTTCGCTCCTGGGGATGAAACGGCGGCCCGGGTAGCCGATTTGGAACGGGACTACGCTGTGCGCCATCCGGAGGGGTTCCATCCCCCTGAGAAGGCGGTGGATAAGGAGGCACCGGAGAGGCCGCGACGGAGGATCCGCATCCCTTACAGCGACGCCGAGCAGCCGGAGCAGGAAGCAACCGAGGAAGGACCAGAGGCTGACGAGGCCGGCGAGGGAGCCCAAGCAGCCAAAGCAGCAGGGAAGGGACCCCTGGCCGGGGTAGCGGAACGATCGACGCCCACGCGCCGTTCCCCTCGGAGGGCCGCGAAAGGAGTGCGGAAGGAAGCCACCGAGTCGCCACGGAGCGCGAGCCGAGCCGAGCCGTGGTCAACCCGAAACCACTCCTGACAGCAGACCAAGTAACAGGGTTGGTACAGAGCCAAGTTAAGAAGTTAAACGCCCAGGGAGAACCACGAGAACCGAGAGGACGAGGACTCCCGGGCAGAGGAAGAGGAGGGAGATCCACACCCGCCCCGAAGCCAGGTTGCTCAGGGATACCACCGGGGGCTGAGGTGGTGGAATTAGTGAGCTCGTCCGACGACCAACGTCCGAAAGTAAAGGAGGAAGAGGAGCCGCTCGCTTTCAAGAGGCCCCCGACGCCGGGATCCCCGGCGGAGGAGCCGTCGCGACAGAAGAAGTGGAAAAAGGTCAAGAAAGTCCCGAGAGAATTGGAGGAGGGAACGAGTTCGGACCAGTCGGAGTCAGGCCGGAGCATGTCGGTCCGAAGCGATCGGTCCCTGATTATCGCCGAGTCCAGTAGCGCGGGAGAGCTGGGACCATCACAGCCTGAGACCTCGACAGGAATCAAACGGACCACGGGACTAAAACCACCTTGTAGCGACGCACAATTTACTATGATGACAGTTCACAAGAAATCGGTTATTTACGAATCACGACACCCGAGGTACCCCGGATATTTAAAGGGAACAATGAACCGGGAGGGAGCGTTCAGGGGTTACCGCGAGGCAAGATCCGACCGGGAGCTGGAGGACAGCATTCGGGAAGCGCAGGGAGGCCGACTGGTGGAAAGAGAAGCACTGTACCTGGGGAGGTTCCTCCACGAGATGGCGGAAAGGCAAGGACTCAAACCGTCGGGGCGGGTGGAAAAAGTAAAGTATGTTCGGCACGCGGCCAGGACCGAGGACACGGCGTCGATGGCTTCAACACAGCCGTTGTTCTCTACCCCTACCCCGACGAGAGTGGATTCATCCCTAGAGAAGATGGTATGTAAGCAGCCGGTGGTACCGCCCCCGGGACTGAAACGGATGAGAGACATTTTGGTAGCGCCGGATACGCCGGAGACACGGGCGGCGGTGGACAACTTGACTCGAGCCAGTCTGGGGAGCTCGTTCTTCGGGTCGCAAGGATCGGAGGAGACCCCGGGACCGCCGTCGCCCGAACGGATGGGAATCGCCGCCAGGACCGGATACCCCACTCAAGGACGAGGATAAAGACGGGCGAGCGCTGCAACCGCGGGTTGTGATACACAGACTACAAATACCGGCTGCTCAATCCATAGACGCAGAAGTGGAGGACTCAGAGGACATGGAGTTGGGGCAGGCCGAGACCAGAGGATACGAGCCGGATAAGCAAGAATTGGACGAGTCGGGAGCGGATTCAGTGTTCGGGTCCATAGGAACGGAGGCACCGACAGCAGGACCATCTAGAGAAACGCCGCAACTCAAGTTATTACGGACACAGGCCATTCACCAGGTCTTACAGGGACACTTTCCGGTGACGGCGCGGGCAGTACAAGACTGGGACGCGGAGGAGGCCATTCAGGTGCAACTGGCGTGGCCCCCAAGGGAGGTGCGAGGGATGACGGCTAAGACAAGAGCAATGGCTTCAGCGTCTATGGCGTTCCTGATGGCACTGGAAACGGGCCGCAAGCCAGAGACATTTGAGGAAGCGATGGCGCAGTTCCCGACGGCAGCGCTGGGGCCGTTGACCAGAGAGTTCCCAGGAGTTGACCGGCTGGTTAACGAACACAACCGGACCGTCCAATTGGCTCAGACCCTGGTGATGTACAAAAACGAAGATCAGTTGGACGACTTGTTGAAGGCGACAAGAGAGGCGGAAAAACAGAGCGGACTGGTGGATCAGCTTCTCGAGCTCCCCGCCAGGGAAGAGAAACTGTTGCTACCGATCCGACGCCAGGAAGAAGGATGAAAGGCCTCGAAGAAGGAGAGAACGGTGGATGCTGCTTAGGGTCCTGCACGGAAGAAAATCGCGACGGAACCAGAGGCGGAGAATGGCGCGTCGCGAGTCGGGTGGGGAGGGATTACGGGGCGTTGGCTCCTCACCCATAGTGTCAAACCCCCAGGGAGAGAACCGGGCCAAGGCGGAGGTACCTGAGCCGCACAGGAGGCCGAAGCCTGGATAAAAACTCTCCTGGAGACCGCTGGACGGGCCCGAAACTTTACTTAAATCATCGGGAACGGGCTGGCGGGCTCGAACATTCTCATCTTAAGTATTCTTATTAGTTTCTTTATGGGAATCTTCTTGCGGAAGTGAACGAAACCACATGTGTTAGGAGGTGTTGAGTGTACTCAGCGAGCTGGAGGGTCCATGACTGGAACGAACTTACCAAGCCTACGGGGCGAATACGGAACGGGAGGAGGCGCTAGGAGGAGAAACAAGTTTGTAGCTGTTCCTCTTCTTCCCTGGAGCCCGCTGCGTTGGTTGGGACCGAGCAGGTTGAACGGGATCGTCCGGTCGCGGAAATTGAATAGATAGCGGACCGGGCGGCCCAGGAGCGAGAGTAAAAGTAAGGAGGCAGAATCGAGGAAAGGAAATCGGAATGGACAGATAGTGTTGTAATCTTTGAGTCAACGGTCGTGCCGGGGTAAAATAAGGTACCGGTGGGCCGGCGACTCGCCGCTGGAGGAAAGGCTGGCACGGGCCAAGACTGAAACCCTTCTCCCGTGCTGCCTTGAGGGATCTGGAGGCAAGTGAGAAACGACCTCTGTCCTCTAGCGGCACCTGAACTTTCCGTGGCTTGATCTTCTTGATCTTGGATGAACCGCTCAGAATGTGGGACAGGATGGGCCCGGATTTATTGTACCATCATCTTCTGAGTTTCCTTGTCTTCAGCCTCTTACCGCATACGGAGAGCGGTAAAGTGAAATTTCTCCACCTGAATGCTGGTTTTGTCGTGCCAGGATTAATGCAGCGAGTCGTGAAAGGACCGCGGTGAATTATAGATGTCTCCCGGAGGACAGGGGGGCGAGCAGGAATAGTAGCTGAAAGACCCCTCGCTCGTGCCCCACCGAAACGATATATAATAGGACGAAATTAATAGACTTACTAAATCATATGTTAATATCTTACCTGCGGTAACGACAGTGACTGCTTCCATGTCGTACTTTCTGATGTCTTCTTCCCGAAGGAACGGAACAAAATAGTCTTTGAAACATATAGGGAGGTGGTGCTTGGAACGTCGGCCTCGGATGCCTCGATAGACGCCTCAAGAGGTCTGCAAAGAGCGACGAGGAGCGATCCTTCTTGGAGTTCGACATCGGATGAGTTCTTCTTATATGCTATTTTTGAGATGGGCCCGCTCCGGATCTCAGAGGTTGACGTCGGGTGCAGATCCCAGTTGATGTCGTCCATCTTCACTTTCTACAACTTCTTCCTCTCCTTCTCACCAATATCTTCAACTTACCAACTTCGAACCGCCGTACCTAGGAGCAGCCCGGAACGGCTCGGAGCTGTTGTCTCGGCGTTCGTCATAGGCATAGTGGCTTCATGCAAAGTGACATGGCACCGATGAAGACTGTGGCCTTACTCCAGAATCAAACCAGACCAGATCTTAAACTTACTATTTGTTGGTATTACAGTCTCACGAAAATCGTCTAAAAGCATGGTCCTCCGGGAGGACGAGGAGAAAAACTTAGTAAGCAGAGCGAGGCCCGAGAGCCTAGGAGATGAACGAGGGCCCGAGTGCCCGGAGCAGGAATCCTCTTCTTAGGAAAATCATCTCATCAGTGGAACGAAGGAGCCTCCCTCTCGCCCCAAAGAGGATTGTCTTTCTGCCGTTGCTTACGGAGGGGGGGAGGGATGAGAGGCGCCGGCTCCTGTCATCAAAAGAAACCTCATCAAAAGAAAATTATCTTCTTGGTCGGGTCTCCGTTCCGGTTGTTGTCATGCCACTTGGGCCCGGAACGGTGACGGAAATACCTTATCTAATTATGTTGGACTCTCTCTCTCCGACATCTCCTTCTGAAATCTTTGAGTGTGTCGACGTGGTCGAAGACTGAACGTCTTGGTGCTGGGTTAACCACGAGGACATGTGCCATAAAAGTCAAAACTTCAGTTCCTGTACGGAAAACGGACACCTCATCGACAATTAATGATTCTAGTCTTCTCAGACTTACCTTCACTCCAACTCCATCTAAAGTTTCACTGTGACCAATAGCACGAAACCCGCGACGTCGTCTGCTGAAGCTTCCACTCTAAGCTTTAACGGATGAATTTAAGTTCCTTTCCACATACAACGCCATTTTCTTCTTTGGGTACCTCGGCCTCTGGCTCGAACATGTTGTCCTTGCCAAACGTGAAAAAGTCACTGGAGGGCTCTGAATGCCGAGGCGACCGAGGGCACGAAGTCTAAAAAGAACATTCTGTCTACAAAAACTTCAGTCTTTCTTCAAAAACTCATCCTTAAATCATCATCATCACCTAAGAGAACGCAGAGAAGAGTAATAATTACGGGAGAACGAGGGGTCACGACCGACCGGGTGGGAGAATCACGACCGATTCTCTGCCAGAAAGAAAAACAACGAAGAACGTCTGGACGACGGAAAAACGGATAAAAAGGTCGAGAGGACTAAGGGTCACGACCGACCCTGGTCTCTGGGTGGGAGAATCACGACCGATTCTCCGCCCGAACTAGGGGAGAGCGTCTGGACGACGAAAAAACGAAGGGAACGGGGGCATTGCGGGTCACGACCGACCCATGGCCCCGGGCAGGAGGACCACGACCGGTCCCTCTGTCCTAACGAGGGTAAAGGCGAGGAAAATGCGCCGAGGGGCTAAGTAAATAGAGAGAGTAAACAGAGGAGAGGAGCGGGGGCGACGGGGTCACGACCGATCCCCAGTCCCGGGTGGGAGAGCCACGACCGGCTCGCTCATCCTAAAGAAAAGAAAAAAAGTGCAGTACAGGTCCTAAATAGACCCAGGATAAGAACTATGACGAAGATAAAAAGAGACTAGGATATATGAAACAAATTATATGAACTTTCACTAAGAAGAGAGAAAAACGAAGAACGAAAAAACGAAGAAAGAAGAGAAATAATAATTAGCCGGATAGGCCCCGGGGGCCCTCCGAAGTAGACCGGAGAGGACAGAGGGTGACACCTCCTCCTCTACCGATAAGGAGCGTAGGATTGAAATGTTTCTGGTTCTAGAGTATGTTCTGTTGTCGTTGCTGTATGAACTGTTTTGAAATTTTGTAAAGACGTGTTTTCCCACCTTTCAAGAAGGTGCGGGAGGGTGTGATGAACGGCTATTCATCCAAAATATGTAGAGGTCAAAATAAGAGAAAATAAGGTAAAACTATGAAAAGGTATATATGTAAAGAACGTAAGAACGAAATATATGAAATATATGTAAAAGAACGAATATGTAAATAATGAACGAAAGTGTAAAAAGCCCGAAAAAAGAGGCACGAATATGTAAGGAACGAATATGTGAGGAACGAAAATGTAAAGGAACGAAACCCGGAAAGATATAAACCGGAAGTGAAATGTAAACCGGAAACGAAAGATATAAACCGGAAGTGACGTCAGTTATAGATCACGTGACCGAAAGCAGCCAATCAGGGCTGACTTCTATAGTATATAAAGGGGCGGTGAGGCCCGAATAAACAGAGTTCTTTAATAGTTCTCCTTGTGTCCAGACGTGTCTTCTTTCCTGAAACAACCGCTAAAGATGAGCTGATTCGAGTAATTAACCAGAAGTTAGGACAAAACAGTCGAAGTTCGAGATAAATAGTAAGAACTTAGGGTAGGGGCCCGACGGCCCGAAGAACGAGGAACGAAGGACCGAAGTAAGGCGCGAAGGCCCGAAACAGTCCCGGAGACCGAGGTGTAGCATGGCACGAAGGCATGACAGGCAGGACGAGGGAACGAAGTCCGCGGGGACGAGGGCGCGGCAGGCTCGGCCCCACGCTACCAAACAATAGGCGACCGTCGGCCCGTCGCCCCCGCGGACCGGAACCGTGGGGTGGACCGCCCGGTGGGGGTGAATGCTGGTCTGGGAGATAGAGCGAGACGAACCCCCGGCCGACCCGTACCCCTACCATAATTTCCCTTCCCCGCAGTCCTCCGTTTGACATCGAGTGCCGATCCCCGACCGATTCGCTCAGCCCCCCCCTCGTGCGCGAGGCACGACTCTAGAAACACATCTCGGTTCTTGGCCCGGATTCCCCGTCCGCCCCGAGACCCGAACAACCCCCCCACGTTCCTCTGTTGTAAGAATCGGCAACCCCGACTTACCAGAGAACGTCCCAAATACAAGAAAACTATATAATGTTATCAGGATTCAGGGCTCTTACACTGAAGGTACACTTACCGGGGTGAGAGAGACCCATAGTCTGACTTGGGACAGTACCCACTGTCCAAATACAGTCAGGGTCCCCCAGCTCCTGCCCATTGGTCCTGCCATCCCCATCAGAGTCCTTCTCACACAAAGTCTGGTCCCACATCTGAAGCAAAAGTACATAAATATCATATTACATTTATTGCAAAAAATCAATCCTCCTATTTATCCCTCACATGCTATAAATGTGAAAAGGATGGTATGAAACTGTTCTATTTGATATTTTGTGCAAATGACTTTTTCAACCAGGTTGAGACTAAAGGAGGAAAACCATTGAAGGATAAACCTAAATTCTGCTAAATTGACCCATTCTGTTAATTTAGTTGTGGTGTTCCCACTGAGTGATTTGACCAGAAATATATATATATATAAAGACAAATAGCTTGTCAAATATGTTACAATGGTACACTCTAGTCGGTGGAAATCTCTTAATTGACAAGAATCTCAATTGCATCGCTCAGTGGGTTCCACCTTCACACTGGAAAACTGATTGCTTGAAGCTCCTGTATCATGTAATAGGCTTTGGCTTATTTTGTTCTGCCAGTCTTCACCAGATTAATGATAATGATGATATGTTGAAGTTTAACATCTGCTCGTCAATGCTTTAGCTATATCAGGACCATTCACGTTTATGTATGAACCTCAGCGTCGGCAGGACACTTACCCCCTGGACACTTACTCCCTGGACACTCACCCCCTGGACACTTACCCCCTAGGACACTTACCCCCCAACTTGGCTTATAATGTAGAGGAAACTATGAGGCAAGAACTTAGTCTTTCCAATAGAAAGCAAACTAAATAAATATCCCTCTCTTCTAATAGATGTCTAGGATTCATACCTAAAAGGCTAACTCGTCCCTACTCAAAAGTTAGTGGATTGGGCAGTGTGAAAACATAATTGGACCAACAAGTATAGACAGAAGAGAGACTCAGCTCGATGGGTTGGTATATCTGACAATTCTGGTAGGCCTTATCTATACTAAAATTAATGGTGTGACCAACGCCACAGATCAGAGTGGCCCCTATTATGGCTGCCCTGCTAATAGGGTAAGTGTCCTAGGTGGGTAAGTGTCCTAGGTGGGTAAGTGTCCTAGGTGGGTAAGTGTCCAGGGGGTAAGTGTCCAATGGGGCAAGTTTCCTAGGGGGTAAGTGTCCAGGGGGTAAGTGTCCAGGGGGTAAGTGTCCAGGGGGTAAGTGTCCGAGGGGTATATGTCCTAGAACCCTGATCGGCTGACCAGAATCTATGGGGATTGAAATGACAGCAAGGCGAGTTGGTACAACAGGCACAGCCCAGACTCGAACCTGCAAAGTGAGGACTCTATCCACTATACCATCCCATCCCCCTGATAGATTAATGTGGTGCCTTCCCTGCAGCACAAAAAGTTTATACGAAATAAGGCAAATTGTTATTTTATTTGCAGATCAAATTATGAAAAAGAAATAAACTAACTTACAAAAGAGTTGGCAGCAAAGTCCAACCCAAACAGGTTCCTCTCTCCTCCTCCCTGGACATTCTTGTGGCCCACTCCTTGCCAGAGGTAGTTGGGGAGACAGGGGTGTGGTACCCCGTCTCCATTGGGGATTCTGTCCTGGTATATCTTGTACCCATCCAGGGCCCCCAGAAGGGAGCCCAGCAGAGTCACACACAGAAGGTTCTGAAATTAGATGGGAATAATTTGAAGACTAAAAGTACTTAGGAGGTAAACGACTTTTTTGGGCCATTGGGTACCAGCCATAGGTTATTAGTGTACATGCTGGGCACCAGGACCAAAGAAAGTTTCCAGTGTGCTATACTGATACCTCTAGCATGTACCCAGTGATCCAGAAAAGTAATTCTCTTCCTCAAAAACTACAGAAAGGCACAAGAACATAAATCAATTTGAGTTTTTCTTTTATTTCTATCAAGTTGCTGTTAAGAAGCATATGCATATTATGGTAGATCCTGCAGTTTCTTAGTTCTTATAGTCAACCTAAACTGAACTAAACTGATACAAATAGGTTCAAATGGGCTCTTGACCTTATTTAGTTTCCTTATTATAAGAATGCATAAATATAGTGTTAAATAATACATAGATATAGGGTTGAACCATCTGTCAGTCAGATATTCAGATTTCCCAACTATTAACCCTTTAGACCCCAATCTGCCCATAAATCTGACGTTTTCTGACGTTTTTGTAAAACTGAACTTTTTCAGGAATCATGCCACAAATACAGCCAAAATATCAAATGGAAGCTCATGCAATTGTCCATTCATTACAAACAGCCTCATCTGTTCATTATAGCTTTATTATATTGAGCAGAATTTATAAACATATGACCAACATTAAATAATTGGTAATTTTCAGGGAAATTCGGGAAAATCCTGAGGAAATGGAGCAATTTTATATGTTTTATATGAGTCTAAAGGCCATATTCCACTTTGCGTCGGGTCCCGTTTGTGGCTGCTATTTAAGGCTGCCGCAAGCAGTTTGCGGTTCAGATACCAACATGTTGGTATCCCCGAGCAGGGGACGCAAACAGGGGACGCAAACACCTATATTTCACCTACCGCAAATGTATTTGCAGCCACCGAAAACGCGCTTGCGGCCGTTTGCTAGTGTCTGGTGGCTGCAAGCAAATGGAATATACCCTACCGCAAACGTATTTGCAGCCGATGCAAACGAGTTTGCAGCCGACGCAAACACATTTGCGGCCGACGCAAACGCGTTTGTGGCCGCCCTGGACACGTTTGCGGCCGTTTGTCGCATAGTGGAATATGGCCTTATAGGGTTAACCAATTTCTATGAAAATTATTCGAGATAACTCTATCATCAGAACTTAAACATGCATATGATCAACTGACCTCCTCTCTTTTCCCCCCCAATCCAAGCATATTAATCTATAGTTCTTTTTTTCATTTACACAGTTACGATTGGAGGTTCTTGATTCTAGGATAGTTGCTTTTTAAAGTGAGCTTTTTTTTGGATACGTAACTGCAAATAGGTTTTCTCATCAGACCTTCCCAATAGAATTGAAGGTATAGGATAGTTTTTCAATCAGTCTCAGTTATTTAGAAAATAATATTTTGAAATAAGCCCCAAAACCTTGAAAGGGAATGATAAAGATTCAGGAATAATGAAATGCCTTAATCATGATTATGAGTCATCATTGTCGTCTAACATTACTAACTTCCCGGTTCATCCATGCCTGTGCTACACCTCCATATATGCATGTTGATTGTTTTATGATATTATCTAGGTATTTCATAAATGTAGATATGTGCAGATTGTTGCACCTTTCTCTAATTTAGAACATTTCAGCTTGAACACATTATCATGAAAATAGATGCTATCGGCCTTACTCTTACCAAAAAGATGTGGTTTACCTTGCCCTGCTTTAGTGTGACTTTAGTGGATGTAAGTGAGTATGTATATGTATCACTTACCATCCTTATGTCCATTCACCGTCTAAACTGTGATCTCTGCAGGTAGAGCTGTCTTTTTGAAAAGTGAGAGTGCTTGTTAGTCAGGGGGGTCTATCCAGCGGCGGGGTGCACTTGGCTTGAAAAGGTACCCACTGCGAAACAGACTAGCGTAATGTGAGCAGTGAACATCAAATTGAGGGGTGGTCAACCACTTTTAAGGCCAAAATAGGGATCAGTCAACTGCATCTGAAGAAATTATATCAGAAGTTTTCCCTAGCAGTTTTGGATATTCTGCATATTTTTTGGTATCGACGCACCCTGATTTTTATGGGTGGTGATCTCTATCACCCAGAAATAGGAGGCAGTCAACTAAAATTGAGGGGCAGTCAGTCATGCAAAAGCAGTAGTTTGGCAGTGGGTACCCAGCCAAGGCATGACATAACGGTCACCTTATGCAACCATACTTTTTTGGTTTGTCTGTTACTTACTAAAATGTCACGTAACTGTTACATTTATTTTTCTGTGGGGTTGTGACCTAACCAAAACAAAATGTTATTAAAACATTCTGGTGAGGTTAGGTCAAGATCAAATTAAAATAGAATGTCATTGTGAGATTCTGATTAGGTGAGGTCTAGACCTGACTTAAACAGAACATTATTGTCACCTCCTGACCAGGGGAAGCCCCAACCTTACCTAAACAGAACGTTATTGTGAAGTTCTGATTATGTCAGGTCTTAACCTTACCTAAACAGAAGGTTACTGTAACCATCTTATTAGGTTAGGTGTCACCCTAACCTAAACAGAATGTTATTGTGACATCCTCATTCAGTGAGGTCTCAACCACACCTAAACGGAATGTTATTGTGACATTCGTATTAAGTCTCAGCCTTATAAATAATGTGACAAGAACATTGTCACAATGTCACAATGTCACATCGCAACAGTTGGTTGCAGCGACGCAACAGTTGGGAGTCATCAAAAGAACGTTGCTGTAACCTAACAGTGTAACGAAACAAGAACCAATCCAGAACGTTATTAGAACATTATTAGAACGTCATCTCCTTGGCTGGGTAGTGACCTTCAAAGAGTCAGTGCCCTCCCAGGGGGTGTACAGGTAGTATACTTGGCTGAACCGTCTCCCTACAAAAAGACACCCTAAGAAAAACATAATTATGTTTTTATCATAATCCAAGGAATTCTTTCTCGACGAGGCACTTTTCCTATATTGCTGTACCTACAACATATATAATTATGATATAAAGTGTAGTGATCTGCATGATCAAGTTTCAATTGTGAAATGATTTGGGTCCAGTGGCTTGGTGCCGTACATGCATGCTGTACAAAGGAGGACAAATATTTCTTTTTCTCTTTTCACAGATTTGTCCTCATTTTCTGCTTTTATCACCCTATTACATAAGGATTGCATCCAATTTCTGCCAAAGCACCACCTGCTACAATTTCAGTCTTTCCAGTGTGTCCTCAAACCATGCTTTGTCATGCTGGTGACGAGATGTCATATAGAGTTATCAATTTATCATTTGCAAATTCACAAAAGCTGTAGGTTTACTGATAAGAGCAAGATGGTCTCAAAAGGGATAGAAGTTGGACTGATTTCTAATTGTCTGAATGAGTCATAACATAACATAGAAGCACAACTCCTAAAATGAAGTGGCCGCCATATTGGTGATCAATTAATAACCATAATTATCTTAATTTTTAAAGCATTTAGAAGATATTTTCATACAAAATTTACTTAGGAAAATATCACTGAATCATTAAAAACAATAATTGGGTGGGGGGGGGGGGGGCGTCCAAGGGTGGCGGTACAGCCCATAGGGGGTCGTCACATACCAAGGCAAAGCCCAAGGTTTGTACTGTCTCCATGGGTTGTATGGCCACCCAAGGATGCATCCTAAGGTCTTTATTTTATCACCCGAGCAATATTTAAAATATGTTAAAATTACTGACAACAAGAGTCTACTGTGAGCAGCACATATACGGTCTTTGCAATATGCACTGTTCACAATACGCACTGCTCATCGGCCATGCGTGTGATAAAGATATCATACACTGTCTGACCATGAGGTCAGTGCAGCACGTTGTTCTCATCAATTCTGAATACCGTAACTGGGAATTATTAATAAAAACAAAAGTATGTTTCTCTATGACTCAAAGTTAAGTTTTCACTGTGTACCCGTCGGATTGAATGGTCTACACCCCTCAGATGACCAACTTTGTTTTTCCTTGTCAAAATATTTCCAAGTTTGCTAAGGGTAAAACATGAAGAGTATTTCCACAATGATTATCCAGTTATCTAGGACTCGGTATATGGCTAGGTAGATTTATAGCCGATATGATATTCTAAAACAGGCAAGTGAAATCTCCATTGGATATTCATGATTTTTCGGAGTATTGTTCATTCAGGTTTATCAACATCATACGTAACCTTTGCTTCATATGGCTGGTCCTTTGATATATGAGCTTTATATACTATATTGGGCAATAACAATTGATTAGGCACTAACATTGGTAAACGCAATCATTTAGGAAAAGCTCATTCAACAGACAATAAATTCCTTATTCAAGAATTAATACTAACTTTGTAGTATTTGCAAAATGTCTGCTGTTTTCTCATGCTTTTGTCTGATTTCTGTCAGCCAGTGTGAAAGCTGTTCAAACCAAGGTCTCCAAGCTCCAGACAGATCTAGCCTTGAGGCTCTACGTGTCATATCCTGAGGATATGAGACGTAGAGGTGGCCATGGGACAATTACAAGGACGTCTGTTCTTCATTTTTCTTATAAGCAAAGGTGCATCTTTTTCAAGTGAAAACAGTTCAAGCATAAACATGATGGATGGGTTGTCACACATTGGATGTAGTAATAGCAAAAAGATGAAAGGGGAGGTGAAAAAGTAAGCACACATAAGCAGAGGCTAGGTCAGGTTGGCAGGACACAGAAGAACGGTTATACATAACAATTTAATTGGACATTTGACCTTAATGTATCGATAGATGACCTTCATCTTGGCCAGAAGGCCACTTGTACCCCTTGTGCACACTCCCGATTCCAAGATCTTAGATTATGCTTTTCCTGAATATGTCTTCTTTTGTGAAACCTTTGTCAGTGATGGATTCCGACATTTCCAAAATGGGGGGAAGGGGGCGTCCCTATGTAGAAAGTTGAGGCACCCCCTTTCCAGGCTAGAATTTTACATTTAAAAAATTCCATTTGGCAAAGATTAGGAGAGGCGCGCACCTGAGGCGCCACCCCCATCTAAATTCCTCCCTGTTTATCCAGTCGCTTCCCGATATGCACTGCTATATTTTTGTTTTGCTATTTTCATTTATTGTATTTTTCATGTGTTCATTCAGCTTTAATGACAGGTCTTCCATGCTAAAAGGATTTTAAGAAAGACATTATACATAACAATTTAATCAGACATTTGACCTTAGTGTATTGATAGATGACCTTCATCTTGGCCAGCTGCTGCCCTCCAAAATAATCCTAAAAGAGGTACTCTCATAGACTGAAACATTGAGTTTATATATAGATTTCATGGATTTCAAACTAGATTTCTGCCTGTCTCCATACTGTAAAATAAAACTTTTAAAGTTAGTGTCTCTGATACAACCAACAAGTATAGACAGAATTAAGTCTATACTCGTTGATACAACTGAATCGGGAACACATTAAATCAGCAAACTTTGCTAAAGGACCCCAACACCAAACTCACAATCCTAGAAATTCATAATTAGCAATTGCAATATGCGACAGGTCTTTGCACTATATATGCATACAATTTATCCCTAAACAGGGGAAAAACCAGCAATTCAAGAAAAGGGAGGTGTCTATATTATTGCTCTTGGGGCCATAGCTTTACATTAAAAACAAGATTTAATTTTGGCCAAAAATAAGGATGGGGGCACGCCCCATGCGCCTCCTAAATGTGTCCCTGTTAAAAGGGGTCAAGAGCTAGGCCAACATATGCCAGAGTTTAGAAAGTATGACTTGGTGCCCGACATTAAACTCCCCCATCAGGTCATTGTGGGCGGCCTCATTAGTTCAGGGGTTGCGGCCAGACTCAACCAGTTACAACCGTCACCTTTATATTATCCATATTAATATGGGATCAATCTGTTAATCTTGTTTGATTGACACCAATTTTCCATGACAGCTTACTCCAAGGAGTCTATGTTTACTCATTGCTTATTCTAAGGTTTTCCTATATGGTGTTGAGGTTTCCAAGTGCTCTGGAGATCCCTATCCTCTTAATGAAAGATTTTCTATTTACAATGTGTTTTATAACAGAAATACTTACCTTAGTTCTTACAGAGCCTAAACATCACATAACCCATTCTTACATCTTCAGTGCTGTGTCACATAACCAAACTCTCCCAATAGCAAGAGTTCTGGGAGGGTTTAGTTAAGGGTCTCGCAACTGTTGTGCAAAAATCCAGCACCAATTTTTTCCCAGTTCTAATCAATTTTTTGGGACTGAAGAAATTTTAGATCTGAATGACTGTTTTGCAGGGCCATTTACAGAATTGAAATCAGTCTGTTATGTGATAGACCACAGTGGCCCGTGGAATAGTTACAGCGACATTTTTGATGCAGCCAACATCCTCCCTTTTTAAGGACATCTTTGTTGTGATTTTTTTTTTTTTTTTATTGAACAAAACTATCTTGTTTACAAAAACGCTTTTCAGATAGTTGATATGTTAGTAACAAATTCATGTGTTAACATAATTTGGATGACAGTTCGATGATGATGAAGTGTTTTGCTATAACATTGAAGAATATCATTGAAATTATCCTAGAATGAAAGATCATTCATGGGTTTCATTCAATTTTCAAATCTTCCACTCATACGTGTTCATGTCCAAGAGTTTTATCCTTTGTTTAAAAGTATTTACATTGTCTATTGTTTGTAAATCTGAAGACAATTTGTCCCATAATATGCACATCCTATAGTAGGGACTGTTCAAAATATAAGTTTTTGCTGTAAAGGGTCTCCTTAATTTTATCTTTGCATTCATTCATAAAATCTTTTCACCACGTACTTCTTCAATACAATGTGACAGCCTACTATATTTATATCCTAGAAGCAACATTTGAATTTTTCTTCTATCTATCAAAGGTTTCAGTTTGTATTGTTGTTGTAATTCAACGAATTCATCCGTACTAATATATTGCCTATTATTACTTATAATCCGTATAGCTTTATGCTGTAGGGATTGAAGCTTTTTAACCATATCACCAGTACTACTGTCAACCACACAGCCTACATAATCTAGTATAGGTAGAATATATTGTTTATATATTAACAAACATGATTGTGTAGTCAAATATTTTCTAATAAAATCCATTTCAAAGATTCTATTATTAACCCTACTAATTATGATGCTTAAATATCTCCGAAAGTTTAGTCCTTCATCTATATTTACCCCTAAATATATGTAATTCTCAACTTTTGATATGCGTGTCTTGCCAACAAGCAATTCAGTACTAGGGGATTTTGTCTTTCCCTTGGGTACTAGTTCCATATATTTAGTTTTCTTATAATTTATAACTAATTTATTTTCATTACACCATGAAACTATTTGTTGCAGTGTTTCAAGTAACACCTCCTTTGCAATAGTTGATGTTCGACCTTTAACATGTATCGCTGTATCATCAGCATACATATTCAAGCAAACTGAATCAGAAATCACGTTGAAAATATCATTAACATACAATATAAAGAATAAAGGACCTAGAGTGCTACCCTGTGGAACGCCATTAGTCGACTTAATTTCTTGTGAAATACTGTTTCCAATTTTTGTACTATGATATCTATTTATATAAGAGCTTACCCATTTAGTAAATTTATCAGAAAATCCATATCTTGACAATTTATTTAATAGTATTTTATGGTTTACGGTATCAAAAGCTTTAGAAAAGTCCACAAAGCAGCACTCATTCACAAACCCGTCATTCAAATTTTCATAAATATTTTTAGTAAGCATAAATATATATAATATAAATATTTTTTGGTCGCACTACTGTTGAATTTGGTTTTTCTTCTGGGTCAATTTTAGTTTTGTAAACAATTTTAAAAGCTGATAATTTACTTCTAAAAATCCTCAGATTTTCAGCACAGAAGAAGCATTATAAGTGTGACAATTTTGATTTTGGATGTTTGTACCAAGAGGAGGCAATAACAAGGATTGCTTTAGCAAGTCCTTACAACGGCAGGGCCCATAAATTCAATGTATTCATTGATTTATTATGTTATCAGTATTTGTATCTAATTCTGAAATATATCAATTTGCACCCGAGCATATTATTGATGTAGATGATTATGGATGTGTGCGATTTTCTATAACAGTAGTTTGTCTTGATACTATGTGGTTTTATTGTTTTGTTGGTGATCCTTTTCTGATGAAAGATTGTAGTTTTTAAAAGCATAATTTTACAAAAAAAATGGCTAGTGTGAGTGTTTTCGGTAGTTTGAAAATAGTTTTTATGGGCCTTGGTGTTTCTTCCTTCCAATCAAAACTGATAATTATACGTCAAGAGTTAACCTCAAGGACAATGGCGCCATTTTCCAGATATCCAAAAAATGAAGGTTCTTCATTCTTAATTGTATTTTGCAAAAACACTCACTAATATAATTATATATAATTAAAAAATGTAATGGAAAATTGGCTAAGATGCATAGTTTTACAGATAAAAGGGGGTGACATGACTTATTTTAAAAACATTTTGGAAATGCTGAAAACTTTTCTTCTGTCTCTCTTATGATATAGGTTGTGTAAAGGTACATTATGCATCTAACTTATTGTGAGGGTTTCAAGAATAACATATAATATTCAAAATATTATTAGAATGAATAATGAATTTATAGAAAAAGAGATAACACCCATTTTAAGCCATTTTAGGCTTTAAAAAAGGTATTCATCCCTCCTGGCCAAATAAGCATGGTAACCCCCTATTTCTTTGGTGAATATGTTAGCTTACATCCTTATGCCTGTGATAAAAATGCATATCACGCCATCAAATTTTACAAAAGTCGTTCTTTCTTACTTGAGAAAACATAAACACATTCATCAAAAGCATTTGGCTGATCATTATACTAATTCTATCAAAATAATTGGCCATGGGCAATAATATCTAATTTTGAAATTCATTTTGCAAGATGATTTTCGAATAATTAACACATGTCTAGACTACTTTAGCTGAAATTTATAGGTGTTCTATGATTTTTTTTTGCATCTTTGGCACCTAAATAGGTTTAAGTTTCACTATGGAGAGTTTCATAGAAATCTCAATGCTGCTTCTATATTGGCGAGATTGTCCTTAACCAAAGTATGATTGTTACACATAAAGAATGATAAAACGATAATCATCACTCAAGTATTATTCATTTTTCAAACTTTATTATCCCATTAGTACATACTACAATTCTGAAAATCAGCCGATACAGCACAGCAATAAGCCATTGAAAATAGTATTATAAAAGTTAATATCTGTGTACAAGTTTGATACTTATATCACTGATGGTGTACCAACATAAGTATATATATATCTACCCTTTCAGCTGAAGAACAGCAAATGACTGAAGTCACTGATGGTTTGCACCAACATAAGTATATATATATATATATATCTACCCTTTCAGCTAAAGAACAGCAAATGACCGAAGTCGAAGCAATGTATATAATTACTCAATGTATGTAATTACTCTGAATTAAACAAAAAGAAAATATCAATGGATTTCCGGAACATTTCTGTCATCCTCCTTCACACTTCCATCTGAATTTTGACCTAAGTATGCTGAAGGCTTTAACGATGAGCAGACAGGCGAAACAGTGGATGACTTCATCTAGCCACTATAGGTTGTGTTTTATCTTGCAATTGGTGAATACCTTATGAGTGCTTTACTTTTGAAAATGTCCTTAACAACTGTTGCCTGTCTTTTCATAAAAGATCCTAATCCTAAAATGCACTGTAAAAATGACGTTTAGAATTTAAACATGTTTAGATTCGTAACACAAAACATTGTATGTATTTAAAACAAAAACACTTGTAAGTTTTAAACATATATGGGTTAGATATGATTAGAATACATTACTTTAGTAAAACAGGCAAGCTTAAGGTTGTCTGGCAATAAATACTTCAAACCTTGATACACTTATTCCTAAAGAAGCCTAGTTTCATTTGATTTGATACCAAGAGCAATAAGCCCATCGCATGTGGACTTTATATCAACATTAAATTCAATTGAATGAAACTTTATTAAAATTGCCCCCTGACCTATTCCTCAAAAATATTTTATCCTATATTGCCCTGAAATACAGCATTTTCATTGGCTTTCAAACAAGAAAATCTGTCAATTGATAAAGTTTAAGAAATCATTATGTTTTAGCAGTACTTGGGGATATAGAAAAACAAAAAATTCTGTTTTTTTCAGTTACTCAACTTGAAGGGACTGGGATGTCTTATGTGATGCATTTTGTCCAACCTTTGTCCAACCCCAGGACTCAAGTATTGACTTAGCTAATGTGTTCTGGAAGCTTACAAAACCTGCAGAGTAACCATGATGGCAACCAGAGAAAGTGTCAGTTTGCCTACAAAGCTAACGACACCTGCACCGGCACTAAGGGACCCATCATAAAGCTGAGTATCACAGGACCTTGAGGCAATCTGCAGTAGGTTCCCTCTTTCTCCCAGAACCCTAGGAAAGAAGGACTCCCCCATCAGTTTGACATCACCAGTCAGACAGGGGTGTGGGTTCTCTGTGAACAGGCTGAGACACTCTGGCTTACAGGTACTACCAGTGATGTCACACTTAGACACCAACTGACTGTAGATAGCAGTCTGCGCTGCACCCATCCCTCCCCTACTTGGATCCATGGCACATCCAGCCGTATCTTCTGGGTTGGTTTGTCTGTCACAGGATGTGAGGTTTCCAAAGAGAAGGCAGCGGTTGAAGTCCTGGGCCGGGTAGTAGCTCACGAAGCCGATACACATCTCAGCCTGGGTGCTGTCTCCAAAGTACACTGCTGAGCTGTGGGATGTGGACTTGAAGGTACATGACAGCTTTAGTTCGTCACCGGGTAATATCTCCTTAGGTGGTGAATGCCTAGGGTAAAATAAATGGTTATTTTATGTATGTATATTGATATACATATATATATATATATATTACCCATGCTTACTTACAATAAATGATGATAATGGTGTGTTGCAGTTTAAGGTCTATTGAGCAATTTCTTAGCTATATCAAGACCAACTCCGGTTTTTGACTGTTCACAGTAACTGTTGTATCATCATATCTATTGGGGTGGAAATGACAGCAAGGTAGGGTGGTCTGACTGGTAGCTACCAGGAACTGACCCAGACCAGCCAAGTGCAATGCCAACATGCTAACCGCTAGACCACCCAAACCCACTACAATAAATTATTTTTCCAACTAGGTGGATAGTACATATAGAGCTAATATGAAAATAATATCAATACAATAAAATAAATTCAATCAGACCCTACTATAGCTGGAATCAGCATTTAGCGTGGTCAAATTTAATCATTTTCCATAGAGAATCTATCAGCATGTAATTGTCAATCAAAGTTATTTATAGTTCATTATACATGAACACTTGGGTAATCTTTGGCAATCCTACTTCCAAATACAACTATTTCTGTGCTCTGAAACACGTGAACTAAGTAAGTACCTTTTCAAATTTCAAATTCAGGATATCCAAACTAGGATAGGATGTTTTGAATACTTACCGTTCACCTTCTGGCCTGTCATAGGAATACTGGTTATCATTGGCTAGGATGTTAACGATGGCGCCATCCCTGTACTGTGTTAGGGATCCAGCTCTTCCTAGTTTAAAAAAAATGATCAATAAGTGTTACTAAGTCCTAATGAAAAAGAATATCAATGTGAATAGAATAATAGTCCTAAGAAAGACTACACAAAAATAGTTTCCATGCAAAATTCTCAAGCATTTTCTTTAATGTTACTCTAATAATTATTGTGAGGAATGTGAAAGGTTATAATGGATATAAACTGAGAGATTTCGGAATATTAGGGGCAATAAAAACCACACATCCGAACGTTGACCAGTATCAAAATTGTTAATAAAAAAAAAAAAGATTCGGAATCTACACAAAGGGCTGCATGTTACAGGGACAGGGGGAGATCCAGCTTTCAGTATCAACCAACATCTTATGTCCTTCATTCTATCACTTATTTTTGTAAATTAGCTACATAGGAAGTCAAAAATTAACTACTGACCCATATAGTGCATATGGAGGTTGACACCAATAACCTTCATTGTTTCGGAGATGCGAGATTTGGTGCAGGACGATGGACATGTCGCAGTATGAGTCCATGATGCCTGTCCAGGAGGAATCCTCAAGCCAGCCTGACTGATGGACATGGTAGCCAGATCATAAGGTCTCAGGTTCGCTGTGTAGTAAATTGTTATTCCAGAGCCATCAACATAATCAGATTTCAGCTCTGGATTGTTCCAGTGTACCTGGAAAATGATATAGATAGTCAAAACTGTGATTATGACTGTATTGCTTTGTCATTTACCATTGTTTATTTATACAGATTATGGAATCTGAGATATGGTCAAATGCAAAACGTGGAGATACAAAACTGCAGCAAATTGAAATTTAAAAACATTGTTATGTCATGGGTCCCCTAAGGGCTCGACTTCTCGAAAAGTGATGTTCCTGTTTTAAGGCTGATATCCTGTAAACATTATCAATACCTCTGGTCTTTGAAATTACACTGCACTCTCTTGATTTATATGAAGATTGTCTCCCATGCTTCTGTTACCTGCAGTAGTGCCCTGGTGTAGGAAGATGCACCTATTCTGGTACCAGCCTCACCAGTGTTACATAGTCCTACACTTCCAACTGTCCAGGAACCAATGATGCTTCCACAATGAGTCAGAGTCTGCATGCCACAAGGCTTGGGGGACTTGAGGGTATCTAACACACCAGTGGCTATGCAGGGAAATGAGACGGAAGAATCAAACAATGTTAAGGGGTATTTCTGTATTTTCTCTGGCAAAATTAATGTTATTCATAACAAATCACTGATATTTAAAGTTTGCTTTGACATTTAATTGGTCCATTTGAATACCTCAATGGTCATTTGATTCGCAGATAAGTAAACGTAAATGATCTGAAGGCAATTTTCAACATGGGTGAAATAAAAAAATAGCTCGCTCTTATTTTCTGAAGATTTAAGCATTTAAGAATATATATACAATCTTAAAATGCTGCATCACAGCTGAATGGAAAAAAATCTGAAAAATCACTTGGTAAATCAATTGTAAAATATCGACTTTTTGTCAGTTATCAAATGAAAAATATTGCTCATAATCATCGAACAAGAATGAGATGTTTTCTTATTAGACAATCTGTTGAACAATTTTTTTTCGGGCTAATGTGGGTTTCCACAGCCCAAATAATATTTTAGCTTCAAAGACGTAATTTCTAAATTGGTACAAATCTGCAGGTTCAATTGAGAATTTAAGCGGTCCTTGTATTCACATGTATCTATAGGAGACAGAGGGACAGAGGGACAGACCCCCCTCAATGAAATCCAGCACATGAGAACAAGCCCTGGTCAGTATACGTTACTTAAAGGGTTCCTTGCACATAAATTTGCAAGAGCTTTTTGTTTATCTAATTAAGCTCTCGTTTCTATTCTAAAATATGCCAAAAAGAAAAAAAAGGATAATGTTGAATTATTAGTGAATTATTAAGGAAAGAAAATAGAATTTGGGAATTCCCTAATTTCTGGGCTTTCAATTCTGTCCTTGCTATGTCATAATAAAGGGAAATCTCTTTTAAAGTGATTTGGGAATCTCAGATAATTGAATGAATTTAGGGAACTAAAAGATTCATGTGTTTATAGCCTGCCTGTGGCCTAAAATGAATATTCAATGCTCAAGTTATAAGTTCTTTTCTATATCCTAGTGAGGGTTGGGGATTCCCTTTTTTTGAAAGTTGGGGATTCCCAATTAGTGTCATTGTGACGTCACAAATTAGGGGATTCTCCTCAAAAACACACAAAATAGACCAAATAACAAAGTCTCATAACTGAGTCTATGTTTGTAATATCCTTAGACTATTTCTAGTATTAATAGTTCATGATATATATGTCATGCTCAAAGAATTTCTTTAAGAAATATTTATCCTTTGATTACGTGCAAGGAACCCTTTAATATTGAAACTGTGAATACACAAAACAATATACTCACAGTCTTCTCCGCACCCAAATAGTAAAATATGGTGAATGACATTCTCATTATCTAATGCTGGTTTGTTGGCAATGATGTGGTAGTCAGAGTCACTGGGTAGATCAAAGACCTGGCAGTAATAGTTAGTCTCTGTGGCTGGGATGGCAGTGCGCTCCAGGGACAAGGTAACATTCTTGACATCTGGGGTGTTCAGGATGCCACATTCAAACTCCTTCTGGCTGCAGAAGTCCCAGTTGTTGGTAGCATTGCAAGTACCAGATGAGAGAGGTTCACAAACACCTGGCATGTCAAAAGAAAAAAAAAATTATCTTTTAAAACAAGCATAATATCAGATTGATAAATTGATCACCTAAATGTCATTTTGACTTTAACCCTTTCAAGACGCCACATACACGACCATGTGCGAAGTTAGACATGTCAACAAGCAGGGCGTTGTGGGCTTTAAACAGTTGAAAATAATCTTAAAAAGTCTAATTACAGCCAGAGTTATGGCCATTTGAAATACTATACCTCGCTGGCAGTTGAATAAGGTAGTTTGTCATAGGGGTTCAGATAACAGAATTATAGCTCATTAAAGCTATTCATGAAGATGCTATAAATGCTAAATATAATACAAAATGCTTTAACTTTGTTGAATTCTAAGATATCCTTATTCTGTTTTCTGTAGAAAATAGCTGATAAAATTCTGAACATATTTCGGGACAGATATTGGATTTTCCTGTAAACTAGTTTCCATTTTCGTCATTTGTTAGCTTAAAACTTGCATATAAATTAACTAGGTGCTAGATTCATTTAATTAACTTGAATTAGGTATTCTAAAAAAATCCCTCAATGCTTGGCTTCTCAGTACTCCCCTTGCTACGTCACAGCTATGGGAATTCCTTCTAAAGTTACTTTGGGATTCCCTGATTGACAAATGATTGTAGATGTATATATATATTTTAATTCATTATGAGCTTAATTGGGCCAAACATATTTAATTTGGGTTAGAGAGCATAACGTTTATTACAAATTCTACAGGAATGGGGATTCCCTTCTGAGGGCAGATGGGATTCCCCAATAACTCCCCTTGCTACATCATAAATAAGGGGATTTCCCTTAAAAATGAAGTAAAGTACAAGTTTTTTAATGTCCCATAATTGTGTGTAAACTGGAAGTTTTCCTATGATTTTTCTTAAATTTATTGTGTAAATTGTGAATAACATGTTGGATTGAATTCATTGAAAAATAACCATCCTGCAATAATGTGCTAGCTTTCCTTTAAAGGGCTCTAATTATGCAAAATCTTACTTTTTCAATTATCCATCTCATTTTTCAATGATGGTATAGAAAAGTTACACTTTTATATTATGTAGTAGCATATATGTTACTATATAACTATAATAACCTAGAAAACACATGTGAACAAGCTTTAATTCTCCACAGGGGACCTTTTGGGGTATATACAAATCCCCTAAAAAGATGCCTCAAGGCATCTGGCATCTAACATTAAAATATTTTTGTCTGGGATGGCACTAGAGCAAAGGCCATATTCCACTATGCGTTGGGGGGCCATTTGCGGTGGGCTCATCTGCCAACGCTAGTAATTTGTGTTTCAGAAACGAACTTGTTTGTTTCTCCCACCGCATGCAATCCTTAAAAAAACTAAAGAAAATCACTGCAAGGACCACTGCAAGGCCTACTGCAAGGCCCACCGCAAGGCCCAAAGGAAATGAATCACTATAATTATTCCACCTTGCGTTAGAGAGCATAGACCAAGTTTGACTAGCTGTGGGGTCAAACACCGCAAGTTAATTGCCAACCGCGAGCAAAACGCTGCATAGTGGAATATGGCCTTAAGTCATATAGTGTTTCCTTTGCTCATTTTATGTTGGAGAGGCAAAATATAATATTATCTGTACTTTCATATCCATGTCTTACAGTAGGGCCTATATTGTGTGCATGATTATACAAACTCCTGGCCACTGGGGGTCACTGAGTGCACACTCCCTAGTCAGAACCCCAGCCGGAGTGCGACGTAACGGTCACGTTATGCAACCATACTTTTTTGGTTAGTCTGTCACTTACTGAAATAGCACGTAACCATTACGTTAGTTTTCTGAGAGGTTGAGACCTAACCAAAAAAAATGTTATCATAACATTCTAATGAAGTAATGTTGAGACCAAATCCAAACAGAATGATATAGTGATGTTCTGAATAGGTGAGGTTGAGACCTCACTTAAAAAGAACATTATTATAACTTCCTCACCAGCGGAGGTCCCAACCTAACCTAAACAGAATGTTATTGTGATGTTCTGATTAGGTCAGGTCTTAACCTTACCTAAACATAACATAACTGTGACTATCTCATTAGGTCAGGTGTCAACATAACCTAAACAGAATGTTATTGTGACATTCTCTTTTAGTCAGGTCTCAACCACACCTAAACAGAATGTTATTGTGACATTCTTATTAAGTCTCAGCCTCATAAATAATGTTACAAGAATGTTATCAGAACGTCACAATGTAACATTGCAACAGTTGGTTGCAGCGACGTAATTGGGAGTCATCAAAATAACGTCGCTGCAAGGTTACAATGTAACGTAACAAAGACCAAACCAGAACATTGCTACAATGTTATTATAACGTCACACCGCCTGCTGGGACTCTAGTAATAACTTCAGTCAGAACTCAGGGGAAGGTCGTTTGTTTGTGTGTGTGTGTGTGTGTGTGTGTGTGTGTGTGTGTATGGATGTGTGTGTGTGTGTGAGTGTGTGTGTGTGTGTGAAGGATATTAGGGCTAGAGCACCAGTCTCTTGTTTGCCGTAGAGTAATTAATACAGACCAAGTTAATTTTACTCTTGGATATACCCATAGAATAAAGGACTATATATTTTCATCCTACCAGTGGTTTAATTGTTCTTGGGTCTTCTGGGATCTAACCTGGGGACCCAACAATAGCTGAATAAAAGAAAACTACATAATGTTATCAGGATTCAGGGCTATTAAACAGAAGGTACTTACCAGGGTGAGAGAGTCCCCTAGTCTGACTTGGGACTGTGCCCACCGTCCACACACACTCAGGGTCCCCCAGCTCCTGCCCATTGGTCCTGCCATCTCCATCAGAGTCCTTTTCACACAAAGTCTGGTCCCACATCTGAAGCAAAAGTACAGAAATATCATATTACATGTATTGCAAAAATTAATCCTCCTTGCCATCTCTCACATGCTATTAATGTGAAAAGGATGGTATGAAACTTCTCTATTTGATATTTTGTGCAAATATGTATTTCAACCAGGTTGAGACTAAAGGAGGAAAACCATTGAACAATCAACCCTAAATTCTGATTGTTTTGACCCGTTCTGGTCATTAATTTAAACAAAACTGGCTGAAAATGAGTGGGAATGTTGTTCCCACTGAGCAAATTGCTTGTCAAATATCTTACAATGGTAGGCTCTAGTCGCCGGCAATCTCTAAAGGCCTGTCCCCATGAGGGGATGGTTTTATAATGATAAACGTTTATCGTCAGAAGATCCTGTTGATAATGATGAAAACGATGGGATTTACGTCGTTGACGTTGGGATTTTCAGAAGATAAACGTTTATCGCTTGAAAACCTTTTTTTAAAAGATGTATAAGCTTATTGGGACATGATGGACGATGGATTTTGGACAATAAACAGGTCTGTATTGTCCAGAAATCGGTGTCATAATCGGTCTGACGATAAATCTGTTTGTCATCAGTGTGTTTCAACGTAAAATCAGGCCTGTTTAATATGTTTATCGTTGACAACCAGGTGGTCACCATGTGGCTTCTGTAATTACATGGCAACAGCCTGTCTATCACTGTCTGGCTTCACCGACGAATAACTTCAGTTTATCGTTCATAGTTTATTGTCAACATTTTTTACCCGTGGGGATAGGGCATTAATGGACAAGAATGTCAGGTCGCTTGAACCTCCTGTATCATGTTATAGGCCTAGGCTTCAGCTTATTTTGTTTTGCCAGTATACAACAGATTAATGTGGTTTCTTCCCTGCAGAACAAAGTTTAAAAAATTTATGGTTTTTCAAATTTATATGGAAAAAGCCATATCGTTATTTCATTTGCAGATTAAATAATTCTCCCTACAACGGATAGCATATTTCCTTTTTCATACCTGCAGACTAGCCTAGATCAAAGTGTATACTGGGAAATATGTTGACAAAACTCAGTGATTAAGTATCGAAAGTATTAATAATCATGGGATCATTTTTGGTTTGATGTTTTAGAAAACTATTAATGATCATTTTTCATTTCATGTATGTATTTTTTTATATATATTTATCATTTTATGAGGTGTTTTTTTACAGATAGATATAGCAAATACTTGTATATTTTCTATAGATTCTATGTTGACAAAATTAGGCCAAAATAACCTGCAGGTTACTATGATACTGAAAATCAGCTATACGTGGTAGGGAGAATTAAAGAGCAATAAAACAGCTTACAAAAGAGTTGGCAGCAAAGTCCAACCCAAACGGGTTCCTCTCCCCTCCTCCCTGGACGTTCTTGTGGCCCACTCCGTGCCAGAGGTAGTTGGGGAGACAGGGGTGTGGTACCCGGTCTCCGTTAGGGATTCTGTCCTGGTACATCTTGTACCCATCTAGGGCCCCCAGAAGGGAGCCTAGCAGAGTCACGCACAGTAGAAGGTTCTGGAATTAGACAGGGATAATTTGACAAAGAATGATGCTTAGGAGGAAAACTACTGTTCTGGGCCTCTGGGTACCAGCCATAGGCTACTAGTGTACACATCAAGCACCAGCGCCAAAGAAAGTTCCCAGATTGCTTCACTGATATCTTTAGCTTGTACCCAGTGGCCCAGGAACGTAATTCACTTCCTCAAAAACTACAGAAAGACACAAGAACAGAAATCAATTTTCGTTTTTCTTTTACTTCTATCAAGTTGCTGTTAAGAAGCATATATATATATATATATATATATATTAGGATAGATCTTGAATACTGGGGTCGCGCTAGGATTCAAGGTGCCCTAGCCACTGTGGCGAATTTGCTGCTGGATGGATTAGCCAAATTCAATTTTGAATAGCCACCTATTTTTAGCTATTCATTTTGTAAAGCCATATGATTGTTTTTATATTGATGTATATCTAAGGATTATATTCTAACTGTATTGTAAATAAAAAAAAAGATAATCTCGAGGGTGAACCTTATACATTGATTCATGATAATGGAATACACTTAACTAATTTCTTTTGTAATATGGTTTTGGCATAAAGCTTGAGGTTTTAATGTAGATAATCGAGGGAATGGCCCCTCGTAGTAAGACGTATGGCAATCCCAACAATATCAGAGCCGTCCGAGGAGAAAGCATCATACGTATTCAAAATATCATAGCTGTGTGTAAACTTATTTTTGCCTTAAGTATATCATTGAGGGAAAAAAATTGTTGTGTTCAGGTAACATATAGGTTGAAAAAAATAGAGTAGGTAGTTTTTTCTTGTTTGCTTTTCTTTTTCTTTACTGGACCAGTTGAACATTAAACAATACTATAAACATCCTCATAAACAAAGCATCAAAATGCATGCCCTGAGCATCTACATCTTGTTCCAGGCTGTTCCATGCATTTCTTGTCAATTCATTTTGATTTAAAAAAAGTGAACAAAAAAATCCTTAACCTAAGGGTTATGACAAAGTCTGAGAATAAACGTGCTAGGATTACCAATTTTTCTAACACGTTTGAAATATTCTCCAAAATTGTTAGAAAAAGAAGCCAATGATTTGGTTGTCTTAAAGACATTTGTCAGTATGTGTAAACCCCAAATATAACATTACAAATTTGTAACTATCAACACCAATTTCTGTCATCATATTATCGTAAGCAAAGGTGTGCTTTATATTGTTTCAACGTGCATAAACCTTGGACGAAATGCTTCGATAATAAGCAATAGCACTTTATGTGACACTCTTTTGTTCCTGGCCGGGCATCTTCAGAAGGCTTACAATAGTGCATTTACATAGCATAAGTGTAAACTGGCCTGTGTAAACCAGGCTTTACTAGGAAAAGTGCAATGCTCATTATTGCAAATGATACACTGAGAGGTGTTGTTTACCCTTGACAGATTGCTGGGGTAGGAAATACCTTTTATATTTATATTTCAAATCTGGTTCATGAAAGATATCTTTGTCTGCATATATATATATATATATATATATATATATATCAAACAATAGAAAACGATTTCTTTCATGAACCAGATAAATAATTATTGTGTAATCCCAATGAAATATTGAATACACTATATAACAAGAGTACTGAAATTACATTGAGAAATATAGAAAATTTTAGAACATTTTATCACAAAAAGATGAGTTTTCTTGCCTTTTGGGGCATCTAAGATGTTCTGGATAAGGGATTCCCACTGTGGCGAATCTGTGGGCTATTTGCCCTCGCCACACAGGGTTTAGACTCTCAAATGCAAGGGTGGCGAGCAGCTAGCGCGAGCCCAGGAATAACTTGAAGACACAAATAGGTTCGAACAAGCTATTGACCTAGATTGATTTCCTTATTCTAAAAATGCATAAATAAAGTGTTAAACCATCTGTCAGTTGGCTATTTAGATTTGCCAATTATATTATAAACCAATTTCTATGAAAATTATTTAGAATAACTGTGTCATCGCAACATGACACTGAACCCCGCCACCATCCTAGTATATTTATCTAATGAATTATTTGGAAAAAAAATTCTTCTCTTCATTTACACAATTACAATAGGTGGTTTTTGATTCTAGCTTAGATCAAGTTGTTTTTCAAGGTGAACCTTTTTTTTACTTTGCGTAACTCCGGGGAGTTACTGCAAAGAGGTTTTCTCTTCAGACCTTAGCGATACAATGGTAGGTATAGGATAGTATTAATCAATCTCTCAGTTATTTAGAAAATATTATTTTGAAATAAGTCACAAAACCTTCAAAGGGAAAGGTCAAGGTTAAGATTCAGGACTAATGAAATTCCCTAATCGTGATTATGAGTCATCATTATCGTCTACCACCACTAACTTCCTGTGCGTGTGCTACCTCCTTACTGATTGTGTTCTGAAATTATCTAGGTATTCCCAAACTGTAGTTATGTGCCGATTGTCCCACGTTTCTATAAGTTAGAATATTTCAGCTTTAACACATGGAAATAGATGCTATTGACCTTACTCTCACCAAAACAGTTGCGTTTTACCTTTAGCTTTACCCTGCTTTAGTCTACCTTTAGTGTATGAATTGAGGATGTGTATATGTATCACTTACCATCCTAGCACGTCCATTCACCGTATAAACTGTGATCTCTGCAGGTAAGGCTGTGGGGTTTTATAAACAAAGTTAAAGCCATATGATTGGCTGGGCCGTCTACCCATGAAACGACACTTTTAAGCCCCATACCCACTAGCCGATTTCACCGTCGCCCGGCGACGGCACGGCAGTCAAATTGGCCACACAATCGCCTGGTGATCACAATCGCTGAGTGATTCCCTGTGGGTATGATCGATAACGATCGAAAAAATATTATGATTTCTTAAATTCTATTAAATTGACAGATTTGCAGGTTTGCCATCTGATCAAAATGCTGTATTTTAAGGCAAAATAGAGTTGGGCATTATAGGCTGGACTGAAAGGCTTTAATATTGTTTTCTATGGGGAAAAGGCCAAAATATTCAGCTATAATTTATAAATGTTAGGAGCAATCTGTCAACTAAATTGCTTCAGTTAATGTTGTTTTATGCAACCGTCTTCAGGAAAAAAGTGCATTTAGAAAATATTTCATGGTAAACTTTAATGTTGCCATAATCTAAGTTGGGCTTATTATAGTCAGCGTGGAGACAGAAATTTTTTTTTTTAAAAAAGGCATACTGTTTTGTTGCCTGTCGTCGAATCTATTGTCACCATTTCCATCAGACAGTGTGAAAGCTGCTTCAAACCAAAGGCTCCAAGCTCTAGACGAATCAAACTTTTAGGATGAGGTCAGGATATGGGACGCAGAGGTGGTCACGGTGCCAGGGTACCGTGGAAACCTCTGCGTCCCATTTCCTGACCTCCAAGGCCGCCTCTTCCCTTTCTCATAAGGAAAGGTGTACTATTTTTAAGTCAAACCAATTTAGGATGTCTGGGTGTCCTACATCCTGACCTCATGATGAGGTCAGGATATAGGACACACATGATGAGGTCAGGATATAGGACGCACAGGTGTTTACGGTACCGTGAGATCAGCTAAAAGGAGACTGGGTCACATAAAATGTAAAGTTGATCTTTTCACTTTTATATTTTGAGCAATGATTATTATCTAATTTTTTAAAATAAGTATAATTTTCATAATGTTGCAGGTGTGTTCCTGACTAATGGAAATGTACCTCAGAACCCATAACTATCTTTTACCTGTGTTACCAGTTTCTCGTGACTTAAAATACGATCTTTGGGCTAAATGAAAAGTCTGAGACACCATTCAGCGCATTAGACAAAGATAAACATGTTCATATAAACAGATAAAGATGAATTGACGCCAAGTTCCTTTCAGTTAATAAGCAATTCTTCTTCAAAGAATTAAAGTTAGGAAATGTGTTTCTTTAAATAGTTACTCATGTTATCTTCATATAAATGTATAGTTTTGAATGAAGAACGACCAAGTTTGCAAATCCAATATATTTTATTATCGTATCTAATGTACATGTGGGTATATATATATATATATATATATATATATATATATATATATACATGCGAAAGCGTGCATCACGGCCAAAACACCAGTGTCAATGAGGGTAACGAGTTATTATTCTCTACCTTTCCACAAAAATTGTCAACAATTTTTAAATTTCAGAAAAGATAGATAAGAAAATCATTCCAACATTTTAAAACGTGCGGGAAATTAAGAGACTATATAGGACTTTGGCGCCAAAATGTAGCCGTTACTCCCCCCCCCCCTCCCCTCCCCCCTAACCCACCTTGGAACACTTAGGGGAGCAGGGGTGAATTTCTCAGTGGAGACCATTCTGTGGGACACCGCCCGGGAGTCGACCGTGGTCACAACGAGGCTGATGAGGTGGTCAAGGTTACCTCCAAGGTCAGGGTCAAGGTGGGACCCTCGGGCCTCCAGGGCAGTGCGGAGGTGAACTAATGGGACAACAAAGGTTTACCGATGGACAACCGTTAAGGGGACGGCATGGGGTCCGTGTCTATAACTATAAGGAGTGACTGTATGCCCTGGGGTGGAGGGGCTTATGGCTGCAGGATGGTGAGAGTGATATCTTCTTTGTCCATGCTTGTCCAAAGGGATGGGTCAATGCATCCTTTGACGTGGGTCCCTGTATAATTTCTACATCTTAGACGACCTAAGAACATCTATATTCAGGGGTGGATCCAGGATTGTGAAAAAGGGTGCAGGAGTTTTACATTAAACATATCTAAATTTGGCCAAAAAAAGGGGGGACGCACGCCTTGCATGCCCCCCCCCCCCTAAATCTGCGCCTGATATTGAAGATAAAACTCGATTTCGGGACTCTATTGTACTCTCCTCTTTCCAAGGGCAAGGAGAGTTGAGTGGGAGAGGCCTCAACATGGGTATAATGCCCAGGGGGTGGCTACGGCTTCACAGATGATTCAAAATCATATAAACCGATAACAACTTTATCCAGCAGCCATTTGTGAAATATTTAATTGCATTATGTTTGATAAGCTTCATACCGTGTGCCTTTGATAAAATGAACTTGAGTTAGTATTTGATTTTATCAGTATGTAGAATGAAGGATGGAGCTCCTTCAAATTTATTACAAGTGTTAGCTTGATTTTATTGAAATATAAGGGATTTACATGAGGGACCCTGTATGGTCAATCAAGACACTTCCTTCCACAGTCATCACCCCACCTCCCTCAGTCATGGTCGGGTGGCCCAGGAGGCCTCTTCCCACCACCGATGGGATGGGCATGGGTAGCTATGTAATCAACACGGTGACAGACGGTGCAAGGTACGGATTTAGCTGGACCAGTGCACCACCTCGACTATGCCGCCTCTGCCTTCTGGGACGGTGTCTGGGGTGAGGGGCGGGCGGGTAAGGGGTCGGGGTTGAGAGGTGCGACTGTCGCGCAGGATGTCTGTGTTGTAGTAAGCAATAGTTGGAGAGCTATTGACTCTTAAAACAATACCCATACATGTACTATACATACACACATACATACATACATACATACATACATACATACATATATATATATTAAAAAATTTTTTAACGCTTTGGACTCACGCCGTTGTTTCACACCCTGGTGGTGTAGTTGGTTTGCACATTTTAACCTAGAAGTTCACTGATTATCGTTCATATTTATAAATTTATATTTACATATCTACCCCAGATATACCAGAGACAATGGACAAGACTTTCCACTTTTATCGTTACTTTTCAAAATAACCAAAAAAACAAAAACTTCTTGACTTGTAGAATCTACCGCGTAATTACCACCCTGTTAATTCACAGGGTGAATTTCACACTGTCAATCTACACTGTTAATTATTGATATACCAGACCGATTCAGAGGTATTATTCCAATCCTGATGAAGGCCGTGAAAAGCCGAAACTAGTTGATTCGCCAATTTTAACACGTCTGATTAATAAAACCAAGTCATCAACACTCTTGTGTCGGGTTCGGTGTAGCTTCCAACATTTTAATATATATATATATACATATATATATATATATATATATATATATACATATGTGTGTGTGTGTGTATGATAGAAAGGGGGTATATCGTGCATCTTATTTAATTTGATCAAATGTTCCTTGTCACTGCAATAAGAAAAACCCCTTTTTTTTCTTATAGGAACATATGAAACGTTTTTGTCCTATAGGAACATATGAAACGTATCATCAAATTGATATGAAATGTAGGTAAAATAAAGAATTTAACAAGTTTTACAAGTTTGGCTCGTAGAACTCATTCACTTGTAATGATTTACATCATCCACCGCCATGTCAATTTTATGTTGATGTTAGCGAGTGTATGGCTCGTAGAACTCATAACTCATTTATTTTTAGTTTATGCCACTGTTATCTTCTCATTCCATGCAGTCTATGGCTCGTCGAACACATTGACTCTTTGTATTAGGCTACACATTCTTCACCAGTCTACGGCTCGTAGAACTCATAGATTTAAGATAATAGCCTATAAGTCCCTGAGGCATTTACAAACCTCCTCAACGCAGTGCATGCGCACTTTCCATGCATAATGCACACCGTCATGGAGCAGCTTATATTTGTGTTCGTACCTGCCATTTCCTTTACAGCAATGAATTTTCTTAGACAACCAAGGAATGGTCACATCCCTATCGTTACAGTTCACTAGAATTTTGTTAAGTTCAGTGAGCATCTTGTTTACTATACTTTGGTCCCGTTTACTAGCTGGTTCCTTGTTGAAACGACCAAGATCTAGCCCATTTGTGGGTGCTATGATGATTTTTGCATTCGGGAATTCTTGGTTCAGCCTTTGTTTCCCCTTCTGAACAACCTTTTCCATTCTTTTTGTGAATTTCCTGACTGATCTCGTTCTAAGATGTGCCTTATGGTGGTCATCCAGTTGCGTAATATCACATACCCCTCCTGCTATTATCACTACTCTAAATGGTTGTTTACGTAGCACTCTATGTGCTCGTCTATACAGCCTATCCAGTCCAGCTCCTTTATTGACATCAACTACTACTATACTGGGTGCTCGTTGGTCAAATAATGTTTGTAAGCCCCTTCCCCTCGAATCTGTGAGCAGTAAGGTAGTCATTATATATGATATATACAACTATTTACAGTCAATATGCAGTGTTACTTAGCTGAGGCTTGTGTGATCTTCAGTTCAGTTCCAGTCGTCCCGTCCAATGCCTGGCCCTTTGTGTGGTTTCCCGGGCTTACCGGTTCTGCCGCTTCGGACCTTCGTGCCGGCTGCGTTCGACTTTGTAGCTCAGTAACTACAGGTTTTTCACTCGCCTCTGCACCTCGGACATTTCCCTCTACTGCTTGCGCCCTTTCTGTCAGAATTTCCTCCATATCTCTAAACTCCGTCCTCAACTCTTCTAACATGAATCCAGTGAGGTTTAGACCTGGGTGCCTTCCGCTGCCAAGCAATTTGCTATCTATGGAAATGCCTGCGGCCCATTTCCTATTCGATGTACATTCCAGAATTCGCATTGTACCAGTATCCAACAGTATTTGTTTTAACTTTGAGTTCTGTAGGTACTTTTCCCTGATCACTTTCCGGACCTCACCTTCTTCCACAAGCTGCCAGCCATCCACTTGAATACTATTCCCCAGTGCCTTGGCAGTATAGGGGTTACTTGTATCCAAGAATTTCTGTGCAACTTGTTTAGCACCACCGAATTTTGCCCGTAGGTATTGAATTGCCTGTTCAGCCGATTTAAACACCACTCCATCTAGCTCTATGTCGCAGGCAAACATATTTGAGAGTGGGGCAAGATGGCCCTGAAACCCTATTGTGTTACCTTCCACTCTTGTTTTTGTTGATTCTAACCGTATACACTCAGGCAGTTGGTCGAACCGTTGGTGAGGGTAGAATACATCACGCACTACTACCCCAGTGCCTTTCTGTTTGGCGGTAAAACCTGTCTTACTGCCTCTTTGGTCACTGCTCTGGCCTCTGATCTTTGCTTAAAGATCACTGAGTTTGGGTCATCATTTAACCATATAGATCTCATTTCTCTTTTATCTATCAGACCCTTCTTATTCCTCATAATGAAGTCTCTTTTCATTACTGATTTGAGAACAACCAGGATTGGTTTTGTCTGCTGACCCGGACGACTAACCCTTTGGGTAAATTCTATATCGTTCACTGAAATGGTTTGGTCAACCACTGAGAGTATATCAACAGCAATATCCCTGCTATTTTCCCCTTGTGCTTCCCTAACACCTGCTATCAATATATTTTTCCGCCTGTTCGAGTGATCTAGCTGGGCTACCTGGTTTTCTATCTCAGTGATATGTCTATCCAGGTCTCTACTATTTCTTTCCAGATTATCATTTCTAGCAATCAGGTTGCGTTTTTCCTGCTCTAGTTGATATATTTGCTTTTTCATTGTCTGTATCTCTGCGTGTGCGAAATCTACGGATTTACCTGTGGTGCTTAATGAGACATTCATTGTATTCAATGTTTTCCCATGCTCTGTTAGTTGGTCATTGATTTTTTCAAGCAGCCCCAGTAATACTGGGTGTGGAGGTTCAACCGTTGTTTCCTGATTTTCATTTTGGTCACTTTTATTTCCTTCATTTTCAGTCCCCTTCCGCATATCTTCCCCAGTGAGATTTAGAAGATTTACAGCAGCAGAGGCGTCACGCACTAGTGATTCACAGGTATTTTCATTTGGTTGAGGGATAGCCTTATCTTTAAGAATCGAACCAGACATGGATGGTTTCCTAACTGTGATATGACTTATCGAATCTCTGGGTTCAAATATATCATCATTGGTATCAACAAAGGGAATCGACTTATCTGTTTCCGTATGTGTTGACCTCTCGTGTGGGGGTATGTATGTGCTGATCGCAGCCATTGTTGTGGTTGTATCTCGGCCACTGTTTCAGTTTTCCTCATAAATCGTACTCCTTTTGTGAAATCAACAGTGTTGAATCAGATCCCTGATCATTCATAGGGGTGTATCTTCATCTAATTGTTCCAGTATTCCAGTTTATCCACTACCAGTTCGATTGTTGTCTCTCTGCACCCTCTAACACACGTCTTGCTAGCCCGCCATTGCCCATCCAAAATATTGCAAAACAGGGCAACCGTACGGACAACTCTTGCGAATAAAACGCATATGCAGCTCACATGAAGATTTTATCTCTAGATCGGCTGAGAAGGCAGCCCTACTACTACAAAAGGGCTACCCGATGGTGCTCCTGACAGATTAATTCGAGAGAGCAAACAAAACGGCGATCAAAACGCCTGGAACCCCAAGGAGATGCAGCCAAAGAAAATCAGAAGACGCAACCCTTCTTCCTTACAACCACGTACAACCCTGCTTATCGAGGTCTCCCAGACCAGATCAGAAAGACCTGGGAACTTTCTCGACCATTCTGCCTTGGCTACAGACGCCCAAAAAACCTGCGTGACCTGCTGGTGAAGTCCAAAATATGCCCACTCCCAGAGGAAAAGCCATCACCATGGGCAACAACAAAGTAAGACTGTGAAAACAAACATTGTCGATACTGCCCAAAGTTGAACCAGAGCGGAAGGATAAAATTGAAAAGCACTGGCAGAGAATACAGCACACAACGAAACATCAACTGCAACAGCAATAACCTCGTCTAGTGCATCACCTGCAAGAAATGGGAGAAATAGTATGTAGGACAAACAAAAAACAGCCTGAAACAATGCTTCCAAAAGCACTTCTATCAGATTGCCCACTACATGGTTGCCATCTGAGGAGAGAGGACTTTTTCGTTTCCCACTCTGTCAGATTGCCCATGCACCGAAAAGCACAGAAGTGTCCCGTCACTTCAACCAACTCAACTACCAGGGCCTATCAGATATGGAAATCCACATACTAGACTTTAACCACATGGGACCCAACAATGAAAACTCAAACAACATGAAACTAAAAATGGAGTTCGACTGGATACACAGAATCTGTAGTCAAATCCCCTTAGGACTGAACTCCATCGATAACAGATACTAGAGGAGTTACGTCAAGTAGACACCCCAGAAATGCATTTCGAACGATACCCTCAAGTATCACCCCCCATTTAGTGCTCTACCAGACTCCTGCTCTAACCAAGGCCCAGAATGGGCCTGAAAGGACGCTTCGCCAATCCTACGAGTACCACCCACAAATCTAGGAACCACTCCTGCACCCAGACAGCATTCCTCCAAACATCTGCCTGAAGACAGGTTGTGTTCTAAAGATCCCAGGTGGACACTGTGACTAGCCATAGCGGCCTGATGAGGTATTTACCGAAACCGTGCCGCCTCTGAGTGCTCAATAATAAATGACAGCCCCGGTTAGACCAAAGCACAATCGAGGGAGCACAAACAAAATGCATACCAAATGGCTGTGAACTTCAACCAATAACACATGTCTGGTAGCGGACACCATACCCCTCCACTCTTACGCTTTACTCGCCCGAGCAGTGTGGCCCTCGCCACCTCTCGGTCCTTTATGAAGCCTGGAGGCCACCAATCAACAAGTTACCATCACCTGTACACTATAAAATCACCAAACAACCAACTCACAACTCGGTTGAAATGGAAAGCCTGTTACATATCAGGTCCAACGACCAGCCAATCAGAGTCAAGGGACCGCCAGGTTGCCATGGCCTACATATACACAGGGCTATATGTGTCAGTTACACATTCACGGTTGCCACTTAGAAACATTGATCCAGGTAGACGCGTCTGGAAGAGGACTGGGCGCAGTGCTGACGCAGAATGTTTGCCTCAAAGCTGCTGACGGACACAGAGAAAGATATGTGAACATTGAACATGAGCTGCTCGCAGTTTTGTTTGGGTGTGAACATTTTCACACTTATGTCTATGGGAAGCACTTTACAGTAGAGAGTGACCACAAGCTGTTGGAAATGATCAGCACAAACCCCTCACCGCGGCCCCTCCAAAGGTGATCAGGGATAATGGAGGACATAACGACTATGTAAACTACAGGCAGTTTGCCAAGTCATGGGGATTTACACGCATCACATCCTAGCCCCATTATCTGCAGTCAAATGGATTTATTGAGCGTACGATCCAAACAGTGAAGAACACCCTCAAGAAAGCTCAGGCGAGTAACTACAACAGCCAGATGGCCCTGTTATGCCTGTGCACAACCCCCGTGGACAGCGTAATACCAAGCCCTACTGAGCTTCTGTACAAACGCAAGATGCAAGGAAATGATTAACCTAAAGTAAAAGCTAGTATTAGAGCTATATCAACGCATGAACATTGGCAGAAGGCCAAGACTTTTGAAAAGGCATTTATTGTGTGCTACTTTATGAATGTATCTTTCAGCTGTAAAAGACTATACCAAAGACTATGATACTGACTATACTAAAGAAGGGAGATGTAGTGGATTCCCATGAACACCAGCACTGCTGATCAACCAGCACAGTCTAGTGTAAAATTTCATGAATGCCTTACCCTGATCATCATAGGTTTCTATATTTGATCAATCTATTTTATATCATATGTAGAAAATAAAAGTGAATAGCCCAGAGTTTTTCGGTTTTCTAACCGCAAAAAAATCTATAAGATCCACCTGCTATCTTGTGCTAATTACTCAGTTTTACTCTTTCATTATATAACTTCGTACTCAAAAGGATTAATACAAGAATAGTACTCTTATGGTATAAGCAATCTGTAGTAAAGTAATAAAATCAAATGAATAAGGTATACTCTTTTATAATGTTTAAGACATATCAAATTTTAGCAGCCATCTATAAATGAGTACCAACAATTTGTTTAATAAAATTTAAAAATGTTTACTTGAAGAGTCATGTTCATGTTCAGCTCCTAACATAGTTTTGGTCACCAAGAGTTAATGAAACACTCATATTAGTCCAAGAGATGAAAAATAACATTTTCCGATGAAAAAAGCATTGTCTCAGCAAAAAGATAATCCCATTATTTCTTCCCCAAGCTACCCTTGAAACAGTGTTGCAAACGTGTGTATACAATCAAATTGAAGGGTATGACCTAGTGAACAGGGAGAACAAGCAAAAATTAAAAGATTGGTTGGTTACCATGGTAACAAGTGATGGTTTCAGTCGAAAATAGTCACACACACACAAAATTCCATTATCTATGGTAACCACCAAAGTCTAAATCTTCCTTGGTACATTCAAAAGCATCCAAATCTAAATGAATATGGGGAAAATCATGACCTATATTGAATAAATTGGGTCTAAATTAACATTATCTGCCGATAAGTGCCAATTTCATGAAAATTACAACATTGGTGTATATTGACAAAATGATAGTTTAAGACAATATTAATGCACCACAGTTGCTTAATTACTAATTCTGTAATGGGAACTACATAGACAAATCAATAGAAGCCAGGCTGGTGTCAAAAACATCATGGCCACCTCTTGTTGGAAATGGGCTTGTACCTTATCTTCTAGAATGGATGGAAAGACATTGTTGGTGTCTATATTAGGAGATTCAAGGTCTGGGAATCTAAATTTTAATGTTTTGAGTCTAGCAGAAGCAAAAATCCAAGATAGCTGACCTAGTTTGAATATCACCACCAATGTAAACACGAAAGGTTTGTACACAAAATGGCAATGGTTTTCTGTGTGAATAAGCTCCCAAGTAGTGAGACCTTCATCCTGTGTTTGTCCACAAAGCCCAAGATAGGCTACTTAGGTAGCATAAGATTGTGCAATGTGGCTGTCATAGGTCCAATGATTTCATGATTCATGAATAATAATGATAATTACAAAGAATAGTCAGGTTCATTGATTAGTTTTGTCATAGTTATGGAACCTGTTATATCCAAATGTGAAAAGGGAAACACCTTCATTTTTAAGGAATGCAAACTTCAGGTGGTTGGTTTTTTAATTCATTTTGGACCATCAAGACTAGGTAGACCAGTAGGACAACAGCTGAAGTGACAACTAAAAGCAGTCTTATCTTCAATTGTACATTGATCCCAGCCATTCAGCTTATTGTTTTGGCATTTTTTCTAAGAATCATAAACATCCATCTAAGAAGAAAAAATAGAACCCATTGTTACATTTGCTATTTTGATCCTTTTGACTGAAAGGATATGTTGGGGTCTGTCAATCACAGGAATCTGTAATGATTTAGTTTTCCTATTACAAATGACATTATAGTTCATGAAGTGTAATCTTCCTGGTATTACAATTAAGGCAATGACCAAAATATATCAACATCAAGTTAATGAGTTCAAGGCCCCACTACATTTGTGAGTGTCTCTAGTATTAATAGGCAACTATTGTAACAATTTAAATTAAGCAAGGATTTGAAATCAGAAGAGATAATGATATCCCCATCATGTCACCCTAACTAATGTTATCAACACTTCAGCCCTCAGAGCAGACCATCAATAGCTAGAGGATGGGAAATGTAGCATTTAGGTGAAGGCCTATAGCTAATGAAGCCCATCAAAGAGAATTGTTGTCTCCCCATATCCACTTTGAGACATGTACACAAGTGTACAAGGTAGATTTTAGGAATTTCCAATATTACAAAAATAATCCTCTGAGAAAAGAAGTCGCATTTATGTCTCTTATCATCTTTATTCAAATCAACTTTGTCTTGACACAATATTAATAGTGGTCACTATCTCAAGCAGATCATATGTCAATAGTCTACTCCCACCTTGATCACTTAATCAGGTCTGTACTGGTCATTTGACATCTTTTACATCTATAAAGCTATATATAATTGCTATCATTTACACATTATCCTTTAATTGATGGACTGTGAACTTAATCTTCTGTGCATATCTGTTCTCCATACTACCATAAATCAGGGTAGCCCGTGTGGGCTATTGCTATTTATCATTTATATTAATGATTCTCCCTCATAGAAAGAAGGGTCGGCCTGCGAGCACTCTCCAACCAACACCACTCCCATCTGGAGACACACTGGTCACAGAGGCCAAAGGGGGAGATTGACCCAGTGGGCCTAAAAACCGGCCAAAACTGCCTAGCTTGAACATATGCCAGAATGAGCCTAAATTGGAGCACACTAATCCTTTTATCTATACACTATAACAGCACATAAGGGTCTGAAAAAGTAGTACAATGTAACATTAACTACCACCCCCCCCCCCCCCCATTTGTCTTTGAATTTATCATTCCCTTTTAAGATGAATAGAAGGGAAATCTTTTCGACTACTTTCACGAGGTCAGTTACGTCGATGGGACCCACCAGCTGGAGATAAGGGGTTCGCTCAGGCCTAAAATAGACTCCACTGGACAACAAACAAGGGCAGATGCAGAGTGGGGCCAGCCGACCACTGGCCCCCAGCTGGGCCCACTCTGCGCTGAATCACCCTCCACACCAGAAATGGTCCGTGAGAACTCAGGGAGAACGTATAAGTCTCGGTACAACCAGGCCCGTAGCAAGCTTTTTTCAAGCAGGGGGGTTCGTTTTTTGAGAAGGGTTGCCAGTTTTTGCCTAGATTTCGTGCATTTTTCTTTCTTTTTGTATTTTTACAATTTTTTTAAAATGCATGTATTACAGATTCCATTTTATGTCTTTGACCACAAGGTTATTATAATGAAGGAAATTTTATGAGTATGTCAAAAACTAAAATAGAATTTTCATAAATCATTCATTTCATCCTTGGGGGGGGGGGGAAGGATATTTTAGAAGGTGGTTCGTCCAAAGGGGAGTTTGTACGAACCCCCCGAACCCCCCCTGACTACGAGCCTCTACAAGGTCACTCTGCCACCTCGACGATCACTATACAGTACAAAGTTTGGAAGTAGGAGGCATGGTGGAGAGTGTGTACGAGGTGTCGAGGCGGCAGAGTGAGCCAGGCCCTCTGGGGAACCACTGACAATAGGTGCCATGGGAAACAGTGTATGTCAGGTTCAGATCTCGATTATTCATTTGTTCTTAAATCTATGTGTTACTCAACATGATGAAGTCACTTGTATTGTTAAAATCGTTGAGAATAACAGTTCTAATATTCATGCAGATGACACAGTCATTGTATGTACCGCTTGATACGCAAAAACAGGCTGGTAAGTCAAGTGCTTAACAATTGGAAAAGATTTGTGAATGGTGTGATAAAAACTAAATTGTGCTGAAGAAGATTCAGGAAAATGATAGCTGCATTGCTGTTAATAATAGAAATATATTGAACGTGGATCAATATGAATATCTATGTATTGTGAAAGATAACTGTTTAGTGTTTGAAAAGCAGCTGATATTATATCAAAGGTCAATAATCAGCTGACCACAATGAGGAAAATAAGGTAAATTGCAACTTATGCAAAACAGGGCAGTGAAGACTATTTTATGATGAATGGTTATGTTTCGACTGAATACATGAAGGGATATCATAATGATTTGGCTTTGAAAATGTTGGATGAAAGGACTAAATGCATTGTACTGAAAATGATGTATAAATTGAGTAAGGAAAGGGAGAATATTGTTAGTCACAAGGAAGGGAGGATGTTGAGGAGTGATAGGTAGATCAAGTTTAAAACAGATTTTACAAATAAAGAGAGGGTAAAAAGGAGGCCATACTAAATGGGCGTGGATATGTGGGATGAATTAGATTGGGAAGTACAAGATTCTGTAAATAAGGATATATTCAAATGTCTTGTATCATAATATGTCGATGAACTATTGTGTTGAGAGAAAGGGAGTAGGAGTTGCCTGGTGTATAAGCCAAAGCACATAGGTGTAAAATCTTACTTCAGCACAGTTATCAAGTACTTTCTAATGTATTTCATGAGAATATGTACCCCACTAATTAGAGATTGTTTTAGGTACCTTTAGTTCATGCCACAAAAATTATACAACAGAGTAAAGGGCAATGCAATTGGATATAATGGGCCACATTATACAGCACTTATCTTTACATGAATTTCTAAACTTTGAGTCCTTATATCAAAGGGTTTCATTCTTTATATTCTATACTTGGGTTCTATTATAAAATTGGAAAGGTGGCTTACCTGGCTCTATACAGGTCTACCAAAATAATTATGTTGACTCTGAGAACAGGCTAGTTCAGAAGGACTTGGTCCAATATTGGCTTTACCAAGGATAACACAGAATTTATACACAATACAAGTGTGTGCACAGTAGATACACACCTAAAGCAGTAGCTCAAATGGGAATGCTCTCCCCCTCTCCCAATCTTTTCTTGGGTTTGCAGGGGGAGGGTAGTCTCTGGACATTTACCTAGATTTAGGGCCGGGCAGTAATTATTTTTCAATATTACATACAATTAGGTAGTCCACTTGGTTTTCAAGCCAGCCCATAAAGTTTGTTCCATCTAGGAAATAACCTGTGAATTTAATAAAGAAGGAGGTATCTGTTGTTTAAACTTGGGTAGGTTACTATCTGTAAGATCTATGCAGAACAATGCATACAAAAAATAATTGAGAATCTTTTGTGTAAATTACACATTATTATATTCTTCTTATGAATCCCACAAAACTGTCTTTATCATATTCATCTCATGAATTCCACAAAAATGAATTAAGTGTAGAAATGCTTAAGAATAAAGAACTTTCTTCACATTATGACAGCCACCTTGCAATATCTAATGCTACTTGAATAGGCCATCTTGGACTCAGTAGACTAGCACGTACAGGATAAAATTAATCAATGAACCTGACTATTCTTTGTAATTATCATTATTATTCATAAATCATGAATCCATTCGACCTATGACAGCCACATTACACAATCTAATGCTACTTGAATAAGACTCGGTAGACTAGTGCACTGAAGCACAGTGCAAAAAGATTATAATATTCTTTAGTATATTAATATTATATATTGTAACCTCTCTAAGTTTGGCAGGAGAACGTTGTGATTTGATGGGCTAGTGTAATAGCAAAGGGCCGAGCGGCACTCCTGTTTTGTGGCTAGATATAGCATAGAAGTTGTTGTAGATTATGGCATCTCCACGCAAAGATAGTGATAACTGAGTCAGTTCGTTCCTAGATAGGTACGCACAGGTATACATGGGACAAATGTGCAATAAGAAGACTGCTAGGGAACGTTATGCTTATGTTACGCGGAAGATCGAGAATCTAGCTTAGGAGGACATCATGAAGCCAACTGTTTCTACTATTTACAATAAGGTTAGTATAGGGCTAATAACAAGATTAGCTCTTTAGTATAGGTATGAATGAGGAATATATGAGACTAGTAAGAATCTGATGAGAGTTAGGGTACCTGAGTATAGCACCTAGCCTATGGCTAACACTATATAAAAGTGAGAGTTAGGAAGAGCGAGCAGACCATCATAGACTTCAAGACGAGCACACAGGAGCAATAGTCTAACATACCAGTCAGAATCACATGGGTATTGTTTGAAGCAGTAGCTAAGCTACCATTGGTGAAAGTAAGGATCGGGAATAGTTTAGGCTTTAGCCTTACGGACGGAGTACAGGACGCACCGGAGATCTCACCGATGGTCTCCGGTAAAGGTTCGATGGGAGGTGATGCTCCCTCTAGCCGTTGGGTATTCACGGACCTCTAAAGGGGAAGCTTAACCATAGCTATAACTGGTTGGAATGTCACTGATGTTGCTTGTTTGAGGTCGGCTGGCATGAATTGTATGGATGGAATCGACTATTTACTTGTATCATCAGTATGTCTCAATGGATATAATAAAATTACCTCTTGCCAAGCGCTAACCTTTGTACAAGAATGAGCCCCCATACTTAGAGTCTCTACCACTTACGAACAGATTAACATTCAAAGTAAGATCTATTCAAATTAACAACGAAGAGCTAGCTATCACTACGAACAATTAAGGAGAATCTCCCCAATAATTGTTATAGTGATATTTATTTAATCACCATCTATAAGAACCAAGCGAGACTAAATATTATACAGCTCGATCGACATATAATAAGTAAAGCATAATACCATCATCATAGCTCACTAGCATGGGATCAAGGTCTCACTACTTGGGATCCTATTCATAGAGATAACCACAAATACTAAAGCCATTACTTTATGTAGTCAAGTTGCTGGTAATATCCAAAACTGGTCAGCCATCTTGAATAATATTGGCTTCTTCAACAATCTCTAAACATCTAAATTTAGATTCCAGGACCTTGAATCTCCTAATATAGACGCCAACAATGTCTTTCTATCCATTCTAGAAGATAAGATACAAGCCCATTTCCAACAAGAGGTGGCCATGTTGTTTTTTGACACCTGCCTGGCTTCTATTGATTTGTCTATGCAATTCCCATTACAGAATTACTAATTAAGCTACTGTGGTGCTTTTATATAGTCTTAAACCATTATTCTGTCAATATGTTGTAATTTTCATGATTTGGCACTTATCGGCAGATTACATCAAATTAGACCCAATTTATTCAATAAAGGTCATCATTTTTGCCATATTCATTTACATTTGGATGCTATTGAATGTACCAAGGAAGATTGAGACTGAAAACTTGCATTTGGTGGTCACCATAGATAATGGAAAAAAAGATTGATTAATTTTTCACTATTTTCCACCAAAATCTGCCCTTGTTACTATAGTAACCAACCAATTTTTTTAATTTTTGCTTGTTCTCCCTGTTCACTAGGTCGTACCCATCAATTTGATTCCATACACATGTTTTCAACATTGTTTTAAGGATAGTTGGGGAGGAAATAATTGGATTATCTTTTTGCTCAAAAAAATTTTATTGGAAAATTTGTCACCCCAAACCCAGAGGCTTTGGCAACCAAGAAATGAATTTTTGAATTCTATGGAAAATGTGAGTCAGGAAACCACTTTCAAAGCTTTCAGCCTCAGTCACATAAATAAAAGTGCCGCATCTCTTGGGCTCTATGTTAAAAGCACCACCAACTACACCGTAAAAAGTAAGTGCTGTAAATTTACAGCAAACTTAGCTGGCGACAATGTTTCCAGCAAACTTTGCTGTAAAGTTACAGAACACAATGTACTGTAAATTGTACAGTACATGTTACTGTAGGTGTCTTACAACAAACAGTGCTTTAAATAAAGAGCAAACTAAGTACTGTATTTGCACAGCAAGCTTACTGGAGACATAGTTGCCAGCAAAGTTTGCTGAAAATTTACAGTGCACTGCTATTTTACAGCACTTTGAATTAAAAGCATTTTACCATCAATTTTACATAAAATATTCCCCATAAATCATAGCAAATGTTAATTCCCAGACACAAACCAATGTATAGAGTTTGTGGGATGTAGTTATGATAGATCTAATAGCACATTATGTGCACTAGGCGATGGTGCAGCAAGTTTGAGAGGTCATTATTTACCTATAAACTGAACTCTTGACCCAAAAGGTGCCTTTTCATAGAAATTATCATTATCTCGTAATTATAATAATAATGTTATGAATTTCAATAATTTAATACATTGATAAGTTCAAATTTTGTAATCCTACAGCAAATTTAACTGTTTATTTTCCAACAGCAAAACTTGCTGTAAATGAACTGTACAATTTGATGTAAAAAAAAACATTAACGTTTTATAGTGAACCAATTCTGATTTCCCCGGAATGTTGATGCACGTTGCTGTATTCTGAGACCCGCATACTACATAATTATATACCGCATACCGCACCTCATACCGCACCTGGCATACTCGCACAGCCACTGTATGAACCAATCTCGCCACCGACGAACGATGTAAACAACACCGGCAACTTGACCCCATTCCCACCAAATCTAGGCCACGGTGACCCCGTTTACACCGACACTCAGACTAACACGTTGAACAACGGAGTGAGCAACAGCGCCAACTTCAACCTTTCCCAGTTCCTGAATACCCCTGGACCCAGCCAACCCCAACCCTCACCGATAGCCACTTCCCCCCCGGACCTAACCATTGGAGGATGCTTCCGCCCGTGGATTACATCACCACCCGCCACGACTGCAGTAACACCAACTATAGTGAGAGAGGCCATCCAATCTGTGTTAACAACGCCTCCCAACCCGTCCACGCCGGCCAACATGTTACCATCACAGTGGGACTCACCGGCCGTTTCACCAGCTAGGATGAACTTACCACCACCATCACCACCAACGTCTACTGCCAACACTCACCCGGCTGGTTTAGTCAACTATGGCAGCTCCGACCCTTCCTCGGACGAGGCGGAAAACCCTGTCCCCACCGTGGAATCTAACACTCAACGACCCCCAACTCCAGAGGAGCCCACCCCAACCAACAACATCGCCACCGGTGAATCACCTAACGCTATTGGACACATGGAGAACATGGAAGTACAGCGTAGAATCTTAATCATAACCAATCTGATCGACGAACTGATTCCGGGGCGTGGCACCTACCTGGGAGAATTTATATTATTCCAATACCTTCTCAACAGACCCGCCACCACCGTGGTGGTCCAGGAGAACACAGACTAAACCAGTTTCAGATTTCTTGTAATTGTATTACCGTGAAAGTTTTTACCGGACGAACTTTAACACTCTGAGCTTGTTTTAACGATGTTTTATTGATATTATCTATTTCAGACGTTCAAACTTTCAGTATCCTAGTTACCAACAGATACAAAGACATTTTTCACTTATCTACTCACGAACTTTCCAAAAAAAGTATAAAAAACTACGTTTGACTTCTTCTAATGTTTAACGCTGTTAATCTACCCTGTTGATTTTTAAAGGGTGAAAATTCCACACTGTTAATCAACACCGTTAATTATTGATATACCTAACCGATTTTGAGGTATCATTCTATTCCTGATGAAGGCAGTGAAACGCCGAAACTAGTTGAATCGCCTTAACCTATGTCTACTCTAATAAATACAAGTCAACAACAACCGGAGTTGGGTTCGATGTAGCTTCCAACCTTTTAATATACATAATTATATGTATATCAGTACACTATGATGATAATGATTATTGGAGTTTAATGTCTGCTCAGCAATTTTTCAGCTTTATCAGGACCACTCACGTTTGTGTATATACCAGTTGGCTAACAGACTTTATGGGGATGGAAACGTCGGCAAGGCAAGGTGGTACACAGGCCAGCTGAGTGCATGGTGAGGAGTTTACCCACAACACAATCCCATCCCCATATTCCGTTCTGACCCAGATTAACTATTACATAGTGGGTCTGTATACCCCACAACAGTCCATGTTTTTCATTGGCAACTTAAAATCTGTAAGAAATTATTTTATTGGCCCTCTATAAATGACATGGGGAACCCATGACATTGGGTGCTGGCCTGTTTATGGTCCTAAACCAGCTGCTGCGAAGCATGCTGGGATTGGGTGGGAATTCCCATTTAAAATGGTTGCGGGTGTACAGACTTACTTTGGGAAACAGTGTGTCTAACTCAACAGACTAATCCCCCCACATCACACTATAGATCTGGTAAATTCGTCTAAAAGGGGTAACCCCTATTGTGAAAGGGGTTCCTGTTTACTTTAAATTCCTCTATCAATTAATCTATAGAATGGAAAAATCTGGAAAAAAAAACAAAACATTATGGTTATAATCTCTGCTATTGATATGCAAAAAAATAAAATTGTTCAATCATTATACAAAAATTCTTTTTTGCATTTTGACAGATTTTAGTGGTCTGGCTTCATTGGCATGTTTTCTTCTTAATCTAATGAGAAGAGACCCCCCCCCCCCCCCCCCCATTTTGATCAAAAACATAATACCTTAGTCAACAAAATTGTTGAAATAGGAAATAGACAGCTTACATTATATCATGTAGAAATTCTTTGCACCATGTACAGAAAACCTCTTTACAATCCATCTTTGAAAATGACTTGTATAAGAGAGAAAAATGACCGAAACCCCTTTATCTAGGCAATTTGAGCTAGACTGGAGTTTATATTGAGCTGTGATGGAGCTTATCTTGTTATAGTTAATATAGGTGGTATGTTTGGTGTTTCGTTAGACTGCGTGATGTTGTTAACTAGTCTTTTACTCGCTTGTGCAATCGATGATGAACGAATAAACATGTTTGTAAGAATTAATGGGGAGATTCATCTTTGTTTTTTGTTGTTATAGCTAGCTCTTCTTTGATTAATTCGAATAGTTCATCATTCGATTTTTTTTTTTTTTTATTGAATTCTGGCTTCGGGCAAATACATGTTCTTCCAACCAAAGATGAGCACAGTAATATTAATGTAATGAGATGAGATAAGCATTTCACACGAGTTCACATCATATATACGTCATCCACAGCCGTAATATGGGTACATTAATTTAATAGCATTTTTAAACCTAAACTTGGTGTTAGACCGCTGAATACCTTTTGGGATACGATCCCATAAGGCGATGCCTCTACGCATTGGACTTTTCCTAAACCTGGTATAAACACCCTCTGCCCTTTTAAATTTAAATTCTTCTGGCTCCATTTATCCCTTGCCTTAATATTAAGTACCTCATCCAATCTCATTTGCTGTTTGCTGTACCTAAACATAATACTACAGTGATGACTTCGCCGACATTGTTGCAGCGTTTCTATATTATACAATTTCATGAGAGCGTCCAGGTTCAATGTAGGGTTTGATTTACAGTCTATGGTGTGTATTGCTTTTTCATGTAAACTATCTAACCTCTTAATGTCAACAATTGGCCCGGTTTCAATCAGGAAATCTGCATAATTTCCTGCTTATAGATAATACAAGCTATATTACAAGTAATAAATTTGCGCATTTTACCGAACTGATATAACCTAGTCCTTATTCGCCCGACCTTGGTTTTAAGAAATTGATCGAATTTAAGGGCATTGTTGATGACAACCCCAAGGTAGTTATAACTACTTACCAGTTCCAACTCACAACCTGCTAAACGTAATACCGGTTGGTTTTCAACATCTCCTTGAGGTCTAAACATCATGTGCTTAGTTTTATTAACATTTATAGTGAGCTTAACCTGTTTATAAGTGGTAGAGACTCTAAGTATGGGGGCTGATTTCTGTACAAAGAACACGCACTTAGTAAGAGGTAAGTTTATCCATTGACACATACAGAAAATACAAATAAATAGTCAGTTCCATCCATACATTTCATGCCATCCATCTCATAAGCAAACAATATCAGTTACATTCCAACCAGGTAGAGCTCTCGATAAGCTTCCCCTTTCGAGGACCTGGATACCCAAACGGCTAGTGGGAGCATCACATCCCATCAAACCAACACCAGAGATCATCAGTGGGATCTCCATAATGTCCTAGTATTCTGTCTGTAAGGCTAAATCCTAAGTTGTTCCCGATCCTTACTATTTACCTGCTGTAACCATTGTTACTGCAACTATCACTACCTGTGTGATTCCGACTTGTATGTTAGACTATTGCTCCCGTGTGTTCGTCTTGAAGTCTATGATGGTCTGCTCACTCATCCTAAGTCTCATACCTTTATATAGTGTCAGCCGTAGGCAGGCACTACACTCAGGTACCCTACCTCTTATCTGATTCTCACTAATCACACCTACACCTCAATCATACTATAACCCAAAGATAATATTATTATTAGTTCTACATCAAAAACCATTGTAAATTGGAAAAGCTGTTGGCTCCATAAAGTCCTCCTACTTCAGATTCTCCATCTTCCACATTACGGTCGCATAACGTTCCCTAACAGTCTTCTATTGCACTACATCCCACGTATAGACCTTGTGCAGATGTGGTCAAGTGATCACTTTTTCGTGATCACCATTTTGTGATCAAAACTACATGGCTAGGGAGTAAATGCAAATATAGTAATTCTAAGTGTTAACAATAGCTAAGTAATATTCAGTGGGACTATCTTAATAATTACAGCATAAAACAGTCATTTTAATGCTTCAGAAGTTTGAAAAACCATGACCATAAATTGATCACCAATATGGTGGCCAGCCCATTCTGGCCTTTTGTGACATCATCTGCACAACGTCTATAGGGTAAGTTCAGGTAATATAGGCATAGCAGGTAATATGGGCACCCCCAATATTTCATATTTCTGTCAGATATAAGTGCTGCAATCTCTTATCACAATGTGGGAACCAAAAAACATTGCCATAGACCATTTCTTTTCAGCAAATTACTGTATATTGGGGCTGACTATACGCGCGACAGTCGCGCACGCGATAGTCGCGTATATAGAATTATTTGCACACGCGGACACAAAGTCAGAGGGTAAGGTGGACTGTTAAGTATTTCTGAGACAAATTAGAAAAAAAATATAGAAAAAATAAAATAAAAAGGGGTTCGGGGGCTTAGCCCCCGAATAACAAATAATATAATGATGAAAAAATGAGGTACGTCTGCGTACATTACTGTGCCTGTATACGCGGACAAAACTCTGCGCGTACACACCTACCTGAATGCCCGGACTTTAGAATCCCACGCATACAGGCTAGCCAGTGTGCGTGGACCTTACATCCGCATATATAAGCAATTCTGTGTAGGCGGCTTTCTGTTGCCGTGTCCGCGTGTATAACTGCAGCCCTGTATATTTATCAAGATATGCTACAAAACCTCTGAACTTGCTTGTGTGCCATCACATAACCATACTTAAGATATGAGTGAGTAGGAATATTTTAACAATTCAAATACCATATTGTAGTGCAACCTCTTAAGAACAAGTAGAAACCACAGGCAAAGATATAGGAGAAATAGCCTTTATTCTATAGAGGATCTATGAAAGACTGTTTTTTAGGGTAATATGGGCCCCCAGAATCCCATAGTATCCTATGGGAAGTCTAATACGGGCAGGGTTCTTGTCCTGCCCATATTAGCCTCCTTCATTTGTCACTGTAATTCAACAGGGCTAATATGGGCAGGTGTGCCCATATTACACTAAAATAGCGGGTGCCCATATTTCCCTTTGGTGGGTAGTATGGGTTTTGAAAATGCAAAGACTTATTTTTTCAATATATTAATTATTTCTCGACCTAAGTTGTCAAAACCCCACATATTTCTTCAACTTCTAATAACAATTCCAAAAAAGAAAACAGAAGTAAGTTATGATCACTTCTCTTGATTTCACAGACATAGGTCCTTAAGGTGCCCATATTACCCGACTTTCCCCTACCTGTCTAGGGACGAACTAAACTCAGTTACCACTATTTCTGCGTTGGAGTGCCAACATCTACACTGGTTACTGACTAGCCACAAGACACAAGTGCCACTTGGCACTTTGCTACGACACTAGCTCACCAACTTACAATGCCCCCCCCCCCCCCGCCAAACTTGAGAGAGTTTACAACATATATAATATTTTTTATATCAAAGAATATAATCTTTGTACTGGACTTCAGTACAAATTCTCGTGGACGAGATTCCAAACCTCTGCCAGGCGAATTTGCACAGTGCTCTTGGGTCTCAGGATAAACTGATTCTTATCTGATAGTGAGGCGCTTGACGGGATCTGGCATTATTGTTGCATGTCATTTTCTAAAAATTGTAGTACATCCCACTGCATTTCTAAAAGTCCTCTTGTTTGTGACTTAGGTTTATGTCGAGACCGTCTATTCACACATCCACACATCCACGGGAACCTGTAATGACGGGAATCATTGCGCGTGGGTTTAAATACCTACACATCCACGGGAACCCACGTGTATTGACTTAAATCATTGCGTGTTGGTTATACCTACTCATCCACGGGTAGTTGATGATTTGTGGACCCCTCCACACCTCCAAGAATTCACATAGAGGCCCAGCCTCACACACTGACAGAAATCATTGTGCGTGGGTTCAAAGTCATTGCGCGTGGGTTCAAAGTCATTGCACGTGGGTTCAAAGTCATTGCGCGTGGGTTCAAAGTCATCGCGCATGGGCCAGTAGGTGTGTGATTTTTTTGATGTGTAGGTGGATGTGCGAATAGAATCGGCTGTTTATGTCCCCTGTTGATTTTAAGAATTAGCCCTCTCACAGTGTCGAATTAAAGAAAAAGCCCTGTCGCATGTCACTTAAATCAAATATGTGCTGTGGCGAATTTAGTTGTCCAGGCCCTTTATGGCAATTTTTTTAGTGAGTTTATGTATGAATATTTTCCCAAATATTCTAATGCTTGGGAAAAAATCATAACTAATGTGCTTTTGAAACCGCTTTTTTGTCAAACATATTGCTGTATATGAGTTAAATCCCGTAAAGCTTATGATTTGCCCAAAACGATACTTTTCATTAGAGTGATTTATCATAATAGTATAGACTTCCAATGACATTATAAATGTCAAATTGAATATCAACATTATTGTAGAGGACCTCACACGCCCGTCACGGTCCAATGGAGACTGGACAAACAAACCCACGTAGCCATGGTTAGCGTGACACTTGATTGGTTGGGGATAATTACATAATACTGGTAAGAATGTGAGGTGCTCTCTCATTGGCCAAAAATTAGACAAAAACTTTTTATGTTGAAAAATGTTTTTAAAATATTCAAGGCTCACATTCACAGTAATGATTTATATAGGAATGAAAAGAAAAAGTTCTGCATGTATGCTCCCAGTGTTAAGGCATTATTTGAATGCATACAAAGTTGTATGTGGTTAAAAGTCACCAATTTACATTAGGTCAAAGAGAAAATTACCCCTGGGTTGTCTGATCAGCACCTCTGGGGCTGAGTTCCCCACTAGGTGGCGTGGTCGGAATCTCAATTACTGCGCGCATAGTTGTGACTTTTAAATGTACAATTCTAGCGCACCTCAAATTCTTATGATAGGGCGCCTACCCCCCCCCCCCCCTTTCTTATTTTGAATCTCTGGATCAGACTGTCACTAATTTGTATACTTTATCTTTTGAATCTTGATTTGATGTTTTAATTTTTCCCTTGAAGTATGAATACGTATCTAACCCTTAACTTCGACAGCCGGACGCGACCGTTACTGAAATTCAACAATAATTGATACGGCATGTTCTTAAGGACAACGACATGTAACCATATATAATATTTCTAATATTTTACAGTGCAACAAGGCCATTTCTTAAGTACGACAGCTGGTTTTGGGATAAATAAGCGACAAAGATATGTCAGATTCATGAAAATGACAGCAGCACCCCACCATCCAGGGCCTTATATAGTAGGGCTTTACTCAACATGGATATTTTGCTCTTCAATAGAAAGTTGATAGAGAACAAAGCAATTGAAAGCTATTCTGTAAAAGGTAAATGAGTAGATGAAAAGAACTAATGTGCTCATCAATTGCAACTTGTATTGTTCCCCAGTCATTGTCTAGCCAATTGTTTTCTTTTTTTGTCCTAACAAATTATGCGTCTCTATATTTGACATTAATACACCATACGGTCGGGGGGGGGGAGGGGGATGCTATAGCAAAAATTTTCAGCGGGAATTTTACATTGCAGGAAAACAGATACCTTATCTGAAATCCGTCCAGTGAAAAAATAAAGATGTTTTAAACAAAAAAATCCGGCCAAAAAAATCCGGCATAGTGTCATGATGCGACATACGTCTCTCTTAACATAGACATGGTGATGTGTACATTTGAATCCTAGTGTTATATCCGTAATAATGTAATTTTGGTGACAAAATCCGTAATTTGCCTGAAAATTTAGATAATGTCCTTAAGAAAGCTCACAATAAACTTTACATCTTCAGAAAGATTCGAAAATACATTTCTGTTGAGACAGCACTTACTGTATATAAGCAAACTATTAATTAGACCTTTAATGGAATATTGTAGCATTGTACATGACAGTGGAAAGACAAAAAACTAAAAAAGATTGATAAAATTCAGTCAAAATGCATTAAACTCATTGAATATAAGTACAATTCTGCTGCCTGTAAAGATGAGGGAATACTCATAAAAGAGTATCAGCTATGTAGTCTTGAAAGTAGACGTAAAAATCAATTATTGAGTAGGATGTATAGATACAGTACAAACCCTTTGTCTATTGATTGTACACCCCGTAGGGAGAATCTACGGAGTGAAAATAAGATCAAATTTAGATGCCCCTTTACCAGGAACAGTAAAATACGTGCAAGCCCTTATTACAGAGGGGTTGAGATGTGGAATACTCTCAAAACAGAGCATCATCGAGCTGAGAACAAAAAAAGGTTTAAAAAGTTGCTCTCACAATAAAGGATGGATTTTGGATATGTTACACTTGGACAGTCCACTTGATGACCCTTGACAAATCTAGTTAAGTTAGGTTAATTAAGATATTGTTCCTGTAATTCTTTGATTGTATGATTTATTGTTTCATCCTAAATTTATGACTTTGATCCATATCATTATTGTTTCAACTACTGGAAGATCACGACTTACTGTGAAGTGGTTATTATCAACAAAACAAAAAAAACAACAACAAATCACTGAAAACCGCGGTGAAAAACTTTAAAAAAAACTCCAGAACTTGCATTAAACCTGTCCATTACCACTTAGAAAATACACATTTTTCTGGAGGAGAATACCCCCGGACCCCTTCTATTAGGCCTATAGGTATTTTTCAACCAAACAAATGGATCTCCGTAATTTTACCCTTTGCAAGACTTGGCAAGATTTCTTAAATTCTACATGTGACAGAGAGTTTTAAATTGACATGCAGCAGCAACATTACGATCCCCTTCCCAGGAGGCCTGAGCTACCTATTGAAATATGTCTGTTCCAGGCTGCCAACTGTCGCGGTACAGGACAATCGCGTATTTTATCTCTCGTCATTTGCGTCCGTTCTGGGTTGAAAGTGTCCCGTTTTCTTTTGACAAGATATTGGAGTGCCCCGGTAGACCTAAATATTGCGTTGACTACAAATCTCAGAATGCAGGAAATTACGTCTTTATTATACTTCCTTTCCGGAATTATTTTTTTCTTGCCAAATAGGCTTAATCATTGACCTTGTGGTGGAAACTGAATACTGGTTTAGCAGTAAAACCATCTGTTAATTAGCAATTACCTACATAGTCATTTCAATGACATCAATTATATGGCAATTATCCACATAGTCATTTCAATGACATCCAATGTTTCCTAAAAGTAAACCTTATTCTAATTTCTGCAATATTTAGAACGCTTGTGCACACCAACAGCCGAGTCACGTATAGTGCTGAGACTGGCATGCTGGGAGTGTGACGCACTACAGCCAGAAGGGTGTTCCTACCCGTTATAACATGGCTCGCTCTACATTTGGTTCCCCATAGGTATGATGAGTAACATCCGGGTCTCTCCGCTCCCAGTCTCTTTTTTGCGAGTAGATCCCAAACATTGCGGCGACCACACAGATACTGCGGACCGCCGACGCACAGCCGGACCAGGGTCAACCTACGACTGAGTCCTACGGGTTGACAGACCCAGACAGGGCCAGGTGGGCAAACGGAGGATTGTCAGCGCGGGTCGTGATCAGGGGTGGCCAGCGATCAGCGGCCGGGGAGGTAGGTGCTGAGGCGTCGGCAGGCGCCTACTGGGGTATTGGCCGCTCACTGGGGGTGGATATATGTGCGTGTGTAATACCGTTACGGATATGGGGATGGCTGGGTTGGCTCGTGATTCACCTCAATTGCAAGTGTTAATAATGTATGTTTTTGTCTCTTAGCCACCTTTACATGGATTTGACATAGGGTGTGCTAGAGCATGGTTCTAGTCGGGCGGCCCCCCTGCCCCGCCCCCTCATTGACGTCAGGGCGTGTGATGGTGGAGGCATACGTCAATACCGCGCAGTCTTCGACAGTCACTTTGCTCTAGTGTCACTAGGCCCATACATAGGGACTCGGGGGACGAACCACCCTGTTTCCCCGTGGTATTACAATACTCTCCATATTACCAAGACCAATGGGTGGCCCCGTGGGTGGCCCAGGGCATCAGGATAGGGACGAGCCGCCATCGGTGCGCTGCATCAGCCCCAGCTCCCAATCCCCGATTCTTGTCCATATCAAATTGCATGAGTTGCCGTTGGCGATGCATGGGGTGTAGATGGGGGGTCACCATGTCGCCCCGTCGATTTTAAGAATTAACCATGTCCAGGGGTGGATCCAGGAATTTCTAGAGGGGGGGGGGGGTAAACATGAATGTACGGGGGAGGGGGGCCCCCAACAAACATCATTTAACAGGGGAGGAGGGGGGGGGGGGGGTGGTGGAGGGGGACCATGTCCCATCCCTAAGCCCATGGGATATGCAAGTTCAGTTAAGATCTGTGGGAGGGGATGCCGAATGATTCGGTGAGGGATCCAATGCAGAAATTCTGCAAAAAAGGAGTTAAGGAAGACTTTCTTCCAATAGCCCCCCCCCCCCCCCCCCTGTTAGACCGTGAAATGTAAATCTGCCCTAAAATGCAACCTGATGTAGAATGTAATTAAAATTGGCCCAAAAATGTAATTCTGACAGATAATTTAAATGAAATTGCCCTTTAATGTAATTATACCTTTTGCCTTAATTGTTAAAATGTAAACCAAGTCATGAACGTAAATTGTAAATCACCCTACTTCTTTGCATAATGTATTTGCTGTCCCTTTCAGTGTAATTGCATTCATAGAATGCACATATATCTAGGGATGCATGCTAAAATAGTATATAACTATATTAACCAATCAGTGCACATAGACATACAGACAACTTCGTTTACTTTCATCCCCTGTATTTTATTTTCATATTTTTAATCAGAATTTCTTTTTAAAATAATCTAGAAAACTCATAAAATGTGTCAAAATAGACTCAATAAATCCGTCAAAACAGACTCCATGTGCATCAAAACATAATGGCAAATATTGTAATTGTGACATTTTTTAGACTTTGAGATTTGTAAAAGTTTGTGGGTCCCCCAAGATTTACATTTTAAGTCACCCTTTCCTGTTTTCATTTTACGTCAAACTGTTACATTTTATGATAGGTCATATTTACATTTTAGGTTAACATGATTTACATTTTGCATCAGATTTACACTTAACGTTGATTTCATTTACGTTTTACGTTGATTCACATTTATGTCAGATTTACATTTTACGGTCTTACAAATCTGACGCAAAATGTAAATCAACGTAAAATATAAATAAAATCAACGTAAAATGTAAACCTAACGTAAAATGTAAATCACATCAACGTAAAATGTAAATATGAGCTACCGTAAAATGTAACAATTTGACGTAAAATGAAAATATGAAACAGTGACATAGAATGTAAAATGGGGGCGGGATGGTGTAGTGGGTTAGGTTCTTGCTCTGCATGTGGCTGGACCTTGCCTTGCATGCAATATTCATACATATATATTATATGTGTGCCATCAGTATGGGCATGTATCACAATCTATGGGTATTCAACACTTGAGGAATGAATTGATTTACAATTTACGTTTGTAACTGCATTTACATTTTTACAATTTAAGGCAGAAGGTATAATTACATATTACGGTAATTTGAGTTATATTTTAGGTCAGATTTACATTTTAAGGCAATTTCATTTACGCTTTACGTCAAATTACATTTTACAGTCTAACGGGGGGGGGGGGACAAAAATAAAACTACCAGATTTACGCCAGTGTAGGCTCCCACTTTTCACAACTTGCGAGGCCTTGATTTAGTTGCTAAGCCCTGTTAAGATGTAAAGGGTGAAATTTCTTATATTTCCTAGATATCAATATGCATATTTTAGGTTCATGGCAGTATTTAGATTTTTGCATTTTAGGGCAGGTTTTATCATTACATTTTACGGCAGTATGAGTTGCAATTTACATCATATTTACATTTTACATCAAATTTATTCAGTACGCTTGAAAGGGAAAAAAAAAGATCCCCAAAAATGTTGGGAACATTTAAAATATGTGCTACCGAAGGAAGCAAAAAAACACTAATTTTACCCTTGTAACTGAGCATGGGGATACTGTAGATAGTAATCATATAGCAACCTATATAAATTACTTTTTAACTGGAATAGGATACAATTTAGCATCAAAGATAACTGAACCATTGAGAATAGAACGGCAGGAGATAGCTGAAAACACTGAGGACCATCAAGGCGTTCCATTACCAGAACTAAGTAAAATTACCTAGCAACAATTAGATGCCAAACTCAAAGAGATAGATATTTATAAGTTCTTAGGCCTTTCAATATCATCTAGAATACTGAAAGATAGTTTTATATGTCTACGTGCTCAGTTACTATACCTTTTTAATCTTTCAACTGATACTATTACCTTTCCTGATGAATGGCAGATAGGAACAGTGGTACCGATCCCAAAAATAAATAACCCAAAGCATGTTGAAGATCTCCGCCCTATTACACTATTGCCACTCCCAGGTAAAATACTGGAAAAGCTGATTCATGAACAGCTCTATAATCACATGGAAGATAATGAACTGTTTTGCCATAACCAGAACAGTTTCAGACATGGCAAGCAAGATACCATCTTTAAATTAATTTCCAAAATTACTTTTAACAATAACAAAAAGCAACCAACCATAGCGGTCTTCATAGATTTTAAGAAAGCCTTTGATACTTTAGACCATAAAATTTTGTTATCAAAACTAAATCAAATGCACGTTTCTAGAAATATGAAAAATTGGATCTTGAACTATCTGTGTAATAGAAAGCAGAAAAAAAAAGCTAATGGACAGATATCATCTGTTAAAGATATTATTTTTGGCATCCCGCAAGGCTCGATAATGGGCCCACTGCTCTTTAATATGTATGTTGGGGAGGCATGTCAGGGAGACATGCCTGGCATATCAGGTCTGCTCATATGCAACATAAATTCATTGGTTTGGCCTTATAGGAAACAGGAAAAGGTGGAGTAGCCACACTCAGGCAGGGGAGTAAACATCACTGCCATAGTAATGTAATTAGAAACAGGGGGCTAATGGGCTTGGCTTTGGTGACTGGCCGGCTGGGAGGCACAGGGCTCAGTACGGAGAAACGACTCGACTGCTGGAGCTCAGGCTGAGAAAGCAGGAGCTGGGACTCCGGGATTGGTGTTGGTCAGGGATGGTAGTGATGTGTGCACCCAGGCTTTTGGATCAGGCTCTGTGTCTTCAGGCTGTGTATCAGGCATGATTGGTTGGTCATCAATGCTAGGCTTTCACTAGGCTTTCCCATTTATGAGGTAGGTAAAGAGACCCACACCGTTGGTGATGGGGCTCTCTTTTTCCCTTTTATACATTTAGGCAAGATTAGAACACAAAATTGGCATGAATATAAATGCCAGGTGTAGGCATGTGAGAGGGCCTGGTGGGTTGGAGAGGCCACAGTTTTCATTGTTGTTAGTATGAAGCTCTGGGTAAAATGAGTAAGACCATTATGTGTGTTCAGACTAATTGTTCATGTAAAATATTCCATAGATAGAAGGTCTTCTACTGGCCTTCCCAACCTCTGTTTAATAAACCTTATTTAATTGTTTTAACTCTCATTTTCATTCATTAAGGCTACATAAGAAGGTCTGTCGCAATGACCCTCAGCCAAATCAATATAATTATTCAAGTAGTTATCCATAGAAAATAGTAGTATATCAAGGCTAAATAAGAGGGTCTGTCGCAATGACCCTCAGCCAATTCAAGGTAATCACTAAGTAACACATAGCCAACCGAGTGTAGCTTTCCATATTCATAATATAAGTAGGAGCAGGGTGGCCCATAAAAGAGGGTTCAACACACCTGTGTCCTTACATATACATAAATGATCTGACGAAAGCAGTTAAAAAATCAAGTGTCTTACTCTATGCAGATGATACTATTTTGTAAAATAGGGGTGAATCTATTCTGGAAAGTAATCAAGCTCTTCAGAGTGATGTGAACAGAGTAAACACTTGGTGTCAGCTGCATAAATTGACTATAAATACTAAAAAATGACAAAGATGGTTTTTTCAACTATGAAATATCAGCCTTGTCCGGTATTGACCCTGGGAGATTGTGCTCTGGAACATGTACATATTTATAAATATATATGAGTTAATTCAGATGAGGCACTGAATTTTAAATATCAGCTAAAGGAAACCTATAAACTTGCCTCTTACAAATTATTTCTCCTACGAAGGGTTAGAAAATGTATAACTGAATATACAGCCCTAACCATTGTGAAAAGTATGTTACTTCCATATCTTGACATGGGAAATGTATATTTCACTGCATGTACCGTGGAGGATGTAGGTAAGCTTGAAAATATATTGAGTGTGGGACTATGTACTACATATATGGTAGTAAATCCATTATTAGTTCACAAGTTAGAACTATATACTAAAGCAAAGTTGCTTCCTCTTGAGTTCAGGAGAAAATATTTCTTATTAGATATCATTTTCCGGTTAATGAAATTGAAATATATCGTACCAATGCCTGTACCGAGAAATACACGTCAGAATGTTGCTCCAACAGTTTTTATACCATTTACCAGAGTGTATTATAAGTTAAAATCATTGCCTTTTGTTGACAGAAGACTATGGAATGAGTTGGATGTCAATATAAGATCTGTTGATAATTATGATACTTTTAAAAGTACTTAGAAAACAAAATTGTATGAAGAATATATATTGACAGAAACTGCCAGACTAGCTCAAGGAATCTTTATGTAATAAGCTATCATATGATTGCAAAATATGTATCTATTTCATCTCATCCCATTTCATCATATCATCCACCAATCAATGGCAATACTATCTATTAATATGTTTAATGAAATAAAATTGCTGCATTATATCATGATAAGTTACTGTATTAGAATAAGTTCCGCTGGCAGCAAGGGAAGAATGGAGAGTTCCAACGTGTCCCAGGATAATAAAATTGTTTAAAAAAAAGAAAAAAAGAAAAATTTTAATTGCTGAATTTATTATTGTTTTTCATTGGGTGTACAGTTTACAAGAAATTATTATAACATTACATAATATTATTGTATGTGTTGATGATGTAGTATTCTGCCTTAGCTTGCTTTCACATTTTATTTTCACTATTCATTCAAGAACATACATTGTCAGAATCCATCCTCAGTTTGTTACAGGTCTAATTTCGCGCATCAGGTGTGCGAAAATACCAGAATTACCCTTACCCATTTCTTTCAGAGTTACACCTAACGTTAACATTTTTTATTTCATGAACCATGGGGCTAGTCAAAATGTCTATGATTTTGTTTAAGGATATATATATAGTCATTTTGCCTATAACTTAGTCAAAAAAGGGTTACAAAGTTCAGACAAATGGACACCCTCACATTTTGTAAGGTTTTTACAAAAACTTCTAGCATTTGACCAAAGGGCCATACCCACAAGGCGATTATTCCTGAGTCAACTGAAAGATCGGTGCTAAAATCAGCCCATTCTAAGGGTAAAATCGGCCAATTTTAGCCGTGATTTAGATCAAACACACACATTAGAATATCCCATACTATAAGAGGCAACTGTACATAAGAATTGACCGATTTTAGCGCCAATGAGTTTGCCAACTGTGTAAAAAAACACCTAGTGGGTATGGGGCTTTAGTTTCTAACCCATAAATTACTTCTTTCTGTGTGGGACTCTAGATTGGGGGGTCCCTATGTCGTGTGTCAAATTTTAAAAAAGGCCAGTGTCGCATGTTTTTGTCGCTTGATTATCCCAATGTTACATGTCAAATTTAAGAAATACATTATGTCGCATGTCACTATGTTTTTAACTCCCCCGTCATATCATTAGGATCCCATGTCAAATGTCAAATTCAAGAAAAGGCCGTGTTGCGTTTTCAAAGTTGGTGGGCTAGACCCATCTGTGTGGTAATTTTGTTGCTAGAAAATATTGCTGTACAAATACACCACTTCATTTGCTGTATATTTGCAATTAACATGATTTTATGACATCTACATTATTAAATGCAGTGGATCTTACAGTATTTGATGTGCTGTAATCGTACAGCAACCTTTTCTGTAAGACATCCACACCCTCACATGCCTCACATAGGCATCCACAGTACTATGTGCTGTAATTGTACAGCACAATTTGTTGGAAACTTTGTTGCCAGGCAATTTTGTTGTAAATTTACAGCAATTACTTTTTACAGTGTACATTTTTTAATGACTTCTGTGTTTATCTATTATTAATAGGTTTTCAGGGAAGTTTCCAGAATGTCATCCTTGCCTCTCTAGTTTCAGTACAGGAGGGACGGGAGGAGGGACCTGCCTATTTAAACATACCCCCAAGCTTATAGGGATAGAGGATACTAAGTAGGGAGTTACAGCAATCCCAAAGCATCACTTGCATAAACATAATTATGGGGACGATACATGATGTTGAAAAGGTGGGGGCCGCATCTAGGCTATACTTAAATGTCGCGCATTTGAATGCTCACCAGCAACATTGTACCCTTATGTAAAAGTTAAGTCTCCGTCAAAAAAATAAGGGAGGGGGGGGGGGGTGAGTACCCACTGGACGTCCCCAACATCTGTATAGTCATCTTTCTAATTTCTGTATTTAGAAACAAAAGCTTTCGTTTAATATTGAAAATGAAATTAGAATAATAATGACAGCCTCGATCAGCCATTTTAGGTGATGCCCCTGCCAACACTAGGAGGTACACAAGAAAAGAGATAGGAAGGAAGGGAGGGGGTGCTGCTAGGGTGAGAAGGGTGGTATTTAGTTTGCTTATAAGACTGATTTCAATTCGCCGTATTACAGTTCCCCCAAATTACCCATAATATGGTGTTTCGGATCAGTTTCAGGTCATATGCTGGCAATTCTGTTTCAGTTCCTATCAAGTGAAATTTCCCAAACTAAATGAAAAAGTTAATTTCCTAGTTTCATTGGAGTTATTTGGGAAAAGAAGACTGCCCCAAGTGCTAAAGGATAGGCAGGAGCCTGATTGTACCTGGTGGTGTCGCGTGCGATAGTCGCCCATAAAGGCAAACTGTAAAAGCGCAGAATTGGTTTTTATTGTTTTATATTATTACAATTTCGTCCCACTTCTGCTAGAACCAAAACATTACTATGAAAGACATTGGAGAGTTGAAAATGATTTCAATTTTTTGTCACAATTAAAGCTAGTAAGCTGTCTAAGCTGAGTGTGCCGAGTTCAGTGGTTGGCTTGGCTGTTGACAGGGTGTCAGACAGTGCACACCTAGCTGACATTTAAGGCAGGGCCGCCAACCTTGGTGACATTTTCAGGCAACGACCAAACAATCTTTACTGCGAAGGCTTAATGTATTTTAAGTCTGTTCAACAACCAATTAAAGTAAGTAAAGTTCATCGCAGTAGCTTTATTAGGTTCTGTATTTAAACATGAGGGTCTGGTGGGCGGGATATGTTTATTCCATTTCTGTAAATGCCAAGTAGCACTTTCCAAGCTTGTTTCCAGCCACTTCAAAGAGTCAGCTTAACACACTAACAATTAATGAGATTCTGGATCACGCCACTTGTGCAGAACTCAGCCCAAGTAGGCTACTGCAAGTTGGACAAGCATGGGATTATTTTCTCTTTCGACATGTGTACCATTGGTAAGTGTGCCTTTTGTAAATAGTGATGCACTTAGTTTTGTTCGGACTGATCCATGTGATTTGTAACTACCTCCTGCCCTTCTTGCCTAAACCAACTCTCGAATTAGGCTGGTGGTCACCTGCTATCTCATCAACAGAGACTGTGCCGTCAATCATTGGGTAGTGGGCAGGCCTAGGGATACAGAGCTGCCCTGGTGGCTTCCATTTATACACCTCCAACACTACCCATACATGCTATTTACCTTTGTTGATTGCCTAGGTCTATAATCAATATAATGATCATATATATGTTAGATTATGTCAGGTTAATGTTGCATTTACAATCTAAAACTCTCAAAGCTTAAAGAGCTGTACCATGTTGACAAACTACAAAAAAGTGTTTAACTTGAGCATTTATTTCAATATCCCATCATACTATATCATTAAGACTTTATGATCATAAACCATGTTTTGTCAATCAGGATAACTTAATTATGAATTTTATTCAAAAACAAATATATATTTCTTGTCATAAATGGCAAAAGGAAACATGTTTTTCCCAATTTTGTACTTTTTAGACAGTGGTGACGCCTGAATGCTAAGCTCAGGTTATCCTGCAATTTTTTAACAACATTACAAAAGTAATGTTGTCATAATGTAATGAAAAATGTTGTCACAATGTAATGAAAATGACATTGTCACAATGTTATTTTGAAATTTTGCAAGTATATTTAAAAAAAATAGGTGTGTGGAGACGTACCTTCTGGTACAATCATATGGCACTAAATATGGATATTCCCATATTAGTTTGAAATATTTTATTTCAACCTATATTTTTTAAAAAATGTTGCAAAATATGTTGTGGCAATCATTGTTGCTGCCATTTTTTTCTTCGAAAGTTGTGAGAAGGTAATATTGCACAGCTTTGTCTGCATGTTGTGCTTGCTGGGTAGAACTCTCCATACTGGGGATCAGGGAGGGGGGGTTCATGAGCCTCCTGGAAAGAATGTGCCTCCAGCATCCCCTTGCTGTTCATAGAAGGTAGCAAATGGGGAGACCAGACTTTGTAGCTCAATATGTGAGTGCCCGCTTTCGAGTCTGGGAGGCCCAGGGGCCTAACCATAGACTTTAACAATTGTAGTAATTACTGCTTGCCTGGCACTCGGTATGAAGTTAGAACCAGAAAACATGACTGTTCAGCCTGGTGTCAGTATAATGCAACCGGGTGGTGTATCATGTTTGCCTATGACATGATATTTTAGTGAGGCAGCACTTTAAGGACAATCCCGCTGATATGGATCTGACGTTAAGATTCTGTTTAAACTTTTCAAAATGAAAGGGCTTCCTATTCAACATGACCTCCAGTTTAAATTGACATAGGAATTATGATTTCAAGTGCTCTAGGATTTTGTAATTAGCTGAACAATGTTACTGCCAGATCGAAAAGGAATGCACAACTTTGAGATTGAGGCAGTTTTAAGTACTACTATTTTATCTTTATGTAATGCACTCCAGATGTTTAGAAAGAATGGTTGCAATATTATCCAGTATTTAATGTAATCTGCCATCTGCCACCTTGGCCTGCTGGTCAGTAGGATTGCACTGCATAGGTTCATGTGAAGGGTGTGTAGGTCATCCGGTCACTATTCTAATGTCATGACAATAAATGAAATTTAAAACCACGCTACCTAGTGTGGAACTTATAGACCTTGTGCAGACGTGGTCACATGACCAGATTTTTGTGATCACCATGTGGTTCTCAAAGCCACGTGGCTATAAAAAGAAAAGAAATTTATCAATTCTAAATTTCCATCAGTTACTGTCAAGTGAATCTTTCTAAAATATGCTTTCCAAATGATTTGGACAGGTAGATACTAAATAGTTTAAAAAGCACAATATGGCGGCTTTTCTAGTTTATGAGGTGTGACATCATCTGCACAATGTCTATTGTAGAGCATCAAAACTCTTTAGAGCTTTATTTAAGGAAAAACCCCAACCTAGGGTATAGCAAAGCATGCCATACCTCTTCTGAAAGGTAAATGTCTAAACTTTATTGGATGATTGTACTTAGATATATATGGTCCAACATCTAGTAAATGGCTGGTATCCATGTCAACCACCCAAAAATAATTCTGAAAACAATAGTTTTTTTGACATTATCTTCCTTGATATTTAAGTTAGAAACACAAATGAGACATCAAGATCAAGCATTCCTAGAGTCCTATGGAATATAGGCGGAAATGGGTTGTCTCGGTTACTGGGTTGCCATGGTCACCAAAAATAACTCCAAAATTGACCATAATTACAGTTCCTCTTCCCTTCCTGTTACCATAGAAACCACAAATATGGGTTTAACAAAGCACAACCTATCTTTGCTCAAGGGTACATGTCCCTTTCACATGGAACCATGTGTTTTTGTGCAAACAATTATATGGAATGCAGTAAATGAATGGTTTTCATGGAAACCACTTAAAATTCATGTTATTTCAAGATTAACAGTTTTGGGCTGTATCTCTCTTAGTATATAAGATAGAAACATAAGTGTTAAATGAAATTGATACACTCTGTGAGTGCTATTGGAAAAAAGACTGAGATTAATTCTTCCCATTACTTGGTTGCCATTGTAACTACAAAAACTGAAAATCTACCATTATTTCAGTTTTCCTCCCATTTCTGTTACCATAGCAACCGTGAACATAGATTTTCAGATATACCAGAATACAATCTGTCTTATCTGAAGTGTATTAGTCTCTTATGTTTTAATCTAGGGTTTGTACTGAAATATCTTGAGCATGGAATATAAAAAAACTAGTTTCCATGGCAACCATGTCAAAAAAATAAGGGTTTCTTATAAAAAAAAGTTTTATTGGATAAGAGACTAAAATTGGTTGTTCCTGCTACTTGGTTACCATGGTAACCAAAAATACCTCAAAATTGACTATCATTTCCTCCTATTTCTGCTACCATAGCAACCATGAACGTAGATTTTGAGGTATAACAGAATATATTCTGTCTTATCCAAAGTGTATTAGTCTCTAATGTGCAGATTTGGGGTTTGTACCGAAATATCTTGAGTATGGAATATAATAAGCGACCACCTCAAAAATGTAAGGGTTTTGCAATACAAACACTAAAATTGTCATATCTTCCTTAATATTCAAGATAGAAGCATCAATGAAACATAAAATTAATGCCTTTGAGAGTTCTATCAAAAAGGAGATCCAAATTGGTTGTGTTGGATACTAACCACAAATGAACACAAAATTTACCATAATTTCAGTTGCCTGCCCACTTCCGTCACCATAACAACCTCATATTTAACCAACCACCAACTATCTCATTGTAGGGGTAACTACTCTAACACAAACCAGACTGCAACTAGTTTCCTGACCTCGTGAAACTAAAAAAAAAATTTGCCTTTTAACTATCTACATACGAAATCAGAAATAGAAAGGAAATTAAGGGAAGATTACTGATTCATTGCACTACTTATTGACACCTTGATATGCACTTATAATGCGTAGATATGAGGGTATTTATTTACACTCTTAGGCTCTTTCAAGCATGTGTCCATGATAGGCAGTTTTGGTTAGTTTTTGGGAAACTGACAGTTCGAACACTGTAAGATTTGCACACGGCTACAAGAACAAATCCGAGACAAAAAATATTTCTTATATATAGTTTAATTTGATTGTTTTCTTAAAAGCCATGGCAAGAAATATAGTAAATGATTTGTTTCCATGGAAACCAACCAAAATTCAGGACATTTCAAATTCATCAGTATTTGGGCTGTACCTTGAAGATAATTGTGACCCAACACACAGAAAGGATGCTCCAAGGGGTTATATCTTAAGCTTTAAAGTCAATATTAAGGGAGATATAGGTAGATTTGTGAAAAATGGGGGGGGGGGGAAATGTCCTTAACCAACTTTTTGTGTAGAATTCAGTTATCCCACTATTTGGAATGTCAATAGAATGTTTTTCCCCATATATTAGCCAACATTAGATGTTTGGTTATCATGGAAATGACAACATTTTTCAGGTTTTGTCAAAAGTTGTATCCCATTTGGAAAAACATGACTTGAATATATCATCAGTCCTAACTGGTGTAGATTAACTTTTCTAGATCAAAAGTTATACCCACAATAGCTTTTAAAGGTTTCTTGGAACTTTATGAAGTGAATTTTATTTTATTACTAAATATTTAGATAAATATTCAATATCCAGGCTTTTTGCTGTTTTCAGGAGGACCAACAGTACTATGTTCAACAGCCTGTAACTTCTTTGAAAATTATCCAATTCTGATGTGCTTGGTATCATTTGAAAGCTAAAAACATCCTCTTTAATGCTTTTTACCGCCTGGAGCATCCTTTCTGTGTGGGGAGACAAAATAATACACACAAGACCTGTCAAATGATGTCAAAAGGTTCTATGGCATAAAAGACTGAAATTGATGGTTTTGGTTACCCACCTAGAAACCTAGGTGACCTCAAAATCGATCAGAATTTAGATTTTCATTTCATTTCTTTTTAACATAGCAGCCAGTGATATAGCTTTTCAGGTCCAACAAAGTACAACCTACCTTACTTGTAGGTTGTCTAGACCTCATCTATAATCCGGAAAAAGAATCTGAAGGATAGCCATCATAATGATATTAGATTGCCTGTAGGGCATTCAAATGTAGTCTTAAGACAAACAATAATTATGTCTTAAATTTCATTATCAAATTTTTCTGAGATTTTTTTTATGTCAATGTCATCCTTTATTTGTTCTAATTGGTGGCCCCAGATTTCCTTGACAACCACCTAAAACCACTTACAGCAAGAACTCTCTTACACTGTTACAGCAAGAATTGTCTGAAGAAGCTTAAGATCATAAATGAAGTTCAGGAGTCAAAATATTCCTGTATGAATTAATCTTCATGTAAATAATAACTGTTATACGAAGATAGATTAAGTACCCCCCCCCCCCCCCCCCAGCATCCCATAAGTATTTACTGTAAGATGAGCCTATGGTTCCTATGACATTCACCTAATCTCCCTACAATGCTCTTAAGAGGCACCTAAAATGCACCTTGGATGCACATGATATGAAACTGAGATGCATCTAAGATGTGCCTATAATGCGAATAAGATGCCTCTAAGATGCCCCTAAGATGTGCCTAAGATCCCCCTCATGTTTGCCTAAGATGCACCTAAGGTACACCTCTGATGTCCCGAAGGTGCACCTGAGAGATGCCTTAAGTCCATCCTAGGCATATCTTGGGGGATCTTAGGTGCATCTTTTAAGCACATCTGTGGTGCATTTTAGGCATGTATTTGGGGAATGTTTGTCTAGTTAAGGCACTAAGGCACAAAAAGCCCTAAATTACAGAAGTTACTTTGCGCCATTTTATGACTTAGTGCGACCCTCAAGACCCTAACTAGCAAAAAATTCCTTATCTGGTTAAGCCACTACATCACAAATATTTTGTGACTTAGGGACAATTGCTAAGGCACTAAGTAACAATATTTTATCAATTGGTTTCATTTATCAGAGGGTCAATTAGCTCTCCTGGCATTGTGCCCCTTCTCCTGATCCTGTGCTACTCATGGCAGCCCTGTGCCTCATCTCCTGGTCCTATCCCTCATATCCTGGCCCTGTGCCTGCTCTCCATGTCTGTGCCTCTTCTCCTGGTCATGTGCATCATCTCCCGGCCCTGTGCCGCCCCTACCAGCCCTGTGCCGCCCCTCCCTGCCCTGTGCCTCCTCTGTCAGCCCTGTGCCGCCCCCTCCAGACTGGGAATGACAGTAGAGGGGGGATAAGAGAAAAAGACGGTCAGGAGGTAGAGGTGATGGTCAGTAGGAGTTCCAGAGTGTCGGTTGTGTGTCAGGGGTGTAAGTGGGTCGGCAAGGATGTGAAAGGGTCGGCAGGGGCATTAGGGGATAGGCTGGGGTGTGAGAGGGACGCCTGCAGGGGTGTGAAAGGATCTATAGGGGTTTCAAAGGGGTATGCCAACAGTGTTGTGAGAAGGTTGACAAGAGTGCTAGGGGGTAGGCAGGGGTGTGAAGGGGATAGGCAGAGGTTTTATTGGTCATGGGGTTGTGAGGGGATCAGGAGAGGTATCACTGGGTCTTTCTACTATGTCTATCATCCTTCACAAACCCTTGAGATATATAATTTTGGGCTGAACACCTTTCAGTAAAAGCAGTTTAAATGCTGCAATCTTCATCAGACGTTGTAAATTAATTTGATTTGACATACTTAAGATAAAATATATTACAAATTGATTGTTTATTCGAAATAAAAGCATTTTCAAAGTTTTCTACCTTCTCGTGCATCTAGCCTGAGATAGAAAACATCTCTGAATGAACCAACCAATGAGAGGAGAGTTTTAGGATATAGGTCCCGTTGCTGCTAGGTTCGTTGCTATACCTGTTGCTCCTTTTGCTAGACTCAACTGCAGGATGTATTTATTCATCAACTTTCTGTACAATTTTGGTCATAACTTTTATAATATCTATTTAATTGCTATACAGTAAGCGAGAAAGTTGTTTGTATTGATCTATGCAAGTGGAAAATCAGAAAATTTCCTGACTTTATTTCAAATTTTTATCAGAATAGATGGAGAAATCTATAAAAAAAATTAAAAAAATTAAAAAGAAATAAAAAAATTGAGAAACTGCTAATGGTCAATGAAACGCCACAATGCGTTTGCAATGGTCTTTATAATATTATTTTCCATGATGAGATAACATTTTCTCTGTGTTATAATGTGAATAAGGCGCTCGGGTTGGGGTCTCGACCTAGACGGATTCGTCTCAGGCCCCGTGCACGAGCCTGGTACTACAAGGCCTCAACCCCACCCCTCAGTGCGTTATTCCCTTATTGTTATACCTCTGGTTGGGGTCAACTCCCAAAAAGGCACCTTGGCCACAGTACTATTAGCCACAGAGCAGTTGGCCAGACAAGCTTGTGGTTATGCTCTTTTTGAGCCTATGTAATTTGTATATATTAAACCACTCAAAACTAGTTTTAGAATTCTGTCTATATGTATCAATAGTACCAATCTTTGTCTTCTTTCTGATACATGCACTGTCTATTTGCGTGCATGGTATATATTTTAAAATCATTTTTTGATGATAAAATTTTCTAGCTAATTAGAGGCCCTCAATCCATGCTTATCAGTATTAAAGGGTCTATTGCATATGAATTAACAAGTTGCTATATATTCTCTGTTTCACTTAACTTAAGTATTCTAAAAATGTTTCAATAGAAAAAAATGGAAAATTGTCAATCTAAAAGTAAATCATTCAGGAAAGAAAAATAAATGTGACAATTCCCTAGATTCTTGGCTTTCATTAGTCACCTTACGTAATACATATTTTAAGCTGGAGGATTCCCTTTGATGGTTAAATGGGGTTCCCGGTGTTGTCACCGTGTGATGTAATGATTACGGAGATTCCCTTAGAAAATACAATAAATTGTGTTTCTTTTGATGTCCCATGATTTTGTTAAAACTATAGGAATTTCCCTTAGATTTGTCTTACATTGATAGTGCTGGATATGAACGACATGCTGCGTTGATTTTATTTTCAAAATAACCATCTGTAGTTATGTGCAAGGTTTCCTTTAAAATAACAGGTGGACAAACCAACCTTAGGACCCTGACAGCCGGAGTCTGGAAAAGATGATAGTCTGCTCTTTTGAATTAGCAACTGTATTGTTGATACACAACCTCACTGTTTTTCAGATTTCAACACATAAAAGGTGGTCCATATAATCATCCACTGTGGAGTCGCCAAATAAAAACAGTATGGCGTTGCTGGCGGGGAGGGGCGTCCTGGTTGAGAACTGGCGGATGCTGGAGATGCAAGTAGCCAATGCACTGGTGCGTCGGGACGCGCTGCAGACGCCGGCGGGACGTGCCTGCAAGTGCTGCCCCGCATGCTGGTGCAAACGAATGAACGTCGTCTTCTGGTACATCGTCCTCTCCATGGTCGGCCTTATGTGTCTGGCACTGGTAATAGGTGAGACCATTTTGATTGATAGATTACATAGAATTCAAATGGCCAGTGCCCGAACAATGGCTTCTTCACATTGCATTCTCTATGGGCATTTCAAACATAACCTTAGTCAACTACACAGAAAAAAGTGAAAAGTTAGAAAGGTAGTCAAATCTGGCTTTGACTACTGAAACTCTGGGTATCAGGGATAGTTTAACTTTCTTGCCTTCCTCTAGATGCAGCGTACTATGATGACGTGACTAACTCCTTAGTCCCCATGGGGGTCCGGGTAAGAATAGGCCCTCAGTAGCCCCAGCTGATTGTACGAGGTGACGATAGGGCAAACCCTGCACTGACCAAGTGGTTCTTTGGGTTCAATTCCCAGTCAGTGCTTGGTTTTGATCCCCTGCTGTTTGTCCGCCCTGTATATATGATACATGTATATATATATATATATATATATATATATATATATATATATATATATATATATAACTTAAATGCAAGGGGAAATAATTTGCAGTGACTCCTCAGTAGTCATCATGATGGTGGGGGATAATCTCATATTGTCTTGAGCATGTGTTCCACTAGGCAATGAATTTCGACCACTGCAAAGTTCTAAGTTGTTATCGAGGGATTAGAGAAACCCATGCATGCTTTACACGATTTGAAAACAATTTCAAATATTTTCTAATGATATATAATATGGCGATGATTGGTGGAGACAGCCCTTTTCACCAACGTCTAAAACTTATCCCAATCTGCCCTCTGAATCAGACACAAATATGCATAATAGATAAATCAATAGCACTGTCAAAAATTGTGGTAGGTACCCTTTCCTTCAATAATTTGTATCCTGACAGATCCTGAAGTATGTCAATTTTAAGAAATGGCCATGTGGCCCTGTCGAATTTAGGAGTCTAGGGCCATTCATTTGCCTCTTGTACACTCCAGTGTACAATCTTTATTGGTCTATCACAGTTGGATGTGCCATCTTTTCTGTTATTACAATTGCTAGATCTAGTAAGGCTAGCAGTTCTGGGACTATGTTTTGAAATGAAAAAACCAGGCTGTGGCTGGCCTCATATATACCCCCGGTATGTAGTCAGGTGATATAAGCCAATCAGGTTGCAAGGTGGATGTCAACTAGTCCAGTGGTCGAGCCACTCTCCCAGCATAGTTGTCAATACACTCTCTAAGCATACCCTGCTTGTCTCTACACTCTCTTAGCATAGTAGTCACTACACTCTCTTAGCATAGTTGAAGTGACTGATACTCAGCATACAGCATATACAAATACCTTCCAATCTTTAGTACAGTGAAGGCAAAGCAATATTAGATATACCACCATTAATCTATTCATCATATCACTGAGGATAAAGTTGCATCAATTATGTGCTATAAAACTATCACAAGACTTTAGAAATGCAAATTTCATAGACCATTCGACCAAGTTTATCATAATGAATAATCTTTACAGAAAATCTAATTTGAGGTTTGTAACAAGGGCTTATAATCACTCCTCAAATGTACCATTGAAGAATTTTCTTGATTCCCATTACCCAGTGGGCCTCCCTCAGGGAAAAACGTTTTTAATTTATCATCTCACCTCAAACTAGCAGGGAATATGTTTTGAGCCTAGTAGGGTAGCTTATGTCAAAAAAAGGGCTATTTTTGAAAATGCATGTTAATTTATTTCTGTGACTGATTTTATAGTCTACACACCCTAAGGTTTCAGAAAAGTTTTGGTGAGAATTTTTCTTTTCAGGTTCAAGGTCATTTCAAGGTCAATCCAAGGTCAAAGGTCAAATTTTATAAAGAACAAAAAATACAACCTTATTTTGGCCATATCTTCCTTAATATTCATGATAGAAACACAAATAAAATGTCAAATCGATGCATTCTGATAGTTCTATAAGCTGAATGATTGAAATTGGTTTCCCTAGTTACTCGGTTGCCATGGTAACCAGAGAAAGCCTAAAATTTTACCAAAATTTGACTTTCTGGTTGGTTTCTGTTACCATAGCAACCACAAATATAATCTATAACAAATAAGAAGAAACTTATATAAAAGGTATACATCCTGCCTTCATTAAATGAGGGAGTTTGCTGAGATAATATGTATAGACTGTAGAAAATAGTTGGTTACCATGGAAACCAACTAAAATATCACCAAATATGAAATTAACACTATTTTGGCCATATCTTCCTTAATATGCAAGATAGAAACACAAGTGAGATGTCAAATCGATGCATTCTGAGAGTTCTATAATCTGAATGATTGAAATTAGTTTTCCTAGTTACTCGGTTGCCATGGTAACCAGAAAAAGCCTAAAATTTTAACCAAAATTTGAGTTTCTGGTTGGTTTCTGTTACCATAGCAACCACAAATATAAATCAATAACAAACAAGAGCAAACTTATATGAAAGGTAAACATCCTGCCTTCATGAAACAAGTGAGTCTGCTGAGATAATAACTATAGAATGTAAAAAATGGTTGGTTTCCATGGAAACCAACAAAAATATAGCCAAATTTGAAATTACCCATATTTTGGCCATATCTTCCTTAATATGCAAGATAGAAACACAAGTGAGATGTCAAATTGATGCATTTTGAGAGTTCTATAAGCTGAAGGATTGAAATAGGTTTCCTGAATTACACGGTTGCCATGGTAACCAGAAAAGGCCTAAAATGTTACTAAAATTTGAGTTGCTCGTTTGTTTCTTTTACCATATCAACCAGAAATATAAAGCTATTACAAATAAGGAAAAACTTGTATTAAAGGTATACATCCTTCCTTCCTAAAAAGAGAGAGTCTGCTGAGATAATATGCATAGAATGTAGAAAATGGTTGGTTTCCATGGAAACCAACTATAGCTTATTTTTAAATATCCATATTTTGGCCATATCTTCGGTAATATGCAAGATAGAAATACAAATGAAGTCTCGAATCGATGCATTTCGACAGTTCTATAAGCTGAATGATTGAAACTGGTTGCCCTAGTTACTTGGTTGCCATGCTAACCAGAAAAGGCCTAAAATTTTATCAAAATTTGATTTTCTAGTTGGTTTCTGTTATTTTAGCAATCACAAATATAAGCTTTAACAAACCAGAAAAATCTTCCTTCATGAAATGAGGGATTCTGATGAAATAACATGTTTAGAATGTATAAAATGGTTGGTTTCCATGGGGACCAAATGAAAAAACTGAATCCAATATAAATTGACCAAATCATGATGTACACTCTAAAAATGAAAGAAGCATTACTGCCGATGAGAGGAAAAGACAAGTTCATGATGAGTTTTGGGAGAAAATAATGGAGAAATGATATATATTTAGATATATATAAGGGGTTGGGTAGTACATTTTAGAATAATGAGGTAATATGAATGTGTTGTTTGGTCAAAGACAAAGCCTGAACAATTATAGAAGAAGGCTTGTTTCTATGAAAACAATTATCATACCAACTGCACCCATTGGCAGGATTACCCGTTGGCAGGATTACGTTACTGAGCAAGGAATTGGCAGACAATTTCTTTGTGAGGAATACCTATTAAACCTACCAATGCCCACAATGTTAGGGATGTGCTTGGGCCGGCTTATCCCTAGAAATGCACCCATTATATAATCTGATGATTTCCTGTCTTTAAATGTAAAAAAAGCATCACCTTGCAAGCTGGATTACCAGAGAGGTATGAACAACTCAGGGCTGTTGGGTGTTGGGGGCAACTTTATGAATCCTACAACTGCTGTCCTACTTATTACTCTATATTTTGCACCCTTCCCAAAGAAAATAGGTATAATTCTTCCTTATATAAAAAGGTACAGATTGCAGATGGCCATCCTACAGTCTCTGTGCAGATTCTAAGTCACAGAACCTGGCAAGGTGGACATAGTGGGAGGTAAGCAAGGAAAGTGTTTCAATCATAGAGGTTCAGCTATAATACACATATTTTGGTGAAATCTTCATGATACATCTTTCTAAAATCTTATATTTTATCAAAAATATACTTTCATTAGAGAGCTAGAGGGTCTAACTATACAATCTATGAGAATTATAATGCTTGATGCATGGGGGCTAATACCTCGAAATTTGTCACATGAACAAGGGCCATTGTTCTACTTTGCTTGAGCATGTGTGGTCCATAGGCATAATGCTTAAGCAGATGACAGCAGGTAAAGGGACACCCTGTTCTTTGTGGCCACCTGATGGTCTTGTGATATGGAGAGTATTGAAATACCACAGGGAAACTCTGTATTGAGGGGATAGACTAGATGCTATTCTCTACCCTCTGTGCCAGAAATGATAGTCCATGAGATATAACTCTCAGTTGAGAGGTTTAGACTGACAGTAACCTCATGGTGCTTTGGTTTTGATACTGCTGATTTTGTCATACTTTGGCTTCTCACAGCTTTAATATTGATCTAAAGTACAAATACGAATATTTTATTCCTATAGGAAACTATTTTAAAAATGCTCATTGTCTAACCTTAATATCTTAGCTAATGCTTATTCCCAAGGTCTCTAATTTTCTGTCCTGATAAGGGGAGACATCAAAATTATCCACAGTAGCTCACAGCCAGTGGTCAGTGACAGTCCAGCATGATGCCATAATTAAGGCGTACTAAAGGTCACAGCCTGCCGCCGTGAGCTGCAGCCTGATATGAGGAGGGTGGACACACTATCTTAATGACCCTAAATGATTTTATTAACTAATTAATAATCAATTAATTAAACTTAATGAGGTAGTGAGTATGTTATGTATACAAAACATAAAAGGAAAGTTCCATTTTATCATACAACTAATGAAACAACTGAGATAGGCTCATGTCTGGTACCCCTAATGAGATTGCAATAGGGGTTTAGAGTGTTGTAGCCAGTCCTGGCTCATAGGGGTTATAACTAGCATCCGCAGCATCTCTGTTTCACAGCATCTGAACTTTGACGTCACCCCTAACTCAGTAAAACTAGGATTGAGCTAGGTTTTTACCGTGATCAATGGTTAAGTTCACCTGACAGCTCTGAGCTCTGTCAACTACCCTGGTCCCAGTGGCAGATCATTCAGATCCAACTTTTTGAAAAGGTGTCAATAGAAAGAAAGGTGGTCCCCTATTTCCAAAATAATCTAAATTTGCCAAAAAAAATAATGGGAGGGGGAACACCACCCTGTCCCCATTTCCCCTCTAAATCCTCCCCTCTAAATCCACCTGTTGGTCTTGGAGATATCATAATAGCACAAAGAAACATTTGTCAATTCCTCCTACCACAGATGGCTGATTTATAGTATTTTAAGCACCTGCCGACTAATTTCACCAATTCTGATGACAAAACCCCTAGAAAAACTATTGAAAATTAATGAATAATTGTGATATATCAACCTATGATGAATGAACTTTAAAAAAACTTAGAAAATATGGATGCAGATTTAAAGAATAACGATCTCTAGGGTTTTCTTTATGTCAAACTAGAAATATGGACATGATTAATGAAAATTCCTATGCTAAAGCCTTGTGTTTTGTCGATATTATACCCAGAGGTGTGCAAATGCTTGCAAATTCACACAAATGTGCGAATTTTGTTTTGTTCGAAACTTTCGTCCAAATCTATATAGGAAAGTGAAATTTCTATACAAAAGCCAGCGAGCTTTTGACTAGATTGTGCAAATTTTGCTGGTAGTTTTGCGAAAATAAATTTGGGTCTGCACACCCCTGATGCACAGCATGCATCCTGGTCAAGGCTAATCTGCAAGTGGCTGTCCTTGGTAAGGTGAATTATTATAATACATGCTGCACTATTCATAAGTCAAATCTAGAGATTCAACATGTTACTGTCCTTGAGTTTGCCTAACTACTTGTAACAAGTAAAGAAGGCAATAATAGCAAAATTGGAAATAAGTGGGTAACCTTTAGTTGGATTTAAGTGATATAAAATATTAAGTTTGAATAAAATTGTAATATATAAAATGCTAACCCCTGGACCCCTAGCACGCCTGAATATCCTAAAAAAATATTTCTAAACTATCCTTTAAGTATCCTTACAATATCCCCAAAACATCCCCAAATTATTTCAATGCTATCTCCAAAGTATCACCACACTATGCCCAGAGTATCTCCATACTATCTATGAAGTATCCTTGAACTGTCCCAAATCTATCCCCAGAAATGTCACCATAGTGTCTCCTAACTATCCTCAAAGTATCCATGAAGTATCCTTATCTGATCTCAAACCATCCTCAATTTATCTCCAAACTATCCCCAGTCTATCTTCAAAGTATCCCCAAACTATCCCTAGATTATCTGTTTGCAAATTATCCCTTGACTATTCTGAAAAGTATACCCAAAATATTTCCATTATCATCCCCAGACTATCCCCAAAGTATCACCAAACAATACCCAAATACCCCTGAAGTATCCCCAAAGTATATGTAAAGTATCCCCAATGGATCCCCAGACTATCCCCATAGTATGTCCAAACTATTGCACAGATATCTCCAGATTATTCACAAATTATCCCCAATGTATCCTAAAACAATTCCCAAATGTTCACCAAACTCTCCTTAAACTGTACCAAAAATATCCCCAAGTTTCACATAACTATGCCCAAGGTATCCTTTAACTATTGCCAAAACATCCCCAGACTATCCCAAAAAGTGTCCCCAAAATTTCACAAATCTATCTCCAAACTATGCCAAACATATCCCCAAAGTGTCAACCAAATATACCTATAATATCCTTGAACTATCCCCAAACTTTGCCAAAACCATCCGGAAACTGTGCCTAACTTATGCCCAAAGTGTCACCCCATTATACCCAAGATATCTTAAAATCATTGTTTTAAGGTTCCTCAGAATATCAAAAAACTATCTCAAAATCTTTGCATAATTGTCCCTAGACTGTCCCCAAAGTACCCCCTTATTATCCCTAAGATATCCAAAAGCTATTTGCAGACCATCCCAAAATTATCTAAAGACTGCCTAAAAAGTATCCTCAAAGTATCCTCATACTATCCCCCAAGTAACTCCAACATATCCCCAACCTATCATCAAAACTATTCCAAAAATTCACTAAAACTATCCCCAATGTATCCTTCAACTATCCCAAAAGGATCCCTAGATAGTCCCAAAAGTATGACTAAATCTTCCCAAATTAATGCCCAGACTATTTCCAAAGTATCCCAAAGGTATCCTAAAAAAGATCCCCACAGTACTCCTAGAACAACCCCATAGTATCTATAACCTATCCCCAAAGAATCCCTAAAGCATTCCCAGACTACCCCCATAGTATCTCAAACCTACCTCCAAAGTGTCATCAAACTATCCCCAGACGATCCCCAAAGTATCCTCAAATTATACCAAAATTATCCTCTTATTATTCTCAAACTACCTCCAAAATTATCCCCAGACTACCCTATAAAAAACCAAGTATACTTTAACTATCCCTAAAGTACCCGAACTATTACCAAACCATGGCCAAACTATAGCTGAATTATGGTCAATTTTGAGGACTTTGCAAGTTACCATGGAAACCAAAATTTAATAAACAATTCAACTACTTTCAATTCTCTATTCCAGCATACATCAATTTGGCACAATTTTGTGTTTCAATCTAACATAGTAAAGATATTAGCTATGTTTTAGTTGTTTTCTATGGACAGTTGTTTCATTGTTTGTTATAGATTATATTTGTGGTTGCTATGGTAACAGAAACCTACCAGAAACTCAAATTTTGGTAAAATTTTAGGCTTTTTCTGATTACCATGGCAACCGAGTAACTAGGGAAACCAATTTCAATCATTCAGCTTATAGAACTCTCAGAATGCATCAATTTGACATCTCACTTGTGTTTCTATCTTGCATATTAAGGGATATATGGCCAAAATAGGATTAATTGCAAATTTGGCTATATTTTAGTTGGTTACCATGGTAACCAACTATTTTCTACATTCTACACATATTATCTCAGCAAACTCCTTCATTTAATGAAAGCAGTATGTACACCTTTCATATAAGTTTGCTCTTGTGTGTTATTGATTTATATTTGCGGTTGCTATAGTAACAGAAACCAACCAGAAACTCAAATTTTGGTTAAAATTTTAGGCTTTTTCTGGTTACCATGGCAACTGTGTAACTAGGGAAGCCAATTTCAATCATTCAGATTATAGAACTCTCAGAATGCATCAATTTGACATCTCACTTGTGTTTCTATCTTGCATATTAAGGAAGATATGGCCAAAATAGGGTTAATTTCATATTTGGCTATATTTTAGTTAGTTACCATGGTAACCAACTATTTTCTACAGTCTACACTTATTATCTCAGCAAACTCCTTCTTTTAATGAAGGCAGGATGTATACCTTTCATATAAGTTTGTTCTTGTTTGTTATAGATTATATTTGTGGTTGCTATGGTAACAGAAACCAACCAGAAAGTCAAATTTTGGTAAAAATTTTAGTTTTTTTCTGGTTGCCATGGCAACGGTGTAACTAGGGAAGCCAATGGGAAAGGTCGCCACTAGGGGCGCCACTGTACTATCAGTCCTAAATTTCCCGCGTTTTCTATGTTCAGTTATAGGCATGACAAGTTCTAGCTGTTATTTAAGCTGTTAATACTGTTTATACATGTAAATTTTGGTTATCCGGTATGAAGCGGGAAATCTGCGATGGAAACATTTAGCCAATTTGATCACCAGAGGGCACATCAGTAAATTAAAATGTGGTTAGGTTAGTTCCACCAGAGAGCGCTGGCTGCTTCCTGTGCCAAATTTGAAGATTTCAAGTTTTCCACATCATGCATGTATAATTATGTTCTAGATTAGTGGTTTTACTTGTGGTACATTATTCTTAGACTGAATCTATCGTATAATTTGTATAAAACTGTCTAGATAAGCATTCATAATGAAGATCCCCAATTATCGCCCAGTTTCGGAACTTTCTACATCTAGATCTACATCATCTAGGCCTACATTGGTTGTACAGAAGTTGTAGTGGGGTAGTCTGCCGAAACTGAGAGGCTACAGTGTGGACTATACCGGGGATAGGGATGCAACATTTCATGCGTATGACTATGAGGACACGGTATCTATCATCTTCATAGCAACAGATTTCAAAGTTAGCAGTGATGAAGGGCCGCCTCACATATCACGCTGTCACCATAGTCATAGAAAAACACGCACGAGTTGAAATGACGTGTTATGCACAGAAAATGCTGAAATCTTTTTATTATGGCAACGAAAATGCCATACAACTCATTACAAGTCCAAAAGAATGCGGATGTAGGGCCTACTTTTTCTTTTGTTGAATATGATAGATAATCATAACAGCTTCAGTTATCACCAAGAAAAAACACCAAAAAAAGAGTAATATGAGCCGTAAATCATGTTTTCAAAATTTCAATTTATTTTCAGAATGAAAAAATAATATTTTTCATAATATTATTATGAACTAAACTAATATCTAGTCTACACTCCTCAGAATATGTCTCTGCTACATGGTATAATTTGTTTTGTGTAGTTATAACAACTTTGATTTTAGTGTTGAAAGGATGTGCGAAAATGAAGGCTAAATCAGGTCTTTTTTTTGTTTTAGAATTGAACAACTTCTAAAGTTCTTGGCATAGGAAACCATTTCAAACTGATTTTAGTTACTATTTTCCTGCTCGTTCATAATATCAAAGAAGTTCAAAGATTCACAAGACTTGTAAACTACAAGAATTTGGGTCTGAGTTGTGACTTAATGAACGATCAAAACATTGACAGAAAACATTCATTATTTCTTATTATAAAAAAACAAGAACTTCTTTAATGTTGCTAGATTTCCTGCATCACTAGTTTTGGTGGGTTTTAGATCTACCCATTTTTATAAACACATTTTTTTCTAAAATCACCTAAAACCCGTGTTTGTCCTTTTGAGGGTTATCAGGACGTTATGCTTAAATAATTTTGAGATTTTTTAATGGTGATTTGTGATTTCCTAAGTATCCTAGCATCAAAAACATGTATTGATATCTATTTCAAAGGGAAAACTGGTGGGATCCTTATACAATTGTATTTTCTCAAATAACAAACAAAAGTGTGATTCATTAAATAAACAATAAATATGTAGGCTCAGAATATTACAGAAATTAGTTTAGGGTGATGTGACGTCATATTCATGTAAAAAAATGCATTTTTTTTAAAGATATGTTTCAGAAAATGGACCCCTGCGTGAAAACCAATGACAACAAACAAGGCAGTTGCCAGTTTTCGCGCAATTTTCATGAATATATTCTTTTTAATTTCTGATGATTTTTTCCCAAAAAAAACGTGGACCATTATAAAAGGATTGTCATATACTGCGAAGAGACATTCCTCAAAACAAAGTCACCCAAGAGTTCTAGCTCTATGCATTCGTATTTGTGTACTTTTGAAAGGAATTGATGCCCTTCCAGACTAGAAAAATTCATAAGTTGCCTGAAGTGGGCAACATTAAGGTTGATTATATCCAATGCTTATTTCTTCAGCATAAATTAATGGAAGGGTATCTTCTGGGGTACCGTTGATGTTTTCTTTTTTCATTTTTTATCATTTCCTTAGTTTCTAATGGAAAATATGATCCACTATTTGATTATATAAGTTTCGGTCCTTAGCGCACGAACTCTTCTCTGATACTGAATGTAGAAGCTCATTTATCGTCGATCTTATCTACCAAAGTATTAGGCTTGTTTAATATGTTTATTGTCAACAGAGGGATTTTCTTTTTCAGCCCCGTTTGTTGCCTGCCGGAAAACAATGTGGCTTCTATAATTACTTGATGCCAGCCTGTCTACCGGGACCTGGCTTCACTGATGATAAACTCCACTTTGTCGTTCATAGTTTATCGTCAACAATTTTTTCCTCATGGCTACGGGCCTTTAAGCCTGGTTTCCACAGCAGCCAACTAAATGTGTTCACCTTTTCTAACCACGGCAGCCAATGCTATTTATAGTCTTTAGTCTTTTAGGATGGAAAGCGTTAACACATATCAAGTTTAATCAGCGACACTTGGTTGTTCTGTGGAAACCAGGCTTAAAGGTGGCATTGGTTGCTCTGTATGCAAAGGGTTAAGAAAGTTGGTCGGCCTACTAAGTTGAATGACAGTACTTGGTCGTCCTGTGGAAACCAGCCTCTAAGATCCAGTTGTCGTCGAGATAGCCTACTGTAGGCCACGCCAGTACACACACTTTAACTGTGTCTACACTTTGGCGATAAATGTAGGCGATCAAGGTAGATCGCCGGGCGACAAGGGAGAAAACTGTCGCCGGGCTTCTGAAAAAAGTCACCAGGCATCGAAAAAAAGTCGCTGGGCGTTGGAAAAGTTTGTCGCCTCGTTGAGACACCCTTGGGGACCAAAGCACAGGCAACAAACAGGGCTTGTCGCCCACTATACTGGCGCCAGGATGGCTGGCGATATACCCCCTAAATCGCCGGGGTCTCTGGGCGTCAGATCAAACATGTTTGATAGGGTTTGTCACCGGGATTGCAGACTTTTTCTTTTGTCGCCGGGTTTAGTTGCCGAGATTCATGTGGCTTCTATAATTACTTGGTGCCTGCCCATCTACGGGGGTCTGGCTTCAGCTCTCCCTTCATCGCCGGGTACAACAGAATTCTTTATCGCCAAAGTGGAGACACCGTTTGTAAGATCAATAATGTTTGATCCCATTGTCAGCCACAGTGCCGTTTTTTCACCTGTCGCCCAGGTTTATCACCCAGCGTGTAGGGGTGTAGATGGGGGTTCCCCATGTCACATGTCAAATTTAAGAAATACCCTATGTCATGTCGAGTTCTTTTTCTTCATGTCACTAAGCTCATTGTCACATGTAGAATTTAAGAATTGGCCATATGACCCTGTCGATTTTAAGGGTCTACACCATAGGCGTGGCTCCCATAATTACTGGGGCCAGTCCATCTACAAGGCACTGGCTTCAGAACTCACTTCGTGGCACACAAAATTCTCAACTCTGTCGCCCAAGTGGAGACATGGCTTTACACATCTCGAAGGGGCTTGTCATCAGGAGCCAGCCACGCGAGGGCAGGTTGAAATTACCCCTCAGGCCCCCACCAGTGATGTGGTCAGAGGCCGTCAACAAATCTGGATTTTTCTAATGTTATACCCTATTCAGATTTATTTATATATCATGTTTAAGTGTTTCAGAATATAATCATAACTATTAATCTCCTGTTTTGGGACACCGCATTTTGGTAGATTTCCTGCATCGGATACAATTTTACTTGGCACCTCTGATTTGTAACACATGAAACTCATAAGGTATGTAAAAAGAGGATATCTGGACATGCATGATGTTAGGACACTAAGTCGCACAATGATCCTAAGTTGCAAAATATTATTTTGTGTGACTTAATGCCACGCTCAAGACACTAACTGGCAAATCCTTAAGTGTCAAAATGTTTTTCCATTTAGGGGGGATCGTGGTCAGTAGTTTTAGAGAATTACACCAAGGGAATCTTTTCTGTGATACCCAGCCTTTAAAACAGTTAAAAATAGGAAAGTCATGGGATAATCAAAATGGCACTGAAAAATGAAATCCTGACGAGCCAAATATTGGTGGGAGTTGGGGGGGGGGGGTCGAGAATTAAACTTTACATGATAAAAATGACATTTCTTGGATGGTCCAAAGACAAACTTAACATATAGAAAATGACATTTCTTGGATGGTCAGTACCTTTTGCGACTTTGGGTCTGTATCAATTTTGTGACTTAGTGTCTTTACCACTTAAGTGATCCTAAGTCACAAAATGGCCCTAAGTCGCACGATTTTGCGATTTAGGGTCTTTTGCGACTTAGTGTCCTAACACATGTTCATGTCCGAAATATTTAAATTAGTTTGGTTTAGACACAATCAGCCATCATTTAAAGGGTGATATAAATGAATCTGAATAGGGTATCAAATTAGAAAAATTAATATTTGTTTCCCATATTTTACAACGAGGAACTTCTTGTTTTGCTGAATTTCTTATTATTTTGAACCTTGTTTTTTTCTGGAGGTTCATCCCCTACAACATACCCCTTAGCTGTCCCAGATTTTGCCTATCACAGGTTGGCAAGCTGGCATGCATCGGTCTAGTAGAATATCCTATGATGCCATACTATACATGGTTTTGTCAATGAAGTATTGCCATTACTCTGGCATGAGTCAACATAAGCTGAGTCTGGGAGCCTAAACCCACCTTGACCAGCTGGTCTTTCATCCCCTATGGTATGGTACGTTGACCAGGGGATGGAAGCCCTTGCAGGGCAACACTTCTTTCTATTCAGGAGAACAAAAGCTTCATATTGTTGTGACATCTCTACCGTTAACCAAATATAGCCATATCATATCATTTGAAAGGATATTTTCGGAGAATGGTGACAGTGGCGGAATAAGGGGGGGGGGGCGTGGCTGTCCTCCCCCCTGTTTTTTGCGTGCAAATTTTGATTTTTTTTAAATGTAAAATTCAATCACACAGTTATTGAAAAAAAAATCCAAAAGCGTTCCCCTCTTTTCAAAATCCTGGATAAGTCACTCATGAAGATTATTTCAATTATTCTAGATTAAGATGTTTAGCGTCATCAAAACATAAATTCAGATTTCCCTGACAAGAGAGCCCTGTTAATATAAAATAATATTACAACATACCAGGTGCAATTACACTAGCAGTGACAACGTTAGGGTCATGCTATACACACCGGGTACATTAAAAATACAACGATGCATCATAATTATAAACAAAACACCAATGGAATATTGATAGTTTTTAAAAACATTGTAATGCAAAAGAATAGCGCATTTTGGTAACATTTTGTCTCATTTAATTCCATCAGGAGTGCACCATTGTCACCCTATTTTCTTAAGATTGTACTCTGGAATGAAAAGATATACAGTGGACTCTTGACTCGGTGGACAATGATGGAACAAGTCGTTTTGTTCGTTGGTGGTGTCCACATAATTCAGATGAAAGCCCATTTACACTGGGCTCTTTTTCACTGTGATCCTAAAATCACAAACATGAAAGATATTATTTTGACAAAATAATTATAATTTTGACAAAATAATGGCTTAATTCTATTTATTATTATTTTTCTAAGTGTTAGTTTTTTTCGTTCCTCACATATGTGAATCAATAGCACCTATCTTATTATCTCAAGGCTGTCTAGATATGGTTTATCGGTGTTCACATTTTCAAGTTAATGTTTTTTAGCACAAAAACCTAGGCCGAAAAGTTAAATTCGATCACTGATAAGGGGCTTTAATTCAAGTCTGCCAACACTACATGTCACAAACATCGTTTATCTATAGAAAAAGTCAATTCTCTTTACTGTGCATCTTGTCAGCTTGCTTGGGATAACCCTTTTATTAGGAACAAGAAAGATTTCTGTTGTCCGGAAAAGCAAACTGTTTAGCTGATATGTTTCGTTATTAGATATAGACATGCAGCCCGAACCACACTACTATAGTATAGTAGTGTGACTCGGGCTGCATGTTTTATCCGTGTAGGGTGACGTCTGCTGAAGTAAAGCCTGTTTAACCAAGAGTACACTGTATCTATACATCCCGGGCTATACATAGTCAGGTAGATATCTGTTCTCAAAGATTTCATAACCTACGATGTCATATCCTCTTTTGGCTGTAAATCTATGCAGATCATTGGAAAGAGGACAGTATAATATATATAAATAAACAGTTATTTAGTTGATCTTTAAAAAAAATACACCAACTCTTTTTCCATTTATTTTGTTAATACGTATATATGACGTAATTTTTAGTGCCCAGATTACGTAACTAACCTAACCTTAAACAGGTTTATAGCTGGCATGTTATCTTTAAAGTTAGCTCAAAATCAAGGCTAGACTACAATCTTAAACGTCTTTAAGCCCAAGTAAAAGCTGGGTCAGGGCAGGTCCGTTAGTGACTGTTAGGCGGGCAGTGGTTGCCTGGTATGAGTTCCCACAAAGAGCTGAGGCTGATAGCAGTGTGGGGAGGGTGATGGGTGACTGATATTTTTTATCTGAATGATGCTTTGAGGCCAAGTGCCCGCATTTCAGGGGGAGAATTGCCATTTGGGCTGTATTTCAGGTGGTCACTTTGTGAGGCCCTCACGTAGAGTCCGGTCTAACTAGTGAAGCAAAAACAAACATAATTAGCGGGAAAAAAATCTGTTCTGACCAAAAAATGGTATCATTGAGGTGGCCATTAGGTGAGTTTCTACTGTGTACATATATTTCAGAGATGTAAATTTTCAGATTTTTTTCAATTTTTCCTGGCCAACTCCCTCGAGAGCAATTTCCAAATTTTGTGTTTATAAAATGATTTACCTACATCGTGATGCGCTACATTCAGATTTTCTCCATGTTTTTTACGATTCTTTTTCACCGTCCCTGACTTACATCCCTGATATATCAGGATGAAGGCAAAATGTGTGGATCTGACTAAAGCATATTTTAAATCATAATAATTATCGTTTTATAAGTTATTTGGGAAAATGTATTTTCTCATATGCAGGGTATGTGATACAACCCTACATTAATATTTCTATAAAATTTGATTATCATTTTTGCGAAATTTCATGAGATATTATATCCCCTATGTTCGCACATCCTATTAATCCAAACATTTGAATCATTTTGCCTTGAGTACACACAAATTTGCTTTTATGCATCTGAATTCTTATTGAAATAAAAGTTTAAATCTATTCTTAATGAAAAAAGCAGGAATTTGCATGGGAATACTCTCAAATATGAAAATACTAATCGAAAAGAAATTTGATTTTCACACTGAGCTTATAGAAAATCCGGAAAGGTCGAAGGAGTGGTACAACTGAGTAGTCACACAAATCTCATTTCTTGACTTGCCTATGGGCCCGTCCATGTAGTACATATGCACATTTAAAATACCACCCCCCAGGGCAAAAATACGCATTAGATTTGTGCACGAAAATACGCAAAATTAAAAAGAAGTCCAGACCCCCACTCACCCCCTTGATGCGTACATGTATACTTAATGGAAGGCCCCTATTTAAAAAGGGTGAAATGAGATCGTAATTAATGTATAAAAACGCATATTGCACCCTTAGAAACTTATCTTGAACATGAACATTTATATTCATACTTTGTGTTTACGCATCATCTAAATGAATGTTTTTACATGACTACAACACTGTATCAAAAACGTTTTAATAGAATTTAAGGTATAGATATTCAACAATTTAAACTAAAAACAATTCTCATTTCATAGCATAGGCCTATCATGTTCATATCTGAAAAAAAAGTGAGGTCAGTCTAAAATGCCCGAATGATCCATAAACGTTACAATTTAAACATTAGGGCCTAAGCACGTACCTTATTTCGTTAATCAATGTGTTGGCGAACTTATTTGATATTTGGTTAATCAAAATTTCCATAGATTCACCAAATTGTCAATCCCACAATGAGACATAGCGTGAATCAAGATTATCCATGATATATAAGCCTGATATGCGCAACATGAATTTAAAAAAAAAAGAGATGAGGACCTTTTTCTCCCTAGCCTTAAAACTTATAAAAAGATAAATGGAAGAAATTAGAAAATTCCCAGTAGATATTTCTTGTATATGGTTCTATATGAAAAAAATTGTAGGTCATCCCTAAAGAAACCTATAGATAAAAGACAATATTATAGTTGAACTCTATAAAATACAGATTTATTAATATTTCTATGAAATTGGATTTTTTTTTTGTATAGGGCCTAATTTTATGAGAGATTTTTTATCATCAATGGTGTTAACTATCAAACAATGCAAGCACGGTTTTACTTGAAATCATAACGTATATATGGACCATGCGTGTACATAAAACTATTTTTTTCTTTTTTATAAGATCTTCAACCTTTATTTTATTTCTATACTAAGTAGATCTAGATCTATGATGTGTGATATTAGACATGCTAAGTGCACGATATTAGCCTGATATGTGTGATAAAAGACTGTTGATAAGCATACTAAATCTAAAGTGTGTCCCTAATCAATATGTCTATGAAAAGGGTTGAGACTAGATTCTGATTGTGCGAATTTTGTGTGAGTTTTGCGAAGATAAATGGAGGTCTGCACACCCGTGTAGAAATTTAAAAAAAAACTATCAAGTACGGTTCATATGGTCCTACAATATGACAAATGTGTGATATGTACTCATAATAGGCCTACCTACCCCTTATGATAGCCTAGAATTAATGTAGATCTAGGCCTACAGTTGCTGACGGCGACAGTAGGAGAGGGCCGTAGCAGAGATGGTTTGACAGAGCTAGCTAGTGCAGACGTATTACTGTTTTCCAAAACATGGCTAGTTCCCAAAAGAAATGATCTCTTCATTTTTATAAACTAACCCGTCCCTGTTCAGTAGTCTGAGAGGACCTAACATTGCGAGAACCAAAGTCAGGGCTGTTCTCGCACTAGATCATCCCCTGTGGGCAAAACTGGTTGTATTGACGTCATACTGACGTTGAAGTATAACGTTGTTTTTATGTTGTAACGTTGATTTTAGGTTGAATTAACATTGGATTTGCAAAGTTTTCTGACGTTGTATTTTGGTTGAAATCCTGACATCCTCTAATTTTAGTCACAGACTGAAGAAAAGCATTTCTATGTTACCTTTATGCCTTTTTGACTTCAAATATCAGAAATAAAACCTTTTTCTAATGGACATTATGCCTTATTTTGCATAAATGTTGTAATTTTCAACGTTGAACCAACGTCAGTATTTCAACCAGAATACAACCATGGTTGAATTTAGGTTGTATTTTGGTTATCTGACGTCATGACCAATATCAACGTAATATCAACCTTGGAACAACGTTGAAATTAGGTTGTGTGCCCACTGGGTCACGTCAAGTGCTCAGTGACAGTGCCAGTGTATCTTTTAAATATGGACATTGTTTAAATCTGTAATGAATATCCTAAATAATGCATACATATTGATGACATAACCTATAACACGTCAAATGCAGTGAAGTTGCCAACGATATCCCATAAATGCTGAGGATTCTACAAGTAGACTTGCGTGAAGTTTACGTCTCCGCCATGTTGAAAACACTGGCGCCAAACGGCACTGGTGGCCGAATTAGGACTGATAGTACAGTGGCGCCATCTAGCGGCAAGTAGCGGCGACGGACCTTCGCCATTTCATTCATTCAGCTTATAGATCTCTCAAAATGCATCGATTTGACATTTTATTTGTATTTCTATCATGAATATTAAGGAAGATATGGCCAAAATACGGTTGATATCTGTGATTTTTGACCTTTGACCTTGAAATGACCTTGAAATGACCTTGAACCTGAAAAGAAAAATTCTCACCAAAACTTTTCAGAATCCTTGAGTCATAAGGATAACAAAAAGTATAGGTGTTATAAATTAACAAGCATTTTCAAAAAAAGTACACAAGAGACCCTACTATAACGTCACTGGGTAGTATTACTCTTAGGCCCAATATTTCGAAACACCTTACCTTAAGGATAGACAACTGTTGGTACAGCTTATTTCAGATAATCTCGCATCACTCGGCTCACCCACAAGGTACACTAACATGTTATATATCAAATGAAAGGCAATATTTTCCTCTGTCCGTTGGTATAAATACCAATTTGGTAATGTACCAAATAAAGATCCTATCAATAAAAACGGATTTTTTAAACTTTTCTTTTTTGAACATGGATATCTCACTTAATAATGAACATACAATCATCAAATTTTATCCAGATGTCAATAATGATCATTCAGAGGGAACCGTGTCTCAGATTTTTAATTTAGGCTTTAGTTTTTATTTTATGACAAAAAACGGGTAACTTTTTTGTAATTTTTGCAACTTAAATTTCTAGATTTCATAAAATGATAACCAGGACCTAAATCAAAATTCTGAGACACGGATCCCTCCTAATGGCCATAAACTGCATATGTTTAAAATTTTGAGTATGTAGGTGGACTATTAGCTGAGATATCCTTGTTCAAAAAATAGTAGGTAAAAATGAGTTTTTAAAGTTCCCGGCCCTCTTACATAAATGTCAATCATCATATTTTTACATTATTCATATCAATAGGTAGGGGTTTTAATTTGCTATTTAATGGTATATGAAATATGTATGATGCTAAGAAGATCACGCTAAAATGAGCATATCACCCCGGCATCAGCAAAATACCCCAGATCAACAGTTGTCTATCCTTAAGCTCTTTCCTGATTTAAGGTGGCCTTAAAAGTCTGGACGTACCTCACCTTAAACACACTTTACCTTAAACTTTAAGGAAGAGGTGAATATTTCGAAACACCTTGTCACCTTAAATGCTTAAGGTGAGTTTACATCCTTACGATTTCGGAATACTTTGGCTGTTTTTCACATCTAAAGCACAATTATCAGTATTTAAACCATCCCCTACGTAATAAAATACATTTTCCTGTTCAAATCAAAAAAATAATTGTGAAAATCCGTCCAGAATTCCCTGAGATATGTAAAATTTAGCTTCACCCAGGTTGTTTACACTGTTGACGACGACGTTGCCACAACGTCGTAACCATGACGACGACGTTGCCGAACAACGCATGTAAACATCCGCGGATAGATAACAGAATGTAGTTCCATGTTATATCAGAGATAACATGAAAAGTTTTGTAATTATCATCAAAATATATACTTATTTGCAGTATTTATTTGTAAATAAACTTACATGTGCGGATGAATTGTTAAAAATAGAAGAATTTGAGTGTTCCCTTAAATTTTAAGGTACCTCCTGAGCTACCTAAAAGAATTCTCCTTAAATTGCCGTTTTTTTAAGGTAAGGTGTTTCGAAATATCACAGACCTTAAATTTGGGGGCCGATTTAAGGTTTGTCCTTAAATCAGCCTTAAGCCCTTAGTAACCACCTTAAATCCGTCAAAAGTTTAAGGTTTAGGTGTTTCGAAATATCGGGCCTTAAGCGCCACCCAGTGACTTTAATGGTTAACGTCACTCAGTAACCTGAGAGGGTAATCTCACCAGGTCACTTCATCACCACTACAGTGTCCCAATAGCACACACAACTGTGAAAATAGGGAAAATGGGGAAAAAAAGAAATTCACTGACAGGAAATACACAGGGAATTTGAAAATTTTAGTAAAACACAGGTAAAACATGGGGAATTCCATCTACCAAAACACAAGGAAAACACAGGGAATTTCATTTGACCAGGTTTTGACATTCCTCATTCTTAAAATAGTAAGGGTTTGACTTCTTGTTGTTGGGTTCAAATCTTCCTACTTGCAAAGGCTTTTAGATTTGAACAATTTGTTCAATATATGACACAGGGAAAAATTGACCAAGACAGTTAAATCACAGGGAAATCACAGGGAATTTGAAAATTGCTTTGTGCTATTTATGGGTGGCGATAGAAAGTAAAGGGTTTTTGCAACCCAAAATGCTCCGATCCCTATCCTGATGAGGTAGATTGAATGCTGAACCTACCCTGCATATAGGCCTATTATGCCCTACCCTGCATATAGGCATATCATCTCTAAAATTGTGTGTAAATGCTATTGCTGTGGCATTTGTATTGGACCTGAGGGTAAGCATTCAGTGATGAAATGTTATTTTTCTACCTATAGATCGTTTGCGATCTTTATTACATGTTTCTCGACCACCCCCCCCCCCCCCCCCTCCAACCAATTTCCTGTTCAATAAGGTATGATAATTTACTAGTTATCTAACTTAGTACATCAAACAGATAACTTAACCCAAACTGTGACTGTCTGAATATAATATCTAAGTGCTGCTATAATGAGAGCTGGCTAGGTAAAGAGTGTGATGTTCTTGTTGCCGGACGTGGCGGTGAGCAGCCTTCGGGGTGGGCATCGTGGCACCGTACAAGCACTCCGCAGGCTTCCTCCCAACCACCTGCAAAAACGTGAAGACGCAGTACGACCCTGACCACAAGATCCCCTGCAGCTGCGGGTCGGGCCGCCGATCCTGCGGCTCCTACTACCCTTGCCTCAAGATCTTCGTCAAATTCAAACGCCAAGACGACCAAGAGGTCGAGTCCATGCTGCAGGCCTCCGAGTTCACCGGACCGGTGAGTGATTTACCAGAGAGTAAAGGCCCTATTACACTACACGACTTGAGCTGCGACATTGACAAAATATGTTGATATTACAGATAAATTCGCATAAAGCAGTCATATAATTATTAAAATTTGGCAATTTCGAGTACTTTACTTATGTCTCACAAAGAATTTTGTCTATAATATATATCATTTCTCTACGACATGGTCATATCGCAGCTCATGTCGTGTAGTGTAATAGGGCCTTAAAGGAAAACTAGCATATAAAAACAAATGTAATCTTTGAGACCAAATTCCGTTCAGGTTATCTCTCTCAAAATGGACTGGGTCAAATTCAATGTCCGTAAATTGAGCTTCAGGGTACTAAGCACTAAAATAAGTAATCACCCCCGGGAGGTCCTCCAGGCGGGCTGATAGTGGGGTGTGACGTCGCACGGGTACTACCCATATATAGGTCAGTGTATAGGGTGACGGCCAGCCGCTGTCCATGGGGCGGCCGTGCGACCTCCTCCCGGGTGTGACTGCACCCTTCCCTTGTCTGTGCTGCGCGCCTGGAGTAACGGTCATCATTACTCTCTTTTGTACCTACCTAAATTGCCCTATGAAACTGTATTTTGATATTAAACCATGAATGAACATGTGGCATTTTCGGTACTGAATCATAGATTGTTGCCGGAAAATGATAATGAATGTTATGAAAAGGATAGAGTTGAGATGTACAGTATTTCCTATAATACTGGAGGGGTCCTAGTCACCGTGTGACGTCACAAAACAGGCCATCAAGGAAATCCATCAGCAGAGTGGGTTTCACAAAACGGGATAAGAATGCTACCAATAAGTAAGTTGCATGAAAAGATGAATAGTTCTATCTTTGTGCACTGGCAATCTCGCAGTGAAGACTGAATGTATTCGTTGTGAATTGATGAAATTCGATTATTTGATTTATGTAGAAGTTTTCCTTTAAGGTATAGGCAAGTTTCTAGTTCTCGTGTTAGAAATTATTGACACTACATAAAAAACATTTGTCAAACAGAGGTATCTTAGCACAGGTAAAATTGACTGAGAATAAATTAGTGGCCCTAGTACTAATAGCATGAGATGCTATTAAGAAGGGTATGAAAGGCGAGTAAGTGTTCAGTGCCTTGGATGGTTGCATGGTTGTGTTGTTGATATTGCACAGACGGCACAGCTGTACCACATGAAGTTGTCCAATGTAATGGTTCACAAGATGAACACCAAAATGCTTTAAAATGGACCAGTGGCAACCAGTGGCAATACGTCATCCGTGTCAGGTGTCAATCCTGAAGCCCCATTCGCCCTGGGTTCTCATTGTGATCTGAGATATAATTGCAATCTTCTCGTATCTAGAATAATTATTTTTGGGTAATATGTTTGTGGTTTACTAATGAGCTATCAGTGTATAAGGTTATGTGATTGTTTAGTCACAAGGCTAATTCTCTACGCTTACGATTTTCCTCCGCATACAGTGTACCTACACCCCGACGTGCTCGTCGATTGAGTGGACGAACAAGGAACGAGTGCGGACCTACAAGAACGACTTCGGGATGGTGGGAATGACCTTCCCCTGCCTGTACAACCCGAAGAAGGGGTCGACGGAGGTGATCGAGACGCTGTACGGCAGCGAGCTGCAGAACGTGCACCTGCTGGTGTGGCCGTCGGCGTTCACCGTGCTCTTCGCCGGGCTGGGGCTGCTCGTCTACAACACGTGCGGCTGTGAGTACGTCTGTCGGCGCCACCCGCCCGAGGACGTCAAGAACGGCGCCGACCAGCTCATCAACATGGGCGTCACCGACCTGGACACCACGTCCCCGGAGGAGGCCGAGCGTCTGCTCAAACAGTGCTGCCCGGAGCCGGCCCAGCTCTGAGGGCGCCTGCCGCCCCCCATCACCTGAGACGGGGGGAGCGCCGCCCGCCGCCGCACCACCAAACATGCACCACTCCGGTTTTCATCAAATCAAAGTATTCACACAATATCAGTATTTTGCCAAAGCAATATTCCATTTTGTTTGCTCTTTGGTTGCTAAAAAAACAACAATTGTGATATTTCCTGTCATAAAAACAGGCATGAGATTTATGTGTTTTTGTGGGAATACTGCCGTTTTAAGATAGCCCACTCTGAGGTTTAAACTGTCAGATACTCCCGATTAGCAAAGTATATTGGAAACGGAGCCACTCGGATAGATGCGGCTGTAGTTGGTGCGATATGGAGTTTGAGCAACCCCGACGAATGTCAATATTCTTTACACGTGTACCTCTATCTTAGTTTTGTATAACAAACATAGCAACATACTTCTACCGAGACACTTTAACAACGATATACATTATGCGACATAAATGAGGTAACATTTTCGTTACGTTTTGCATTAGTGTTGCTTAAGCTCTCTCATAGCAGTCATCGCTCTTCCATATATGCATCAACTCATCCAGAGTATACCGTGCATGCGTATTACCAACCCCCTAGACTTTAATCGGTAAATTCAACCAAAGAGTATACGTACACGCAAAACACTGAAATTCATGTAATACCGTACATAATGAAACAAATGCATCACGCAATTTTCAGTGTGATGATCTTAACTTCAGTATTGATGACATGTATCCCAATGAAAGGTTGCCGTCAGATGAGTTACCTCTCTGAAGGTTTGGCAAACTGATCTATTTCCATGTTTCTCTGATACGCTTGCGGCATTCCATCTGCATCTTTTTATGAGAGTAATTTGTGATAGTCATTATACCCATTAGGAAACCGTGGCCACATTTACGTAAACGATGGCTGTCTTACATTGTGAATGTTATGTACAGGTAGAATATCTGATAGTTATCTGCTTGTATTTGGAGTTTTTAAAAGATCTGATAACTGTTATATAATGCAGTTTCATAATGTAGTTATATCATTATTGACAGCAGCTTTTGTCGTAATACAGCGGTGCATAATTTTCTGGTTAAAATACAATGCCTTCGGAAAGCCGTTGTATCATGGAATATTTAATAGTGCATTAACTTAAGAACTAAATCAACACTTTCTGTATGCTATGTATTGTCTCATTGTTCAACTCATTGATCCATCGCAGTGTATCCCCAAAACCAACAGTTTACCCTTTGTCGGACATTATGTCTGACACAAGTTTCATACTTTGACCATGTAAGATGAATTTTTTTCACTATTGTTTTGCTAAATTCTTGTATATACATTCATTTGCTTATGACATGTCTGGTATGGTGTGGACATGTCTAATGTTATCACTTTCTATGTAGGACAATTTGTCCGCCGTTTCAGAATGCACTGCCGTCGAATGCTTTTCACCGAATTTCTGTTTTGGAACTATAACATAATAATTCGAATGAATTCGAATGTCATGGTTATAACAGCAGGCAAATAGCATTATGATAAAACGCCTGTGAGAGGAGATATTCTAGTCAAGTGCCTTAGGTAAAACCTCTGGGAATTTCGGGAAAATGGCACTTACATGCTGTCATTCACTCATTCTTACGTTTTCTTTCTGGCTATTCAACGAAGGACGTTATAAAATTGTCGGTAAGGCGCGCTATACATTTCCATCATATTCATGAGAAATTAAATGACATGTCCCCTCCTTCACTATATCAAGCAGTGATGTTCTTCTACTTATTCAAATACTCCAAATGCTTGCTTTATATAAGAATATCTTGTTTCTGTATTTGATTGGAATGTAATGTTTCTGCTATTGATGGAGGAAACATGAAAGATGTAAGGCGCATGGCTGTCCATATCAAGTGTTTCTCTTCCCACACTTTGAACTAGAGTGTTGTTATTATTTAATGTTCATGATTAGGAATTGATGCAGATGTTATCTAGTTCATATCATTGGTTGTCATTAGTCTATCTCCTTCATTCATTGCTAGCCAAGGGCAGAGGTACTTCTCTGCTCAGGTAGTTCAAATCCAAATGCAGACACTCGCTTTGCAGAGGGTTACTTTTATTAATCCAACACAGGTAGGAGATACTCGTCATTATTTCATGATACAGTCCAGCTCTACCAGGTACTATACACTCAAATCTATTCCAGGAGTTCACCATGTACTATTTTTAGGTTTCCTATAGTAGTCCTATGCCTTCAAAGTACAGGTTGTTCAACATAATTATGGTCACCAGAGAAGGCACCCAACCCAGTCAGGTAAATTCCACCCAGCTCCCAAACCTTAGTTTCATTCAAGTCCTCGTTTGTTTCTCGCTCTCCCCTTTGGATTGGTCTGGGATTTATATACTAGCAATTATTGATTTTATATACCTGTATATTCCCAGTACAGCACTGCTGCCAGTAGGTGAGACTGCCATCTAGACATACGTTCTGATAGCTGTCTCATCTCCCTTTGACGCTGGCCTTTAGCCGTCAATAGACTTTTACTATTTTCTAAGCCTTTTCTACTTTGTTAAAGTTTTATTCTCATTTATTGTAGTCTGGTGACCATTCTCCTTTATTATAAATAAATAGCCTTACTGTAAGCAAACCTACTCTAATGGTGATATTAAGATCTGACTGCAATGCCCTCTGCAATTAAGCTTTCTTACTAACCGTACTGTGCATGACGTTTTGACTTTAGTGCAATTTGTTGATGAAAAAATAGTACTGCGATGCCTAAATCCTAACTAATCATAGACAACAGAGGACAGGGCAACAGGTTTTGAGTTTGTGTTGATGATATAAAATATGAATTATGTAACAACATGAAAAATACAATGGTTTTTTTCCTTAAAATACATGTACGCTTTTGACAACAGAGATCCGATGCGTGGTCTTTGAATTCCTTTTGTTCTTGTCTATGTGAATTTTGATGGTCTTATCTGTATATGAACTGGATTCTAATAGAGGTGGATTTTTCTGTGAAAGAAAGTGTTTTGTATAAGACACGAGAACCAAAACATGTAGTTCCAAGTTCCAATTATTGTATGGATCTACATATAAGTTATATTATACTAAAATGTCGTGCATTTATGTGTGTGTTTAAGTGTCCTCCAAAACTTGGGGGGGGCATCTATAGGACCCCATCCCAGCCAAGGATATGACGTTCTAATAACGTTCTAGCCACGTTCTTGTTTTGTGCTTGTTACGTTGCAGTGTTAGGTCAAAGCAACGTTTTTTTGATGACTCCCAATTACGTTGCTGTGACCTAACACTGTGAAGTCACAGAGTGACGTTCTTATGACGTTCTTATAACGTTATTTTAGGTATAACGTCACATTCAATATGTGATAATTGTAATAAGTAATTCACAAAATATTTCTGATGATCAAAAAACTAAAGTGGGGAATGAATATTACATGAGAATGCATAGATACAAAACTTTAGCACAGAATATTAAAGACAAAACATTTTGCACAGAATGTTAAGGCCTAAAATAGTAATAGAAAATGGTTTCCCAGCCCTGGGATTGATCTGGGGACCCCTTGCATACAAGTCTCACACCCCAACCACTACACTACAGTGTCAAATGAAACCTAAGTGACCAGCAGCTCTTGTAATTAAGTAGTGTGTGGTACTAGATGAATATATATAATATGAATAGGCCTATGTTTATTATATACATTGCTGTAAATCTAATATATAAGTCGATCTCCAAGTAAATAGGCCCAAATGATTATTTCAGTGGTTATGGGACGTAGTATAAGCTTGTAAAGTGCCTTGCAGGTGGAGGGCTAGAGCTTATTACCTACCCAGTATGTCACTGTAACGCTCTGTTTATGTATGGTCTTGACATCACCTAAAGAATATGGAGCAGCAACGTACTGTTTATGCTTGGTATATACCTTACGTACCCAATATGTAACTGTAATGGTCTATTCAGGTAAGGTCTCAACCCCACTTAAAAAGTATATTATAAAAATGGCCTATGTATGTTTTGTCTGAACCTGACCTATTCAGAACGTTATAACAATGGTTTGCTTTGGCTGTGTCAGGACTTAACATATTCAGTACCTCCCTACAATGTTACAATCATGGTTAGTTGTAACCTGACTTTCATATAACATTACAGTAACATACTTTTTTAGTGGGGTCTAAACATACCCCTAGAATAATGTTACTGTTACGTGTCATTAAGGTAAGTAACAGACTGACCAAAAAAGTATGGTTGCATAACGTGACTGTTACGTCGCACCTTGGCTGGGATGGCACCCTCAGCCGCCCCTGAAGTGTATCCACTGCAGAACATATGCACCCTGGTGGACAGATAATGCTATTTCCAGAGCCTATACCTAGAAAGTGCATACCTTGGAGGCTTCCACAATTTCACAACATAAACAAAGTGGTTTCGAATAAGTTGTCCACCCGTCGCCGTTCAGGCAACACCACTATTTTAAGTTGACCGTGAAATTATTATATTCTAAATAAGGCACGGAATACACCAGTGGTTCTAGATATAGATTGAGACATTCAATATATTTGATTGGTGATAATTTCACAAGAAAAGTGTGGGATTACACACTCATAGTTCAGACCTAACTTTTCCTCCATCCAAATATTTTGCCCCACACTTTCTCGTGTAAGTTCAATGAATTTTATAAATAGAATGGAAATCCTGTAAAGCTTAACCTTGAAATAATGCGTGAGCAAGTTATATTCCATACATATTTGGTGTTTTGAAAAATAACAGTGAAATGCTGTACCCGGCATTACAAAACTCGGGGCCGAGGTTAGCATTAACAGCTCCGAGGTATGTATTTTCCTAGTATTGGCTCCCGAAGAGCATTATCTGTCCACCCCCGTGCCATGGTTTTCCATCAAGGAAATAGCAAAATATCCGTTCTGAATAAGTGTCTATCCTACCACAGGTTGTGTCTTTAGTCAGTAGTCGTCGTTCTTGTGATATATAGATATCCATCAACGTGATATTAAATTATGGATCTCCTTTCTGTATATACAAATATATATGTACATATGTGTAGATGGTGCTAGTGACAATCACGTGTGTATATAACAATTCGATACTCAAAGGGCCAACAAATATCCAAGATGTCTGTAATTTGTTTTATCTAGAAGATGGAGTTGTCGCACTGTAATTCTCATAAGGCCTAGGCTTAGTGCGTTTGATGCAGTTGTGGGTTTATGTTGTTTGACTTCTTCACCAGCATCTATATCAACTGAGCAGTTTAGCTTGAAAGATTAAAACGAGAAATACTTTGTAGTCTCATATTCTAGCAATCTTCGTTGGAGAGAAGTGGACATTTCAGCATACAGCTATTTGTTGGAAAACGACGTAATATGTACTTGTGTAAAGGGCAATTCATATCATGCTCTTTTAATGTGGCGTTTATAGGCCGATGGGTCCGTATCTCTGTCCGCACTTAGGACTTCTAAATGCTATTTACCCGCTTCATTATTTACTGAGTCTGGCAGACATTCGACCGATTCAATATTATTGCATGTAGGAATGAAACCACGCTCGGATTAAACATACTGTTAGAAATGTTACAATATTATTAATGAACAGTAAACCATGTTCTTAGGGTAGGTATAGGTGGTTTGGGGGTGGGGGGGGGGGTTAAATCGTAGGAACCAAATCGTAGATACCTTTGTGAAATTGCCAAACGGAACAAGTCAATCAACATGTCTTACGTCGGAATAAGCGATAACTAAAGTTTGAGAAACGGAGCTGTTGAGCTTATCAACTGATAAACATATGCATGAATGTACACGGAGTTTTAAGGGTTGTACAAATGCCGTACAAAGCTCTTTTTAACACAATATTCGATGTTTGTCGATACCTACAAAGATAGAAAGAGATAGAAAAGGCAATCCTTCCGCGAAAAGCACGTGCTACGTGGGTGAGATGTATATTGTGAACATTAAATAGAGTCAGTGCCAGCGTCACGTTCAGCAGCTTACGAGGCTCTGTTGTGTTTTTCATATAAATATGTATATTATCAGCTGTGAAATGTAACTATAAGTGACCCTCGTTCTTGTGTTTCTTTGTATTTGTTGACCAATACTTTCATTCCCTCAGTGTCTCTTGTTCAGCTTCTTCTTATGAGATGCCAATGCAAGAATCAAAACAATAAATTTACCGTAACATAATCTCAAATAAATGGCGTTTTCGTTTATTCCAATCTATATTCGGCCAGTGCCCTACGTTGATTGTGCCATTCAGTGGGGTCAATGTGATTGTTTCATAGTTTTATCAAATAGATCAAACCTAAGCGTGATTATCAAGTTTAGCAAAACGCAGCACCATGTCGTTATAGCTAAGGCACCCCTAACTCCTCGATATCTAGGATGACACAGTTGTCTGAAATAGACAATTTGGTTATGTATGATTATGTACAAATTCATCCAGGGCTTTTGGCCATACCAGTTGACGTTTTCTCAAGGTCAGATCATGATTAGTTAGTGTAACCAATTCAAGTTCTTTGATAGTATAGAGAGTGACAACAAACAGACAAATAAATATAATGGTTTAGATATTCTAATTATTTAAATGTATATTGTAATTTATAGTCTAATAATCTGGTCTTGTCTGGTCCCTCTGGTCTGAGTTACTGGGCAGGACAGGAGGACATCTATCAGCAAAGTAGAGCTGTAAGGTAAAAGGGGTATAGGTCAGTGAAATGGTCAAACAAACTTTTACTCTATCATAGAAAAATCATTAAATGTATCTCAGTAATATACCAAAGAAAGACTATAAAGGCTATCTGAATAACACCCCTACACACCCACATATACATCAGAAAATCAGGCAAAGTGTATACCTATCACAGCTTTCTGCAGGCAGGTGGTCTGGATCAGTGTAGAGTAGCCCCTCTGCAGAGTGGTGGTGAAGGTGGCAGCACTGGAGCACACTGGAGTTCACTGGAGCGGGGCCTCCGGCTGAGGCAGGTTTTCTTTAGTGGTAGCCCGGTCCTACACCTTCTACAGGGAGAGAGGTTCTCCCAGAAGCCATTGTTGTTGTTGTTGTTGTTGTTGTTGTTTGAGTACTTAGCAAGTACTCTGGTGCATTGGGGGCTGCCCTTGCACTCCAATAGTTGGCTTTAGTATCTCCTGAATGAGATAAGGATATTACTATCCAATTGTAAGGGTTAGTTGAGAACCATTTGAGCGTAAATTAGGATCTCATTAGCATTATAAACTTAGCATGGTTTTCCATCATGGTGGTGTTACTGCTACCATGAGTGGAAGAAGTTCTTTATAATTTCTTTTTGCTTGAGTCTCAAGAATGCTTAATGCTATCCTTTCTGGGCTAGACCAATCTTTAATTGCTATATGTTGCAAGAGTTTCTGATGGTATGTTCGTAAGGGGGAGCAGTAAACAAGATAATGGATTGTCTCATCTTCAACTGGATGATTACATATATGACAAAAAGGTGTGCCTGTAATGCCCTCAAGAGAAGGAACATGTAATCTTAGAAGGGAAATACACCTTCTTAAAGGACGATGCCAAGGAAGCCCAAGAGTAGATTTGCGAGAAGGAACAGAGAGTTGCGAAAGCCATTTTAATGATCTAGTAGATCTAGCTGTATACATTGTTTCAGCAACATCATTGATTGTATGAACATATGTAGTTTTAATCTGACTAAAACTTCGAATGACATGGAAATCAATATATTTTCTGTTAGTTGCTCTGTTTGCTGCAACATCAACTTGTTCATTGCCTTCAATTCCAACATGTCCAGGGACCCAAATTAAAAGAGGCTTATACAAAGAATCTTGTGTAATGTTGAGAATCTCTAGTACCAATTCAGGATTGTCTACATATGCAGGGTTTGTGAGGACTTGTATAGCCCCCAAGGAATCAGTATGTAATACAGGTCTTCCTGAACCATTTTCAGTTGCATCTCTTAGTGCCATCAAAATACCAACAAGTTCTGTCTGAAGAGATGATGCACCATCTGAAATTCTTACTAAACCAGTTTTGTCTGGACCAGTGAAAGCCCCACCAGCTTTCTCATCCTTGACTGATCCATCTGTGTAACAGACCAGATCTCCATATCTGGAAACCCTTTCTATATTGCTTTCAGCATGTCTCTTTGCTTCTTGGCATGAGACCAATTTTTTGGAGTCATAAGGCTTGTCAATTACATAATCAAAACAAGATTCTGACCATGGTGCCATTCCCTTCACCACTGGTCTCACCTGTGGAAAATGTCCAGGAGTGCCAAACAACTTAAAAAAATATCTGTAGTTGCCAAACCCGAGGTTTTGGGGAAAACCCGACGATCTTTAATATAATCCTGGGTCAGACTAAAATTAAGAGGATGACTTCCATTAGTCAAAACCTTATATACAAAGGAACATTGTAGTATACGAAATCTAGACACCATAGGCGAGATGCCTAGCTCCTTCTCCATACTATCAATAGCTGTCCATGGTGGACATCCCAAGACAGCTCGCATCATTGCGTTTTGTATTCTTTGTACTTTTAGAAACTGTGTTTTTGACAAACTAGCCAATACCTGTGCCCCATACTCGATAATTGGGCGTACTGTGGCCACATACAATTTCTTTAGAATGAGTACTGTCACACTTGTAAATGAAGAAAAAACCTTGATGAAGTTAAGTCTTTTCCTTGCCCTAGCTACAACATGATCAACGTGTGGACCAAAGTAAGATTCTTGTCCAAAATGACACCAAGGTACCTTTGCTTTGGTACCCATTCAATTTCTATTCCATGAAGGTTAATTTTCTGTACAGGGATTATGTTGTGAAAAGACATGGCATACGTTTTTGTGGGTGAGAACTTAAGTCCTAGTTCCATTGATGTATCTACCAAAATGTCTATTGCCATTTGCAGAGCTGGTATGGGATTTTTACTGCTGGTATGGTACACAACTAGATCGTCTGCATATGCCAGAATCTTAACTCCCCTTGGAAGTTGAGCTTTAAGTAGTTCATGAATAAGCTGATTGAATAAAGTTGGACTGAGACTGCTGCCCTGTGGGGTTCCATTAGGAAAATCAAATTCTGAAGACTTAACACCTTGGAAAGAAAGCCTAGCTGTTCGACCTATCAGGAAATCCTCTAACCAGGCTAGAATGTTCCCCTTTAAGCCAGCTCTTACAAAAGCATCTAGGACTACTATAGGGTTTGCAAGCTCAAAGGCTTTTTCAACATCCAAAAATATGGCAGCAGGTCTTCTACCACATTTCTTGGCCTCCGAGACCTCTCTAACCAGCGTAGCCACTGCATCTATTGTGCCAGTTCCACGTCTAAAGCCAATAATGTGTTGGTGTGGAGGTGTGGCAGCCCATTTTATTCTTTCTAGAACCATTTTTTCCATAAGCTTAGAAATACATTCAAGGAGAGATATTGGACGAAAAACTCCTGGTTGACTGGGCTTAGGAATTGGGATAAGGTTGGCTTCTTTCTAAGTATTTGGCAGTCTGCCTCCATTAAGAGATCTATTATAAAGATCTAACAAAACAACATGAAATTCCTTAGGAGCATGAACGAAAAAGCTGTATGGGACAGAATCACTCCCTGTTGCCGTGTCCCTTAGCCCTCTTAGAACCTTAGAAAGTTCCTTCATAGTAAATGGAGAGTCAGTGTCTGCTTCTTGAGTTGCTGCTTCTACTATATTGCCCCTTCTAGTGTCATACCGATCTTCCAGGATATTTCTAGTTGCCTCAGGTAAGTTGTTTACAGAACATCTATTAGCAAAACCTTGGCAAAGCTCATTTGCCTTAGAAACAGGATTAGGATGAACCTCAGGCCTTTCAGGTAAGCCTCTGGCTCTTTTAACTCTATTCCACATGCTTCTTACAGAAGTATCTTTATTGAGCTTAGAAACCAAGTTATCCCATGCCTGTGCTCTAGCATAGTCTGATGCAATTCTATAATCACAGGATGCTTCTTTAAGTTTAGCCTTATTAAAATCTGCTTTATTTCTACGGTAAGCCCTAAGTTGGTTATTCACCACTCTCTTTGCTTCGCGAACAAGATCAGTGTGGAACCAATGGTTTTTACGCCAATTACACGGACGAGAAAGAGGGACCGATTCTTTAGCTGCATTTACTAGAATTAGAGTCCTTAGGAACATGAGTAGAAACAGACCTTTTAACCAGCTTCCGAAACTTATCCCAATCTGCCCTTGAAATGACCCATCGTGGAATATGAGTTGAAGTAACAGAGGAACCTTTGGCAAACAGTTCAATCTGAATAGCAAAATGATCGCTAACCAAAGAAGAATGTATAGACCATGTAGCTGCAGCAGCCAAACTATTATGCATAATAGATAAATCAATGGCAGTGTCATAAGTTGTGGTAGGAACCTTTTCATTCAATAGTACATATTCTGATCAATCTTGTAGTTGGCTAGCCATATTTTTCCCAATGCGGTCTTCCACTCTACACCACTGAAGATCATGAGCATTAAAATCGCCAATTAAAATAGAGGGGGGTCCATTAATTAAAGGGCTTACTATGTCAATTTCGCCATGTGTTCTATATATATTATGAATCAAAATTGGACCATTAGAAAGCATCACCTGGACACTAAGACACTCCGTGCTATCACCAAAAAAAGGAGGGTTAGAGACTAAAGTAGCAGGAATCTTTCTCTTAATTAAAGTAGCCAAACCATGAGTACCATTGGCCATAGGAATGTGGAATACTGAAAAACCAGGAACTTTGATAGGGGGACTACCATCTTGTTTAACTTTAAACCGAGTGTCTTGTAATGCCAATACATCAATATTATCATGAAGAATAGAGTGTTGTATCATAGGAACCTTATTGTTTGCACCTTGTGCATTCCAGTGAACTATTTTTATTGATTTATTTTGTTTACTATTTTGATGGCAAGATCCATCAGTGCCAATAGTTCTGGAACTATGTTCTCCTGACAGTCCTGGGATCTGGCTATCATGCCCCTGATCATGGTCAGAATTCCCGTGACTGTCATGTTCTCTGTGGCTATTTCTTGTTCTTTGGCTGTAGCATGCCTGCTCTGATCTATAGGTACAATTGTTTGCTGTTTTGCTGGAGCCTGTCTGATCTGAGCTAGAGGAACAGTTGATAGCCCCCAAGGATTCTTTGGATCTCGTTTGGTAGCAGCGGGAGGCTGAGCTAAAGTTGGGGTCTTTGTGGATTTGGTGTGGTCTTTGGCCCTTGGAGGACGGACTGGCTTTGGTTTGGGAGTCTGAAATTCGGCCTGGGGAAGTGGCTGTTGGAGAGGAGGGAAGTCTTTGTCTAGCAAAGTCGGTTGGGCTCTCTGACGGGGCTTGGGAACTGGTTTTTTCTTGAGGACTGAACCCTGAATTTGGGTCTTCACTTTCTTCCTGGCCAGACATGCAAAGGCTGAAGCTGCATGTGGCCCTTGACAGTTTGCACACTTCAAGATCACTTCCTCCTCGTTTTCCCTCTTTGCCAGGCACAGCTGAGTGGAATGTGGACCCCCGCAGAGTGCGCACTTGGCCATTAAAACCTGGCACGCTCTTGCTATGTGCCCGAACTTTTGGCACCTGTAGCACCTTATCGGGTCGGGCACAAAAGGTTTCACTGGGTAAGTCCCTAGGAATCCTATTCTGAGGGACTCTGGGAGAGAGTCCCCTTCCCACACTATCTTCACTGCCTGAGTGGCTACTTTTGTGTCCACTTCCCTGTTGTAGCAAAAGAGTCTTTCTGCTAGCATAATTTCTGGGTAGTTGTCCAAAAGAAGAGTTACCGGCATGGCATAGGGCACTCTGCCTATCACCCCTGTATGTTGTTTCTTTTCTATTCCCTCTAGTTGGACAAATTGCACTACTTTCCCAGTCAAAGATTTCGTTTTTTGCAAAGTTTTTTCGGCCTCTGCCGTCTTTGGGAATATAAGATTTTGACCTTTTCTTGATCGTTTCCGTAAAATCTCTAAATTGGGATGGGCTATATTCAGCTGAACAAGGACCTCCATCTCGGAAGTCCACTCCTCCCCCATATCTATCACAAAAGGTGACACCTTGTCAGCATTGAACTCCAAGAGCTCCTCTAACATCTCTACCTCTTCGTCTAAATCTTCCTCCAAATGAGGGGTTTCTTTGTTACCAACAGATATGATTTCTTTGTTACCAGATTTAGAATGGTCAGGTGACCGTGAGCGGATTCTTTTAGGGGCAGGAGCCCCAACCTCCCCTTCCTCTAGCTCTAGATCACCCCCCTCTAAACCTGCTGCCTCCTGGGCCATAGCTTTTTTCCGTGCCTGCTTGGCTTTTTTCTTATGCTTTCTTTTCTCTTTTTGGGACATTTCCCATTTAAATGACCAGTCGTCATTCACCTCACCCATGGTCTTAGGCACCTGAACAAAAATAGGTGGCCTTTTGTTTGAACTTTTAGAAGAGACACTTTTGACTATTTTAACTTGGTTAACAAAATACTCCTGACTATGTATTGGAGACAATGGAGGCTGAATACCATCTGATAGAATATCCCCAAAAAAGGGGATATGCTTTTCGAGACCACTTGGGAGACCCTTACCAGGTGTGGTGTCTGTGGGCATAATACCCACAGGAATACACCACAAAACCCCAATGGGGAAAACCAAAAATCTTAACACTATATTTACAAAAAATAAAAACAAAAAGGATCCTGGTCACAACCAAAAAATGCCCGCATGGGCTTTGTCAAAAGACCAGATTGCCTTAAATCAAAAAGAATTCCTATATATATACTACCAAGACAAAGTGCTTTGGTGTCTCCACAGCTCTTTGTATTAGCCCTGTCAGTGAGACCTCCACCACCACTGACTGCTCTCTGCTGACTGAATGTGTCTGTCTAAGATGATGGCGGCTCTCCCAGAAGCCAGGTTTTGGCCGGCCTTATATACCCCTGTGGTGGGTGGTCGGTGCCGGTCCGTCTGTAACACAATTGCTCCAAAGCAATCAAAAAGCTGTCAAGGGATGTCAGGTGATATAACCCAATCAAGGTGCAAGGTGAAGGCCAGGCAGTGCAGTGGTCAAGCCACTCTCCCAGCATGGTTGTTACAACACTCTCCCAGCATATAGTAGTCTCTACACTCTCCCAGGATAGTAGTCTCTCTACACTCTCTCAGCAGAGTCATCATAGTAACTGTTACACAGCACACACAAATACCTTCAAATCTTCAGTACAGTGAAGGCAAAGGAATATTAGACAGACTACCATTAATCTATTCAATATATTACTGAGAATAAAGATGCACTAGTATGTGCTACATAATCATAATATTTAATATAATAGGCAATTTCTCAGACCATATGACCAAGTTTACCATAATGAATAATTTTTATATGAAAAACGTTTCTGGGATCTGTAACAGTTAGGTTAAAAAATAATAGTTGTGTTCAGGTAACATAGGTCGAAAAAAATAGGGTAGGTAGTGAGTTTATGTAGGATTATTTATGCTTTGACCAATATAGTTATTATAGTGATAATCAAAAAAGATAATTGTGATAGAAATTAGGGGAGTTCTTAGTTGTAGTTTGTTGTATTAGCTAGCTCTTCACTGTTAATCCGAATAGGTCTTATTTCGAATATTCATATTGTTCGTCACTGGTAGAGATTCATTCTAGGTAAAAGGGCTCATTCCTATACAAAGAACAAGCACTTGGCAAGAGGTAGTTTTATTATATCCATTGAGACATTCCAAAGATACAAGTAAATAGTCATTCCATCCATACAATGCATGCCATCCATCTCATAAGCTAACAACATCAATAACATTCCAACCAGGTATAGCTATGGTTAAGCTTCGCCCTTTGAGGTCTATAGTACCCAAGGGCTAGCGGGAGCGTCACCTCCCATCTACCTTTACAGGAGACCATTGGTAGAGTCTCCGTCGTGTCCCGTACTCCGTCCGTAAGGCTGAGCCTAAGCTATCCCGATCTTTACTATCACCTGCCCTAGTCGTTGTTACTGTCTTATCACTACCTATATTATCCAACTTGTTAGACTATTGCTCCCATGTGTTCTTCTTGAAGTCTATGTTGGTCTGCTAAGTCTCATATCCCTTATATAGCGCCAGCTATAGGCTTGGCGCTATACACAGGGATCCTAATACTCGTCCAAGTTCTCCCTCTATCAATCTCACATATTCCCATTCATACCTATACTACCTAATCCTATTCCTAATTCTTATACTAGAGCTATCGCGGGAAACTTGCCGGATGTTAACCGGGTCAACCTGTCTTACCTTATATAGCTGTAGTGCAGTATAAACCAAGCCCACTCAAACCTCAAAATATGTGTGTTCCTGAGTCAATCTTTGCTATTTAAAAAGGCATTTAAAGCAATATATCAAGTAGCAGTATACAACACGGTGTCAGAACTGAAGAATCTACATGCCCAGCAGTGATTTTGATGGCAGAAATCTGAAGATTGGTGAAGAATCAAGCAAGTTTGGTGACCAAAACAAACTGACAGTTGTGAGTAGAGATCTACCTACAAACCCCATTAGGAGTGAAAGCAGTGTGAAACTACATTGAAACCACAGTCTAGTAGTGAAAAGCAGTGACATTTTGTGAACATTGTTAGTGACTAGCAATACCGGATGGCTGTCAACAGTGTAAAACCACCTGAAATTCTCAAAATTGAAAGGGGAAATCCATCTCATTCATGGACAATCTGGAAAAGGAGGTTTGAAATCTACATTAAGGCTCCAGTACAGAACCAGATGAGAAGAAAGTAGGGCTCCTTCTAAACCACATAGGAGAGGAGGGGTTAGATATCTTTGACAGTTTCACCTTCTTGCCACAAGCACCAAATCCTATTGAGGGCCAACCACCTATCCCTGGGGAGGATCCAAACCACTATGAAACTGTAGTTAGGAAATACACAGAATATTTCGGGAAAAAGGATCCACAACTCATGTTACCGGAGAAATTCTAGTATCACCTCAAGAGGGAGCCATTGCAGACGCTGGAATCGTGGGTGCTTTCGATCAAAATGTTAGCGGCCAAAAAAGATTTCCACAACCGTACCTTGATCAAGCAGTAAGGGACAAACTGACGTTTGTGTGCATGGAGGAATCAGCAAAGTTGAAGCTGTATGACGTCAGTCCAGACTTAAAGCTAGATAGGGCGATCGAAATTTTGTACCAAAAGGAGACGACCCTTTATGAGCTCCAAGAGTCGAAGAGTGTGCATATTGATGTGGTTCAGAGTAGGGCCAAAAAGAAGGGTAATCCGTGTACTTAAGTCCAGAAAAAGGGGAAAACCAGCAAGCAGGGCGACAAGAAATTGTGTGGGTATTGCAGTGAAGATGACCCGAAGGGGAAGAAGAAGTGTCTCGCTGTGCGACACATATGTGAAAAATGTAAAATTAAAGGACATTACGCAAAGGTGTGCCGTACCTCATCTGCCCGTATCGCTAAAATCGTTGAGGGGGGACAGGACGATGACTCAGACGACGGAGGATCGCACGTATTCATTGGCAGCGTCACAAGCTGAATACACAAAGCATCATCCAAAACCACCTCGCAGGAGAAATCGATGACCGTGAGCGTAGGTTGGTACATAAAACTGAAGACGAACTCAGAAGTCCTACCATGGTACATCGACTCAGGTGCCGAAATATCTGTGACGCCGGAGACACTCTACAAGACGTCATACAGAGATATCCATCCTACAGGAAGGACACTCTTCGCCACTGGTGAAAATCCGCTGCACATACTGGGATGTGTTCGCATGAAGCTGGGTCGGGGAAACACTACTATCCTTGAAGATGTCTATGTAGTGCATGACGTAAAATCCCTGCTACTTGGACAGCCTGCGATAGAAAAACTGGGACTAATCCCTAACATTCCGGGAGCATACAGGATTAAAGCTGTGAACAGTGCGACACTGGAGTGTCCTAAATTGGACTCAACGGACGACATTATCAAGGCGTACCCAAAGCTCTTCACAGGACTCAGGAAGCTTAAGGGCGAACACACCATCTGACTTCGTGACAACGCTAAATAGTTCTGCCTCTACACTCTGCGCAGGGTGCCCTTGCCACTGATGAAGAAGGTTGAAGAGGAAATTGCAAAATTAGTGAAGTCAGGAGTCATCGAACCGGTGGACGAACCGACTGACTGGTGCGCCCCTATGGTGGTAGTTCCAAAACCGAACAGCAACGTGTGTCTGTGTGTGGACTTGACAAAACTCAACAAAGGTGTCCGGTGCGAGCTCTAAGTTATGAAAAAAGTAGAAGAGACCCTTGGGAGTATATCAAGTGGAAGAGTATTCTCCAAGCTAGACGTGAATTCTGGCTTCCACCAGGTGGTCCTGAAAGACAACAGCGCGAAGCTGATGACATTAAAGCTCACCCGAAAAGAAATGTTTCAATATTCAGATCGTCGGTTATAACAGTTCCTTGATATCTATTTTAATGTACCACATAGTGCTAATAACATTGCTTGGTTAAACAATAGCTTAATGTGAATTTTTGTATTTGTGAAGCCAGTCTCACACTTCAAGTGCGAGTCTTGCTGAGGCAAGTCTTGTGACATCATGGGAGGTACTGGTATTGCACTATAGCTAATGGACAAACTTACATAACATGTTAATAAAAAAAGTATGAGTCAAAGGATTATGTAACTTTCAGAATTCATGCATATATTCGAGTTTAACATGGAGATATTTTTTGCCCAATTTTTTCATTAGCTAGTTTTAGTTTTCTGAATTTTGAAAGATGACTCATGGTCATACACCAGTGAGGCCTAATGACTCCCCTTACGTCACAACCCATTGTTTATACTTGGGGTACACAAACAGAGGCGAACAGTCTGGCTATTATCATATTCTAATTCAGCCTATTTTTAGAACATAGACTTTAATAAGATATCTTTTGGTGTGCATATAACTAATTACATACAATTAGATCGTATTTTGATGTCCAAAATTGCCTTTTCGGGTCTCCTTTAATTACACCATTTGGGAGGTTCATGTTCAGGAGGCTACCCTACGGGATATCGGCGGCCCCTGAATATTTCCAGAAGACCATGGACAAAGAACTGACCGGCCTACAGGGAGGGTTGTGTCACATAGACAATATTGTGACATTCCTCAGTAGTTTGGGGTTCCTGATTTCTACGACGAGGGGAAGTGAGAGTTATTTGGGACTGGGTGGATCGGTCGGGAACTCGGTATCAGTCGTGGGGGGGGTTGGGCCTCGGGCGATCGGTCCTGAGACGTTCCGGGCATCGGGTACGGTGGACCGGAGTCTCTGTTGCCGAGGGGAGGGTCATTGAACAACTAATAGGGGTGAGCCTGGAGGAGGATAATGGGGTTGCTGGGCGGGCCGCTCATCAATCTACGCGTACTAGCCCTCTCGTAATCCCGTAGGGTGTCCAGCCAACGCTCTCCTAAAGGTCCGCCTGATGATTTCGGGCCTCCGTACTTGACCGGTTTTCCTATTTTGTGCCGCCTCTGAGGTGAATCCGGTCCTTCGTGCCATACTTTGGTCCCTCAGGCTCTCGATCAGTCATTCCTTTTTACTTCTTAATTACTTGTGAACTTTTTCTTAATTACCTTACTTTTTCGAGAACTACTTGTTATCCAATCATATTATGGGTCTTAACCCCTTCAAGGGCTATTCTAATGGAAGAAGACACATGTTAACACAAGGAGTACCAAGAAGGAACTGTTTATTCCGGGCCTCACTGCCCCCTTTTATACCCTAATACTCGGCTCTGATTGGCCAACTCAAGTCACGTGATCTTAGTGACGTCACATCCGGTTTACATTTTGTCTTAGCTTTTCGGGTTTCGGTCTTTTTGTCTTTCGGGCCCATACACAAAATACACTTTCACTGTATTATTCCATTACTTTTGGCATCTAACTTTGATACTGATGGATGGGCATTCATCACAATATCCTTGTGATCGGGAGGAACAAAGAGGAGCATGACAAGGGCCTGGAGAAAGTGCTGAACCGTCTCAAGGACAGCGGCCTAACTCTTAACTTTGATAAGTGCGTCTTCTCCACCTGCCGACTTCAATACTTAGGTCAGGTGATTGACAGTGACGGGATAAGGAGGGATCCAGCAAAGGTAAAGGCCATCGTCAAAATGCCCGAGCCGAAAGATGTCCCCGGCGTGCGACATTTTCTCAGCATACTGAACCAGCAGATGAAATTCCTATCCAACCTCGTAAAAATCACGAAACCAGACAGAGATCTCCTAAAGAAGGACTGTGAATGGACCTGGGATATCCTGCAGAAGGAGGCGTTCGAAAACCTCAAGCGTAAGCTAGCTTCCGACGAAGCCCTTGTGTTATACAACCCGACGAAGGAAACCATCGTTTCTGCAGATGCGAGCAGTTATGGCCTTTGGGCCGTGATTGGACAGCGCCAGGAAGATGGAAACCTAAAAGCAGTTGCGTACCCCGGCAGGTTGATGACCAAGACCGAGTGCAGGTACACACAAATTGAGAAGGAAGCGTTGGTGACCACATGGGCACTTGAACACTGGAGCAATCTCCTCATCGGCATGAAGTTTCACGTAGAGACTGACCATAAGCCACTTGTGCCACTCTTCTCAACCAAACTTATCAACGAACTCCCAGTAAGGATCCAGCCATCACAACTGAGGTTGATGAGGTTCGACTTTACCATCAGTCACGTGTCTGGAAAGGACCTGAGGACCTGACACCTTGTTGACGGCACCTCTCGCCGGAAGGTTTATACTGCACAACAGCTATATAAGGTAAGACAGGTTGACCCGGTTAACATCTGGCACGTTTTCCACCACTGTGTGGTGCTTTCACAACAGTAAATGCCATTCATCCCATGATGTCCTCCTAAACTGGATTCTTCATCTTACACATAATGTAATCATAAAGTTTCCTAACCGTCTCCAGATTGCACCTATGTCCCGTTCGTACCTGTGCGTACCTGTCAAGGGGTGAACTAACTCATTTACTATTGTTCCTGTGTGGGGGCACCACCATTTATGATAACCCTATACTATACCTAGCCACAAACAAGAGCGCCGCTCAGCGTTTTGCTACAACACCAGCTTAGTAGTTCAGAACGTGCTCCTGCCAAACATAGAGAGGTTACAATATCTGTCCTTAACACTAAAGAATATCATTATTCTTATTGCACTGTACTTAGTGCACTAGTTTTAATTTTATGCAATCTAGAAAATGAAGTTTTAAAAAAAGACAAAAACATATTACAACTTTCCTGTTTTTTCTCACAAAACCAAAACTAGGGCCTAAATAAAGAATCTGAGACACGGTTCCCTCTGAACAAATGTTATCGGCAATATTACTGAGTTTCAAAATTATAGAAATAATATTAAGTGAGAAATCTTGGTTCAAAAAATAAAAGTGATAAAGTTCAATTGTAATCATTTTTTTCTCAAATTTAATTCTATAAATGCAGATCCATGTCATTAGATAAAAAAAAAGAAGACCTTTTTAATGATATAATTATAACATGTTTGAATATCATCAGTGGCCCAGGAGATCTAGCAGTTTTAGTAAATATGCTGCTCATCACCGTAGTCTAACATTAAACAACATGTAGAGGATATTATGAAAATTAGTAAAGAGAAATTTGAAAACATCATATAGAGGTATTAAACAATATGAGGGTGTGTGGGACATTATGAAATGGTTAGAATTGAATTTTAAAAATCATTCAAAGGTATAAGATAACATCTAGGATGTGTGGGATATGAAATGAAAGAAATGTTTGTTTTTTTTTAAATTACGTAAAGGTATTAAACATGTATGGTGTGTGGGATATAATGAAATGGTAAAAAAATAATTCAAAAAAAATATGTAAAGGTAATGAACAATATATGTGACCCGATCCGACAAAATGAGTTGCAAGTCGCACACGGTCAATCTGAGATATGGGCCTCTGAAGTCAGAAATCGGCCCCACCATCGAAAATGACTTTTTTATATTTTCTTAATCTTTTATATCAGGAATATCATTTTTTCCCAAAATATTTTGATGAAATTAACATTCTAAGTGTGTTATAATAGCCCCCAAAAAGTCGTTCTTCTGCTTCAGTGAGTTAGAACAAAAGGCTCCTGAGACGCTGATTTTTATCAACTTTGCCGACGAAAAGCGCGCGACCTCCTCTAGCCAATCACATCGTCGGATTTTGAATTGGGATGGGGATGGACCAATCAGAAGGCGGATTGTGAAAGACGTCGACATCAACAATCATCGTCAAGGAGGTCACACTTAAAAGAGGAGTGGAACTAGTATTAAAACAGATTTATTAATATTTGGAGACAATAAAATTGAGGATCCTGTTATAGGATATGAGAATGATAAGAAGGACATCAGTGTGAACAGAGTCCTGAGAGTTAATTAGCCAAACTATGAGTACTCAGGTTGTGAAGGGCCATGTCCAAGAGGCAGGCGTAAGCCTCAACTGGGCAGAGTGGTGAGCCCCGTATGGGCCAGAGCATGACCACCGCGGGCGTATGGGATTTTTGCATAGTCTTGGACCACTTAATAGAAATGGTCAGGGCGTCATCCCTGGTGTTAACGTCCCCCCTCGTGAGCTGCCTAGTGGGATCAAAGGCTGCTGTAGTCTTTGGGAGTAGGTTGCTTTGTCGAAGGAAGGTGGTGAACATCCAAACGACAGCTAGGTGGATGTGCTCCAGTTGGGTGAGGCGATCCACCGCCTGGAGGGCCCGTATTATAACATCGGGTGTGGCAGGGAGTGCCGGGGCCGGAGTATGCCTGATTGAGATCGTTATAGCCCTCAGAGCGTTGACCACTGACTGCGAGAAGAGGGGTGTCCTATCAAGGCCGGCCATACTAAAGTAGGTCCTTATAGCACTCAGGTGATTGTTAATTGTAGTTGAGGCAAGGCCCTTATCCACCAGGTATTCTAGAAACCAGCAGATATGCAGGGTCGGTGAGTCATAGAGGAAGGCCGCCCGGGCACTGAAAAGTACGTAGTCCTTGACCGCCGATTCCCTATTAGCGCGCGTACCTGGGTGGTGGGCCTGTAGCTGTCTGGTCTGCGCACGTCGTGCCAGGGAATCCACATAAGGATCTAAAAGTAGAAAGAGGAGAAGACAAATGCTGAAGCTGTAGGGGTTATGTAAGAAAGGGCCTACTCCTTGACTATTTGGTCGGTCAGACACTTGTAGGCTGGAGTGGTCATGGCCCTACTAAGTGCGTCAGCCGTTACCATATGTTCACCAGGGATGTGGTTAAACTCTTAGGAGACTTGGTTTTTGGGCCGACAAGAACCAGAGGGCTCCCAATACCCGGTCATGGTAATATGATGGTTGTCCCTGAGTTTGCGCGGAAGTGTGTAGGAGTAGCACCACTGGCCGTCAGTGGTGCCCGCCCCCTGTAGACAGGCATCAGCCCATATCTTGCGGGTGTGCTTCCTTTGGGGTATTATTGCTTTGAAATAGCCCTATATGGCTATGGGTGAACCACCGTAACCACCCGGAGAAATGTCACTTTTGTAAAGTTCACAGCCTGAGAAAAGACTATTGTATAATGCTTGTGGCATAATAGTGTACAGGGATCCAGAATTGACTAACATCTTAATCAGCATACCTTGGATCTTAACATAGCAACGCGGACACTGACACGGTTTGTCATGCTTTGTAGTAGAATCTGCACTAAGCACATAGTCTTTGGAATCTGATTCAGTCTCTTCAAGCTGATGTACTTTCGCTTGGTCATTAGCGAAACAGGCCTTTGCGAAATAGTCCTTTTTTTTTACACTTGCGACAAGTTTGTCCGAGCGCAGGACACTTTTTGTTATTCACCTTATGTTTCTGTGAACTACATCGGTAGCAGAAATTGTCATTGTTCGCATCGTGTTTACTTTTTGGAGAATTGCCTGTAGGCTTTTTTTGCGCATCGATTTCCCATCTTTGATCACCCTTTCTAACCTAATTGCTGTAGCAACGGCTTTAGTGAAGTTCAGATTTTCTTCGGCTAAGAGTCTTTCGTGAATTTTTGGATTGTACAGCTTTTTGATAAGCTGGTTGCAAAGGGCATCATCTAAGAAGTTACCGAAACCACAGTTCGTAGCAAGTTCCCGAAGAGCAGCTATGTTCTCGCTTATGCTCTCACCCTGTAGTTGTGCACGTTTTCGGAACATGTAACGCTCAGCCCTTTAGTTTTTAGCTGGCTTGAACTCTTTCTCTAGCTTGAGAAGTGCTTTGGTGTAATCTGTGGTACCCTGTGGATAGGTGACATCGGGTAATTTGAAATACCGCTTTTGTCCTTCAGTGCCTAAACAGAAATAAGTCACGCGATGCAGAATTTTGTCATGCAGTGTAGGGATTTGTCAGACACTGTAGGGGACTTGTCACTCTGTAGTGTTGGCTGAGCAGCTGTACTTTCTACTCAGAAAAGTAGGCCTGTAGACCTGGGCTGTGTGTGGGAGTCAGAATGTTCATCCAATTTCACTAAAAATACTACCAGTGGTGCTCTGTAGAGCTCACCATACATGCACTCATCCCTGTTTATAAAGATGAATCGTCGCCAGTGTTGAAATACAGAGGATGCTGGTAGAAATGATAGCATTTATTTAGCTATGACATGCAGTTACTGTTCGCACGACAGATGCCACGTTGGAATGACCTACTTCTGGTTCCTACTCGCCGGGAACAAGCTAAGACCAAATTACTGTATTATCACTCAGATCGGCGAGGTAGGTAGACGCAACATATTGCTTACATTAGTCATAGACATACATAACATACCCAGCCAAGCTGCGACGTAACAGAAACGTTCTGCAACTATACTTTTTTAGCCAGTCAAGTTCTTACTAAGATGGCACGTAACAATTATGTTATTTATGGTTATGTTGAAACCTGACCAAATCAGAATGTTATTAGAACATTATTTTTGGGTGAGGTTAAGACGAATCCAAAACAGAATGTTATAAGAACATTCTGTTTAGGTTGAATAACATAACCAGAATGTTATGATAACGTCGCAGTGCAACGTCACAGCAGTACGTTGCAGCAACGTTATTGGGAGCCATCAAAATAACGTAACAAGAACCTATACAGAACTAAACAGAACATTGCTGCAACGTTATAATAACGTCACATGCTTGCCTGGGTAGATAGGACGCTTGTGTTGTTTCTAGGTTTTCCTTGTCTCCGCTCACTCTCCTGGCATAGCCAAAAGGATAGGTTTTTACCACACCTGCTTAGAGAGTGTGAGGTGTGAGGTGTGAGCATTTCACACCTTTTATGCCTACTATACATACCCTCTTCAACATCGAATTTCTATTATATCAAATAGCACTCTATTTAAATTCTGGGTTAATAGATACCAAAAACAACATATTTATATCAATTAGAAATAAATATGTTGACTAACTGAAATTGAAGAAAACTGAGAAAAATTGCAAATTTGTCAAAGTTTGGGAATTAATTTTGGGAAAACCACTAACCATACAGATTAATGGTATACCCCATTGAAGACGCCATAGTCTGTAGTATATGAAATAATTGGTTTCATAAACATGTTTCTGATTTTTGGTTGTGGAATTGCAATTTGGAAACTAAGGCAAACTTGGGTATTTTGGGGGGTAAAATTCACTAAAATATTTGTTGGCTTATGAAATCAAAACAGATTAGAAAACTGGCAAACATTTAGTGTTTTAAAATTTGGTAAAAGCATATATCTATTTTAATGGTATAATGAGTTTTAAAGCTATATCAAATTTGCAAACCAGGTTTTTACATCCCAGCCAAAGGATATGATGTTCTAATTACGTTCTAGCAACGTTCTGGATTGTTTCTTGTTACGTCACACTGTTAGGTTACAGCGATGTTCTTTTGATGACTCCCAATTACGTCGCTGCAACCAAATGTTGCGATGTCACATTGTGATGTTCTGATAACGTTCTTGTAACATTATTTATGAGGCTATAACTTAATAAGAATGTCACAATAACGTTCTGTTTAGGTGTGGTTGAGACCTCACTGAATAAGGATGTCACAATAACGTTCTGCTTAGGTTAGGGTGACGCCTAACCTAATCACATGGTCAAAGGAACATTCTGTTTAGGTAAGATTAAGACATAACATAATCAGAACGTTAAAATCATGTTCTGTTTAGGTGAGGTTGGGACCTCCCCTGAACATCACAATCACATTCCGTTTTAATTTGATCTTGACCTTACTTCACCAGAACATTGTGATAACATTCTGTTTTGGTTAGGTCTCAACCTCCCACAAAAATAATGTAAATGTTACATCACATTTTAGTAAGTAACTGACAAACCAAAAAGGCATGGTCGCATAACGTGACCGTTACGTCACACCTTGGCTGGGATCCCAAGATTTCCTACCCATGGCCAGTCAACAACCCTGAGCCTTGACAAAGGGGTAAAATCCTCCATGTTTGGGAATTAACTTTGAGAAAACCACAAATCATACAGATTAATGCTATACCCCATTGAAAACACCATAGTCTGTAGTGTATAGAATAATTGGTTTCATGAACATGTTTCTGACCTTTTGGTTGTGGAATTGTAATTTGGAAATCAAAGGTAAAATTGGGTATTTTGGGGGGGTAAACTTCATGAGAATATTTGTTGGCTTATGAAAGCCAAACAAAAAAGTCGCACAATTTGATGCCTCTGTCGCATTTTTGTGCGACAGTGCGACAGGATGCCCACCCCTGCAATGGTCTCTGGCACAGGTAGACGGGAGGTGACTCTCTCAACAGTGACGGAGCATATATACCTTACAAAAGGGGAAGCTTAACCATAGCTATACCTGGTTGGAATGTTACTGATGTGTTAGAATTGTGAGATGAATGGCATGTACTGTATGGATGAAAGAACTATATACCTGTATCTTCAGAATACTTATATGGATATAATAAACTTACCTCTTGCCAAACGCGTGCTCTTTGTATAGGTTTGAGCCCCTTTACTTAGAATCTCTACCACTAAGGAACGAACTATGATTCAGGATAACGATCTACCTGGACTAAGCTAGCTACTTCAATGATTAATCACGAAGAACTCCCCTTTACTTCAATATAACAAACGTTTATTAATATCTTCGAGTAAATGAAACATAAATGATAAATGATAAAACATCACGCTGTCGAGTAACAATGAGACGACCCGGTATGGAATACTATCAGATACGAACTTTAATAACGAAACATCCTTGGAATTAACTAAAGACAAATAACCTCAGTCTAGCTCAAAATTACTATTTGAACAATTTTGACGCAAAACGGCTTCAAAAATAAGAAATTGTGCAGAATTTACCTGTTTTATTAGAGATAGATATCTAATGATATAAGTAGTATCAAATATATCAAAAGTCTAAATCAGGTTTTTGCCTAGAGGATTTACTACTCTTGGCCACTCAGTATCTTGCAAGCCATAAAAAGGGGACAAAATTATCAATGTTTGGGAATCAATTTTGAGAAAACCACTGATCATGTGGACAAGTTCTATATATCTCATTAGAAACGCCATAACCTGTACCATATGGAATAATGGGTCTCAAGAACTTTTATTTAATTTCTGATTTTGAAATTTGGACTTGAAAAATATAGAGAAAGGCTAGGAAATACAAATATTATGCAAAATTATTATTAACCCTTTCAATATAATGAAATATGTGAGGGCTATTTTCTATTTCAGTCGTTTTTGTGATTAACCCTTTGCTGACGGCACCAAAACGGATTTTGTCAAAGAGAAAGATCATAGATCAAGGTCAGGAAAGGGTTAATCGCTGCATTCTTTGCATACCTCCCATGAAGTGAATAATGGGAACACTACACTCCAAAAAAAGGAAAATTCCCATTTTTCATGGTAATATACTTTTTTTTTTTTTTTTTTTATTTCTGAAATAATCTTCAGGGTAGAATATACAATATTCTATGTTACCAAATTCATGAAAAAAAACAATTAAGTCTCGAAAAATCACATCTGATATACTCAAGTTCCAAGTCTATACAAATGTTTTTCACTATTTCAGATGATTTTAACAACTTTGGTCCATCGTTTCTTTTCGTTTCTGCGTGCATTTGTCCCGGATTGCCGGGCCGCTTCACACATCAGGGTTTTCAGCACTGTATGTTTTGTATGGTAGTATGGTTTGTATGGTTTGTATGGTGAGCTATTCCCTTCTGTGGAGCTATGCTTGAGGAGAAACCTGCCACCGGGTTCTATACCCTACTCATTTCGAAGAGTGGCAAGGGGTCTTTTATATGCAATGTCCCATAGGAAGGGCATTACATACAACAGCTGTTGGCTATGGTAGGCCTTTGAAGACCCAGGCGTTGTGCACTGGGGTAATCCAGGAATTAAGAAAATAGGGAATCAAAACTCTAAAACATGCAATCTTATTGGCAGCCATCTTGAATATGAATCAAAATGGCTACTTTATGTCCATTTTCCAGAAAGAAAGGGCAGGATTAATGCAACAGAAATCTAAAGAAAAGGATGGGGGTGGATGCCTAAAATCAACATGGCGACAGGGGCATTTCTTAAATTCGACAGGGCGACATAGCTGTTTCTTAAAATCGACAGGCGACTTCGCAATTTAGTGACAAATGACATTGCCCTTTTCTTAAATTTGACATGGGACAGGAGCCTTAAAAGGATAGTGACAGGGGACATGGTTATTTCTTAAATTTGACATGGGACAGGCCTCTAAAGTCAAGTATAATGACAGGCGATACGGCCGTTTTTTAAATTCGACACGGTGCACAAAGGTAGAGATTAACTCATTTACTTTGCGCATGATAATTGAAATAGTGTAAAGGTCACCAGTTGAATACAAGAGGATAATAAGAATTCTTCTAAATTACTTAGCTTATGACAATACCTAGTATAAATATGGCAGGTGCCGCTGGTAGGTGTAAATATACCTGATGACAATGCTCAGCGGGGTACACCTCCCAACAGGCGTCGATGCCTGGGGTAAAAATCAATACCAGACTGCTATAAGAGCGGGAACGCAGTGTAAGAGAGAGAGAGAAATCATTAACGTTTGGACAATACGGATCGAGAGATTCGAGGGGTTTTAGATAGCTACGCAACCACAGGGACATCTGGTGACTTACACGGTACTACAGCACTACGGCTGAAGGTGAGACTAGGCGGACTCTGAGGAGGAAGCTTAAGCCCCGTAACCACTAGGCGATTTTACCGGCGACTGGCGATGGGCAACAGCAGAATTAGTGGTAAAATCGTCACCAATTCAGATCACATGTTATTATCTAACATTTAAATGTTACATACTAACATTTGATCTGAATTGGTAATGATATGACCAGTGATTCTGCTGTTGCCCATCGCCAGTCGCCGGTAAAATCGCCTAGTGGGTACGGGGCTTTACTCTACTCTGAATTGGAATTATAACACCTAGGAACTTATCTCCATCACTGGCAATTGTACGCATCGCCGTATCCACCAATAAACTTACCCTACTGCCAAGCGTTGTTCATGTTATGGATTGAGTGCCCATCTCGTGGACTTACTTACCACTCGACTAGCACCCATTAGGAATAGTATTAATGACAGTGATTATCTCGGACAATGCACTATAACTATAATTAACCATAAACAATAAAATAGCGTTCAACGGGACAGGGGACCCCCCCATCTACACCCCAAAAGGGGAATTCGAATTTTTTTAAGAAATTAAGATTATACTGAGCAAGCGGGTTCAACTCTCTGCCGCGGGAGGCGCCGGAAGTTGGTAACGGATTCTGGCTGGCTCACTCGCCGAAGACGTTTTGTCATTGATGCGCGGAAGAGAATAGCAGCCCCCCCGGCGCAGAAGAGTTGAACCCGCCTGCTCCGTATAGTAAAGATGCGCGGGAACAGCTCCGGTTCCGCCTATAAACCCTCCACCTCCAGCCGGGGGCGCCACTAGCATCCTGTGACGTCACCCGCCTGTGACGTCACAGCCCAACGGCTTGGAACCCATTGATCTCGGCGCTCCCGCAGCTGTCACTTCAAGTTTGAAAGACCGTGACCCTTTTTCGCTGTAAAATGTCTGGTGGAAAGAAGAAGAAGAGCTCAAAGAAGAGTATTACGAGCAGGAAAGCTCCCAAGTATGTTATTCCGCCATTTACGCCTGTTGTCACGCTTTCGGCGTCGAGCAAGACTGTTGATCCGGTCGTTCCGACCACAGATGATGACGCCGTTGCCAGGGCCGCATCAGCGGTGCGGCCTACCCCATTTGCCTCAGGGTCTTCGGCTCAGTCATTAGAGGAGCGTATTGACGCACGGATGTCCAAGATGGAGACTACCTTGAGATCAACCTTATCCATGTTATCGTCTTCTTCTCAAGTTTCCACGGCTGCTCAAGTTCAACCTCAAGTTCAGACTACGCCTCCGCCCCCGGCCCCGGCTGCTCCGGTCGACCCGGTGGCCGTCTTGCCGGAGTCCCCTTCCAGGGCAAGCCGTAAACACTCAACTAGGTCACGCGGTGTGCCCGTCGGCTCAGCTGATCGTAACCCCCGACTTTTCAACGCGGACGATTACGATTCATCTTCGTCGTCAGAGTCAAGCTCTGATGATAATTCCAAGGAGCGACCACGTAGAAAGTCTAACAAAAAGAAAGGCAAGTACGATTCATCCAGGTATTTGAAGGACGGAGACAAGCTGTCTTCATACGAACGATTAGTTCTGGTGAACGCCAAAATGGCGAAGAAGCTCTACAAAAAGGGCCGCAATATCTCTGGTTTGCTGGATCATATCATACTTGTAGCGGAGAAAGCTGACACCAAGGTTTTTACCAGTGATGCCTTATGTAAATACGACGAGTCCGTTAAAGAAATGGCCAGTGAATCAGGCCTAAAGGCCTTCGGCAAAGTGGATCCGTGTCTGATAGTGAAGCACTTGTCCTATGACGGGACGACTGTCGCCGAGAGGGCTCGTCGGACTGACGCCCCCAGAAGATCTTCTAAGACCTCGCGGTTCTACGCCTGCTTCAAATTCAATTCCCCCTCCGGCTGCAAGGGCGAATGTGGCTATCGCCATATCTGTTCAGCCTGTGGGGTCCACGGCCATGTGAGTGCAGACTGCACCCAGAAGAAGTCCAGTGGATCCGCTCCTTCCCATAAATGAAGCCATGATGTCAGCGTTCCTGCTACTGCAGCGGCGGTTGTTCCTAACTTAATCAACAGTCCCTCCCATGAGGACAATGATAGAACATCCGATTGCCCTCCCATCGGCGATCTTCACTCCGCCCATTCAAGTTCCTTTGATGCTTGCCCTGCTACTCCTCCCCGCAGTGATGCTGACTACGCTTCTATCACTACTTCAACTGTTAAAATTGATTTGGCCGGCGCTACTGGCCTTACCTGCCCAGGCAGAACCTTGTTATTTCACACACCCTCCTTCAGTGATATAATTCCCATCGCAGTATATGATGACTGTGTTAAGGGTGTTTGTGAATGTGTTCATTTTGTAGGCCCTGTTCCTACTCAGCTCCTCCCGTGTCGGGCAGCTCCTTACTTGTTCGGCCCCTCAGCCCTCAGTACCCTAGATGATTCAGACTGCATCTCCCTGTGGCGGGGCCTGGTGAATGGCTTCAAAATTGTGGACGACAACTGTCCCTCGTCCTACATTTGTGATAATTACGATTCTATTTTGAGCGATCAATTTCAGGACGAAATGATCAATTTAAGGACGAACTATCCGCCAAGAAAGTCTCCAAGGCTGGATCTCTTCCCAGTTGCATTCATTCTCTGGGAGCAGTGCTCAAATCGGACGGCAAGCTCCGCCCTATAACCGATTGTTCCAGGCCTGAGGGCATTGCTATTAATAACTTCATGTTGACCACCTTCCACACTTTTACCTACAACTCCGTGGATACAGCTGTCCAGCTTTTAAACCCTGGTGACTTCATGTCCCTCATAGACATTTCTTCCGCTTACCGGTCGGTCAACATTCACCCGGATCATACCACGTTCCAAGGCCTGTCCTCGGACTTTGGAGACGGCCCTGAGTTGCTTGTGGATAACCGCCTGTGCTTTGGCCTTCGCTGTGCTCCAAACATTTTTGATTCCTTGTCCAACTTTATAGTCATGATCGCTCACTCTAAAGGAGTCCACAGGCTAGTAAATTACTTAGATGACTTCCTGGTGATCGCGGATTCGGAGGAATCCTGCTTGAGAGACCGTGACATCGTAATTTCTATCATCCAGTCCTTGGGCTTCCTAGTGTCATGGAGGAAGGTCACGTCTCCCAGCACCTGTGCAACTTTTCTCGGTATCACCATTGACTCAGTGAACTTTGAGCTCTCCCTCCCCATGGATAAAGTGGAGAAACTCAAACACATGATCTCCTCAACCCTAGCCAAAGGCTCCGCGGTGAAGAAAGACTTGGAGCAAATCGGCGGTATGGTCTCGTATTGCTCGTACGTAATAAGGGGCGGCCGCACCTTCAGCCGCAGGATATTCGATCTCGCAGCCTCTTACACTCGCAGATCAAAAACAATCCCCCTGGATGACTCGATTAAATCGGATCTCCACTGGTGGCTGTCCTTTTGCAACACTTTCAACGGTCGGGCACTTATCATCAGAGATCTACACCCGATTCCCATGTATTCGGACTCCTCCTTTTTAGGCTTCGGAGCCTGGTTAGGCCGCGACTGGATCTATGGTTGTTGGCACCCTGAGCACCTACCCCACCCTGGTATTCAAGGCTGCTCTCACATTGCTGACCCCCCTGTCATGGTTTCGATGCCTCGTAATATCAATGTCTGTGAACTCTGGCCCGTGGTGGTTGGCCTTCACCGCTGGGCCCCCGCCTTCAAGAATTCCTATCTCCATGTATTCACTGATAACATGCAGGTGCTAGCGATGCTTACCACTGGGAGGAGCGCCAACAAAATTTGCATGGGTTGGCTTCGAGAAATCTTCTGGCTCTGCTTCATCCACAACCTAGATATCAAGGCCTCTTACATCAGATCGGCAGACAACAATCTGGCGGACGCCTTATCCCGTATCCCCTACACTGGACAACTAGACCGCTGCTGTGCCCTACTCACTGATCTCAACATGTGTTGCTCTCTCCCTGACAGATCCTCGGATTCGACGCCTCCTTCGCCGCCAACGACATCTCCAGGATTCGGCATGGGCCCCCGCTACCAGGAGGTCCAAGAACACTCAACTGCGGTGCTACCTACACTTCTGCCGGGACTACAATCTACCACCATTCCCATGCTCACCCGAGCAGGCCCGCATCTACGCCACCTTCCTCAGCGGCCTGATGGCCCCATCGTCGGTGGCCAACTACCTGTCGGCGCTGTGGACCCACCACAGGCTTCAGGGCCTGCCTGTCCACTCATCGGACTTCCGCCTTCAGCAAACCATTCGAGGGATTAAGCGTCTCGGTGCTTCTCATCGCCTGGGTCGTTACCCGTTGTGTGTGGAGGACTTATATTCCATGTACGATGTGGTCAACACATTACTCCCCCTAGATTTTACTTTCTGGGCCGCTCTGGTCCTGGCCTTCCGATCCCTCCTACGGAAGTCACATTACACCTTATCTCCACACATGCTCCGCTGGAAAGACATCAGCCTTTATCCATCACACTTAACGATCCGGGTGCCTTCGTCAAAGACTGACCAGTTCTCAACACATTCACACAGGATCTTAATTAACTCTTCCCCGGGCTCCCCACTTTGCCCAGTATTCTGGCTATCAGAATTATCCAGAGTTCAAAACCTCTCGGAGCACGACTACCTCATCCGGATTCCTTCCCCTTCCGGCTTAGTACCCTTGACCTACTCAGTCTTCAATCGTCGCCTGAAAGAAGTAGCTTCGGCCATTGGCCTTGACCAGACTGCTGTTAGTTCCCATTCACTGCGCCATGGCGGAGCCTCCCTTATGTCATCTTTAGGCTGTGACTTAATTGATATTCGAGCCCGGGGTGGCTGGGCCTCTTCGTCAGTTTTTGACTATTTACATCACTCAGATAGTGCACTTCTACAAAAGGACTGACCTATATCTAAATTATTATCTGATATTTATCGTTGAACTCAGAATATGTGGTTGGGTGGTTTGGCCTATCTTGGTCTACCTGTTTCGCCAACCTCATCTTCTCTCTCATTATTCACCGTTATTGCAACTATTATTAGCAGTACCACACGCGACGTGCGACAGCGCTAGATACTGGACGTCATGAATTAAAACAATGAGCACCAGATCACTTCATGCAGCCAAAATACCACAAAAATAATTTTAATTTGCACTTATAATACATCAAATTAAAGCTGAAAATGTCAGGAACACGACCATGTAGGTTTCACTGCTTTCCCATCAATACAATGGACGTGAGCACGATGGATTTATGACGCGGTTTCAGAGTTTAGGGGCAATTACCTAAATTAAGAAACGGTATGTAATTTTGACTGCCATTGTAATGCGTGCCTGTGGGATATGCTCTGTGGCATTTTCTGAAGATGCTTTGAAAATGTAATCTATAGTTAACACTGAAAAGGAAAATATTTCCATTTTATAGATATATTTTATTTTCAATTTGTGTGCAGTTTTCAGGGTTACACAGTGTTAGTAACTATTCTGTCCAGTTATTTTCGTCGCTGTGAAAAAATGGGCCGATTCTATTCGCACATCTAAGAAAGATCACACATCCAAAAAATCACACATCCAAAAAATCACACATCCGGGGGGCCATGCGCGATGATTGTAAACCCAATTTTGTTTGACAAATCATCACGTGTGGGTTGCAAATCATCGCGCGTGGGTTGCAAATCATCGCGCGTGGGTTGCAAATCATCGCGCGAGGCACCCTGTGGATGTGTAGGTAACCCACGCGTGATGATCCCCGTCATTACGCGTGGGTTCCCGTGGATGTGTAGGTAACCCACGCGCGATGATTCCCGTCATCGCGCGAGGATTACCGTGGATGTGTAGGTAACCCACGCGCGATGATTCCCGTCATCGCGCGAGGATTACCGTGGATGTGTAGGTAACCCACGCGCTATGATTTCCGTCATTACGCGAGGATTCCCGTGGATGTGTAGATGTGTGAATAGATGGCATGAAATCATCGCGCATGGGACTGAAATCATCGCGCATGGGGCTGAAATCATCGCGCATGGGGCTGGAATCATCGCGCGAGGCTACCCGTGGATGTGTAGGTAACCCACGCGCGATGATTCCCGTCATTGCGTGGCTTTCCCGTGGATGTGTAGATGTGCGAATAGACGGTACCGAAAAAAGACGTCCGCGCTTAACTTTTAGATAATATTGGCATGTAAAGCATTTAATTCTCTTTAATTTGATATAATATAAAGCCATTACGTGGACCCTTTCATCCGCGGGTTTCGTTTGACAAACGTGTGTGCGGTGCGAAAAAGGGCTGCCCCGCCCGGGAACCGAACCCGGGCCTCTCATGCATCGTGCGGGCGCTCTACCACTAGGCCACAGCGACCTAAACAAGCGTGGTAGTAATGCTCCGTCTTTATATAGGAGGCCAAAGATAGCACTAGTCCACCACAAGTGACGTCCAGTGGCCTAAATAACTGACATGACGGGTCAAAGTAATTAACAGTAGGATAAAAAGGGGTAGGGGGAATCTTATGTCACGCACCTGCACTTAAGTATCTATTTCCTATGTTAAAATTCAAAAGAGCTGCATGTGCAGTGTTGTCGGGGGCAGCTCTTGCAATACCTAAATGGATTTTCCCCATAGACTAACTAACAGAATTTCGAATATGAATCTTATTTAATGGTTTTATCATTTTGCCTTTAACTTTTACTTAATTTCAGATTTTACATTCGTTTCAACACGGCTTTATTTGTAATGAAAGTGCGTGAATATATGAAAATATGCATTTTATTCCTGAAAATAAAATCAATGTTGTTTTTCAAGGACTATTCAAGGTGAAAATATCACTTTGCAGGGCCCCGTAGCCCGGGGGGGGGGGGGGGGGGTGTTCGGGGGGTTCGTACGAACCCCCCTTGGAGGATATTTTCTCTAATTTTTAATGTAAAAAAATTACAATAAATCCAAAAAATATGTATTTCTTCAAAAAACGACCCCTCCCCCTGGAAAAAAACAAACTGCTACTCAAAAAACGAACCCCTCCTCTGAGAAATGCTACGGGCCTGCTTTGAGTGGTATTGTTACACCCATTTACTGTTGCTGTATCACACAGTTGACTGTCTCATATACATAATAACTCTGCTTATTACATTTTCATTATTTTCCAAATTAAATTCATTTTTTAAAGAATTCTTGATAACATAAGTATCTTTCCCTTTCATTTTCCAAATATGAACTATGTCAAGTAAGAAATCGAAATTAATTAGAGGAAAATATGATTATTACCAATTAATCTTTTACCCAGAATTTGTGATTTTCTCAAGCATAAAGCATAACATAACAAAAAGATTGTTTTCACATATCCATTTGGAAAATGCCATTGACGTTATATATTTTGCTAAAAGAAAATTCAATTTTTTTTCCAGGGAAATGAACTCACTATTCAAAATATTTTTTCTCTCGATTTGTATTCAATTATTTCATACCCTCGTATAAAAAATATAGGCCTATGTCTAGATAATGTGCGATACAATGCTTAAATGTGTGATATAACAACATAGATCTACCATTGGTTCTAATCAATAAATCTTTCATATTACTTATAAAATCACCATTTCTATGGATGCACGTTGATATTTAGGCCCTACCATTTGTTTATCATAGTTTATTTATCTGTCTTGCATTAACTGTTGTTGTTATATCGCACATTAGATGTGTGATACAATCCACTTTCCCCCAACATCGCGCATTAATAGGCCTATTTAATGCAGCCAGAGTTGTGGTGGCCCGGGGACAGAGGATTATTGACATGACTTCTCGCTTTGCTGATGGGCTGGCTGGGGAGTGGAGGGGCTGACGACTAACATGACTTCTCAGACTTTGGTGAGTGGCTGGCAGAGGTGTGAGAAGGTCGGGCCCAGGGGCAGATCCAGAGGGGTGGTCCAGGTGTTCCTGACCCCCTCCTTTTGGTCGACCCCTAAACTAGGGAAAGAGGGGCAAATGTGTGTGTGTGAATACATGCATTTTTAGTACTTAGTCTATATGCTGACCCCCTCGTTTTGGAAATCCTAGATCTGGCTCTGTCAGGGGTTGATTAAGAAGACTTTCCACAAATGGCTTGGGCCAAGAGGGGTGTATGTGGGTACAGTGGTCATATAATATTCCGTTCTGACCAAAAAGTGGTCTTTAATTTAGGTGGTCTTCTTATTGAGGTGGTCGTTAAGTGGGTCTCTACTGTACTTCAACATTTTCCAGTTTTTCATTTTAAAATACCAACGAGAAGTTAATTGAATAATGAATAGGCTTTTGAAAATTTATGTGCAAGGAACCCTTTAAGAATAAAGGGAATCAAATTACTAAACTGATTAAGGGAGTCCCCACCAATGGCTGCAGTTCTATATAGATATAACTAGGGACTCCCAAAAATGAGTTAGAAGTTGAATACGAGTCTACATATGTTGATACTTTTCATTGATATCCCTCCTGCTCATCCTGATAGGATGTGCAAGCACATGGGATATAATATCTCATAAAATTGTACAAAAAATAATTATTGAAGTTTATCGAAATATCAAAACAGGCTCATGTCACACACCCTATATATATGAGAAAATGTGTTTCTCCCGATAACTGAAAAATTCAAGATCTTTTAAAGATACATCACTGTTTATTTAAACCATTTTGGTGAATTTTCAACATTTTTCATGTTTTCATATATTTGTCTTTATCATGAGGCAATTAACAAAAAATGCATGATATACCACTCTACAACCCTGTTTTACCCTATAGAACACCAGATCGCATCCGGTGGTCTAAATATTGCAGAATCAATCTAATTTACCCCTTAAGGATAGACAACACCTCAGAGTGGCTTCATTTGCGAGAATAAAGAATTTTCAGCACTCAGGAAGGCTAGAACAGCATATTAGATATCAAATGAAAGGGTACATTTTTCTCTATCTTTTGGAACCTAATATGATACCAATACTTCAAAATTCGAGACATTTTCTGCTAAAAACACATTTTTTTACTTTTATTTTTTGAACAAAGATATCTCGGTAACCACTCAATGGATTCTAATGAAATTTCTTGGACATGCCTATGATGATCCAATGGAGGGAAGCGTGTCTCAGATTTTTTAATAAGGTCCTAGTTTTTGTTTTATGTGAAGAAACGGGAAACTTTTTATTATTTCTTTACAATTAAATTTCAAAAATTTCTTAAACAAAAACTAAAGCCGTAATAAAAAAATTGAGACATGGTTCCCTCCAACAGAATGTTTTCTAGCTGTACTTAAAGTTTCATGCATTTAGGTTTAGTAGTAAGGGAGATATCCTTGTTCAAAAAATAAAAGTTAAAAATGCATGTTTTGAATTCCCAGTAGCCCTACTCAGCCATGCCACAACGCATTATAATATGGTTTATATGAACATACATGGTCATATAAGATCATTCCATTGGCATAGGTAATACAAAGATTATATAGGAAATGAATAGCATACAGCCAACTAAATAGAGCAACGCGCATTCGCCCCTGAGAGGTGTTGTCTATCCTTAAAAATCTTTGCTCCCGGGGATCGTTTCTCTAGGTGTTCCCCAAGGCCTGGCACACCCACCACTCCCTTAAGGGGCCCCAACCTAGGGTGGACCAATGTTTGTATTGATGGTCAGCCAATGGTATGTGGTGTTTATTAATTGGCCACTGATAGTGGGCAATAATTTTGTGATGGTAAAGGGGATAACAATGTGTACAGACCTAGAATATACAAATCAGGCCCACAGCTTACCACCACTCACACCTCCCATAACAGCTCAGTTCGCACCTCTATTGTCTGGGAGCCCACTGGTCAGTTGTTAGAGGCCACTGGCCACCTGTTGGTGCAATACTCATTGTTGAAAAAATGAAGTAATTATTCCATTGTGCTCTTAACCCTTTAGACCCCAATCCGGCCATAGCCGCCCGTGGGTAGTTTCCCCAATCCGGCCGTAGCCGCCCGGAAAAACGGAAATTCCCCTTAATTTTTCCAAATTTTCCCAAAGTGTAAAGGTTTATGACTATTCAACATACAAAAATGACCAATATATCGTTTTAAAGCTTATTTAATTTCCTTGACAATGCTATGAACATCATTGCTATGACGTTCATTGAAATGAGTTGATCATCCTCTGAGTTTCCCCAATTCAAAGAGGTTTAGGGAATTCCGGAGGGAAATCCATGGAAATCCTGGGGAAATCAAGCAATTCAAGAATGCAATGTGTGGGGTCTAAAGGCCCGTCTATAGACGGCCTGGGGGACAACAGGGGGTGTGCTAAGCCCTCATATAGACGGCCTGAGGGAGCAAAGGGTTAAATATATCAAATTAAAGCGAGAAACATCAGGAATATGAAAAGGCCTATAGAGTCTAGATCTAAAGGAATCAAGGCTCTCCTATTTACAGGCCTCAGGGACGTTTTTCTCTATTTATCACATCAGAAATGTGCGTTTATAACTGAAGATAGCCTTTTCTTTAATATTTTTTAGGCAAAATATAAATTAGAAATGCACAATGATGGATTATAACAAGGACAACTTTAAGATCGTTACCCTACAAGGACAACTTTGTTGAGATGATCTTTTTTGCAAAATGCCTATATCTTCTTTTCTGCTGTGGCCCATTGCATAATGAGTTTGTTAACAGAAATCGATTAAACAACGAAACTTTTCGTTGTTACTTTTTTCGTAACAACGACCGTTTTGACACAACTTTTTTTTATACATTTAGAATGCCCTGAATGAGCTGATTACTGATTTTTTCTTCTAATTTTTTCCCTTCATATATCAATTTACAGAATTTAATTTCATCCAGTAGAAAGAGAGATATTAGGATTTTCATAACCAAAAAAAATTCTTTGTTAGGCAAACGATCCTTATGCTATCTTGAGTTGATCTTAAGTTGATCCTAACTGCATCAAATGGAATTCTGTAAATTGATGCTAAAAGGGGCACAGTAGGACTAGTTCCTGTAAAGATTACAGGTTATTTACAGCATTCTAAATAGTTTTATTTTGAGGGTGAAGACATGCAAAAAAACACGCATAACAGCCATCAAATTAACAAGGAAAGGTTTCCTTGTTACTGTGATGAATTCGTTATAATGTATGTATTGACACAAGCGATCAGACAAAGAAAGAATGTATAAGTATTAAAAAATGACAGAGCAATAAGGTTTAATGTCTTATCAGAGTTAAATAATATAATTTGCACATGCCATTGTAGTGTTATGTTGACATGACTGGGTAATCTTCCCACATTATTCTGAGTCCCGTTCACCCGCATGCATGAGGCAACACTTCGAGACCTACGCATTCCCATTCATTCCCCCATGTCAGGTCTCCATCCTTGCAACCTGACCCGGTTCCCAGATTGGGGGCTTGTGTCTTTTCCTCATTACCCAGAAAAATACACATTTAATTAATGGCTAATATTATAAAGTACAACCTTTATCATTCTTACATCTAAATTTAATTACATTTGTCTTCATTAGATTGACCATGCCAGACAGTATAGGCCCTAGCTGTACTCCTATACAAAATCTTGGAAAGATTGAGGGAGAATCAAATGGAGAGGCCTGATTAAGGTCAATCTGGGCATTTGCTCTGTTAATTTGACCTAATTAGCCTCATTTGTATATTCAAAATGGCTGCCCTAATTCCACTGGTACTCAGATAGGCTCTATCATTGGATTGACCATGCCAAACAGTATAGCTGTGCTCCTATACAAAATATTGGGAAGATCGAGCGAGAATCAAATGGAGAGGCCTGATTAAGGTCAATCTGGGCATTTCCTCCGTTAATTTGACCTAATTAGCCTCATTTGCATATTCAAAATGGCCGCCATAATTCCTCTGATACTTGAATAGACTAATTCATTGGACTCACCATGCCAGACTGAGCTCCCATACCAAATTTGGTGAAAATTGGTTAAGAATTGATAGAATCAGGTTTATTAAGGGAAATTTGTTCTTTTATAGAATCAATTTTTTCTACTGTATCAAATATTATGATTAAATACCATTGTTGATATGCCATTATATATATCAGATAATCTAGTAATTTGACATATTGGGGAAAGGATATTTAACTGTAACTCTAGCATCTGTCAACCGATTTTAAAAATTTAAAAAGCGAATAAATTCTGATGATCTCATCAATCAGACTGTCTAAGGGAGTTGGTCATTGACTGAAATATAAAAAATCATGTGGTATTGCTACTATTATTCACCTCGTTATTATCCACCTCCCCCAGTACAGGAGGGGGGGACCAGGGTGTTATGCGCGGGAACAGCTCCGGTTCCGCCTATAAACCCTCCACCTCCAGCCAGGGGGCGTCACTAGCATCCTGTGACGTCACCCGCCTGTGACGTCACAGCCCAACGGCTTGGAACCCATTGATCTCGGCGCTCCCGCAGCTGTCACTTCAAGTTTTACTGTTTTCTTGTGATTAAATAAGGACTATCTTGGTCTACCTGTTTCGCCAACCTCATCTTCTCTCTCATTATTCACCGTTATTGCAACTATTATTCACCTCGTTATTATCCACCTCCCCCAGTACAGGAGGGGGGGACCAGGGTGTTATAGTGTCAAATACATTGATGAAACAAAAAATATTTATCATAAAACAGGTTTTTACATCTAAATTTCATGAAAAGAGGGTGCCTTGTCATTTGAAATGTTAAAATTGCTAAAGGTAAGGCTCATCAAACTTCAAAGCATCATAAAATTAAAATTTGGCTATTCCTGAATGAAATCGATATGCTGGTAGTATTTACACATCATCTACTATAAAATTATGTTACGTATACCGTACCTCTATAGGCCTCTATGCATTAGTCCAATAAACTTACTTACTTACTAGAATCTCACAATATGAAAGTGAAAAATCTATTACACATTTCTCTCATTAAAACCCACTTTTATACCGTCAGCAAAGAGAATAAGAATGAGACGTAAGGTTTTGTTAAAATAATTAGTTCCCCGAGACCTAAATCCCCATGCAGCATTGTCGACTTCCGGTTGTGGTGGATCTAACGGAGCGCTAACGTCTTCTTTAGCTCCCGCTGTTTGGCATCGCTGTAAAACCTACGCCCACCACTGTCATATGTAGAATCCGAAGCTTTTGTGCATTTTATAAAGAGTTATGTCTGCTAAGAAAGTCAGGTTTTCGGAGGAAGGCACGGTGTCAGCAATGCCAGAGGCCGCGGAAACCGACGCAACCGCCTCTCGGTCCGAGGCCGAGAGCCGGTCCCGCTTCAAAGAGAAACACTCTTTGGATAGTGACGAGGAGGATAATGGGGACGAGCACGACGTGATGCATGAGAATGACATTGAAGGTATTTCACAGACACCCTCAATATGTCTCATTTGGTTCACTGACTAAAGAGGGGTTGGGGTTCTTCTATCTGCAGCGCTCGCACCTCCGCGACTCAGGCAGTCTGTGTGTGACTGACTGAGACTGTAAGAGTCTCTCGTAGTTGTCGATACAATACAATAGAATCTTTATTTCATGGCCCATTTCTGAGCAAAGGAAAAGAATCAGGTATAGCTGATAGTTACTAGGCATCACTTATCACAAAGTAAGAGAGATGATTTGTTAAATCACTAGATGAAATAATTACTAAACTAGCTTAATAAACTAGCAGTAAACAGTAGCCACCAGGTGGCAGCACCTTACATTTGTGCTATTCGCCTTATTACGGTTCCCCATAATCCTTCACGATTCGGCGTTTTGCCGCAGTTTCCGGTCCTATGCTGGCAGGGTTGAACATTTTTGGGATGGATCTAGTAATCATAATTCCGGTGGACTTAGGTAAAGTAAGGTATTTCTGACATTATATATATATTATCTAAGAAATACTGAAAAATGAATACTTATTCTCCAGTAGTTTTTGTAATATTGAGGAAAGAAGGGCGCCGCCAATGCTAAAGGATAGGCCGGAGACTGCTTTGGCCCTGCGGTGTCACGCGAAATATACACCCGAATCGGCGGACCGTACTAAGGTGAATTGGTGCCATACTCTCTCGGCCACAGAGTCACATTAGGCTAATCACATGTTCGTGACCGATTAGTCTAATCAGGTATTTTGTGATTAGTGTTTCTAGCTTAGTTATACTTCTGAGACAAAAAAAAAAAAACTGGTTTGGTTCAAGGAATATTCATTTATAATATTTCATATGATAGACAGAATTTCTAGGTATGAGACACTAATCACAAAATACCCGATTACCCTAATCAGTTATGAACATGTGGGCCCAGAGGATGTTGACTGCTACCGGCCACTCGGCTGCCTGGCCGACTTTCAAACCCACCTGTGATAACAAATTTGTGAGAACAAAAATAAATATCCGTAAAATTTCGTGTGAAATGATTAATTGTCAGACAAGCCTACATCGTAATTAATTTAGATTATCTAGTACCTTGAGAAAACATGTGACCAGATAATCAAATTATTTGAGTCCGACCCCTGACTACACTTGTCATCATGACTGCCATCTTTGAATTTCAAATCTGTGAACTTCTAGCAGCTGAAACAAGAAAACTAGATGATATAAAATTCTGATTTTATTACTATTCCATATTCATATATCAAGGAATTACCTCGTAAAATCTTTAAGGTGAGAGATTTTTCTGTATATGTGTACTCCAAATGTAAACAAACATTCAAAAGTTCAGAAAATTGCTGTATAAAGGTCAAGGTCGCAGACCCCTGTGGCAGAGTCAACATCCTCTGGTGTGACTCTGCGACGGAGAGTATTGGTGCCAATACATTACAATGTAACCTTGTCCTTCCCCTAGTGTGTGCCCCCCAATATTATAATGAAGGTATGTATATATGATATAGCATTAACTGTTCGAGATAATTAGTTAGTTAATGATGTGAAAGGAGAGGTAGTTGGCGAAATAGCGGACCAAATAATGGCCATTTATTAAACAAAACAGGTAAAACTAAAATTTTTGACGAAGAGAGACCGAGGATGGAACAGGGGTACGCAAATGCTCGCAAATTCGCACAAATGTGCGAATTTTGTTACAGAATGTTCCAATTTTTTGCCCAAATTTATATAGGAAAGTGAAAGTCCTATACAAAAATATGTGCACTTTTGACTGGATTGTGCGAATTCTGTTGGTAGTTTTGCAAAAATAAATTCAGGTCTGCACACCCCTGATGGAAATTGAATGAATGCGGTCTCAGCGATTGGGGTGGCGCCACAGTGTGGTGGTGCAGAGAGTTATAAGCACAACAGAGAATGTTTCCGCCAATAACCTTGTCCTTCCCCTAGTGTGTGCCCCCCAATATTTTAATGAAGGTATATATATATGAGATAGCCTTAACTGTTCAAGATAATTAGTTAGGTAATGATGTGAAAGGAGAGGTAGTTGGCGAAATAGGGGACCAAATGATGGCCAAGGTGCCCAACTACATATTCATGAATATCAGTGCTAATATACACAAGAAGATACTGGTGAGTTCCTCCCCCCCCCCCAAGCTGAGCCAGGTCCACCTTTTCCAGAATATGTAGAGTAGTATCTGATAATTTCTGTTTGTCCTGTGGTACCTCTATCTGCTTTATGTTACCCTTTCCACCGGCTGGAAGGGGAATGGCTAAAGCGCCATACACACTATAGACCTATGCACCAAGAAAGGGTGACTTTAAAAGTTATGGAAAAAGGCATTTTTTTCAAACAACTATAACTTTCTAGGTAAATGAGCTACAGTATTACTTCATATACCAAAGGATTCAGAATGAATTGGACAATCCATCCAGTCTTGTTTTGTAAAATATATCATAGAATGAAAACATTCTATTTAGAACCAAAGTCAGAAAAATGGAAAAAACTTTTACTATTAAGTCATGCAATCTGATTTGAGGCTCTATAGAAAGAATGTAATGTTTGTGATATGTGAAAATAAATATGTCAGGTATATCTGTCTTTACTTGAAGATTACAATGGTGTATAATGTTAGTGGCTGTTATGTATATCAATAATTTTACAGCTAAATCTTTAAAGACTTTAACAATGGCAGTGGTCACTGCTTGCCTGGCACTCGGTACTAAGTAAGAACCAGTGTCAGTACAATAGGACTGGGTGGGGTATTGCGTGGGCCTATGACATGATATCTCAGTGTGGCAGTGCTGTATGGCTCAAGCGAGTTCAACTCTCCTGTGCAGGAGGTACAATTCTCCGGGCGTTAACGCAAAATGTCTTATGAAAGTGAGTGTGGTAGAATTTGGACCCAACTTCCTGTGCCTCCCGCACAGGAGAGTTGAACTCACATATGGAGTATAAAGAGGGTATTGAGTCCCACTGCTACAAATAAGCACATCATTTCATAGATTCTGTCACTGCCATGTTGCGTAAAACTAGCTGCAAAGCTTTATCTTGTGCAGTATGGTAAAAGAACCGGACGTTAAACTAACCCAACAAACAAACTACCAATTGACCTTCTGATTCTGGTCTCCCCATTTGTCACCTTCTACGAACAGCCAGGGCTGAAGGGACCTCCACCCCAGATCCCCAACCAAACCCTCCCACCCCTAGGCTACCTGTTTACTAGTGGTCTTTTTCAGCCTGTTGTTAAAGTGATTTCAGCCACCACATATATCAGATCATAAAACAGGGTCCAAACCCTCAGTCAGAGAATACTTGTCTTATTGAAAGGAAAGGTAAAACTTGTTGAAAAATGTACTTCATAGGGGGGGGGGGGGATATGTGTGTGCTGAATACGGGCCTGAGATTCGCTCAAACTGCCCAAAAAAAACCCGGAAACATAGAGAACTTTTAATTAATATAGTTATGTCTTGGTGATGTCACTGGTAAACCCCCAGGTTAGTTTTTGAAAATGTGGCATTTCATCCCAATTTCAGGTTCATATAATACATCATGGGTTGATGAATGACCTGGCCACTTTCTTACCTTGCATATCTATGTAAGTGTTAGTGAGCAGTTGCTTTCCGTATAACCCTCCAGATCCAAAGGTATACGGTTTTGCTAATGGCCTTTATTTCTCTAACTCAGTGTTGGTTCCTTGTATTTTTAATGCTTTTTACAGTTTGAATTTTATGTAGATCTCAATTTGAATTTGTATTTGACAGGCCAAGAAGATGCAACCATTGACCATGATGATGGAATTAAGATCACACCATTCAACATGACAGAAGAGCTGGAAGAGGGGCATTTTGATTCAGAAGGAACCTTTATTTTTAATAAAGAGGTAAGAAATGGTCCTTCACAAATGTCTAAGGTATGGTGGTAATAAAGTGTAACTCGCTTAAAATGGTCCAGGCTATTAATTCATAAAGTTCAATTTTGTTAAACCAGTCTACTTGTCACGTCAGTTTTGGATAGTTAAACTTCAAACTTTGATTCTTCAAGTAATTTATAAGAACCAAAATTGCTATTTCTCCTCATTTATAACATAGAAAAAAAGAATGTCAAAAGACAGTTTATTAAACTTATCATTATTTTACTTATATGCGTTGTTATTGCTGTCATAACGGTGTCAGGATGCGTCTACCCACAGGTATTGCAGGTTGTTAGAAAATATGTAGTTTCCATGAAATTATGTATGTACATAGTTAAACAGGATTGTTGATGAGATCAACAAACAAATTAAGAATCTTAATTTTAGGGGGAAGTTCCTTCTCGTTTCTATCTGTACATTACTTACTTCTTTTCTTCTCTTCCCAGATAGACAATTCCTTTCCCCACTTCCCTTCACTCCACGTCTTAAAATCACGACCAAACAAAGGATGTCTAATTCCAAAGGATATAAGTCAGCTCTTATGAATAGAGATGGCAGTGGCTAGTTACAGGGTACCAACCACACAGGGAAAACAGGGAAAATGGCCAAAAAAAATTCCCTGACAGGGAAAACACAGGGAATTTACAAATTTTGTGAAAACACAGGGAATTTCATTTGCACAACACAGGGAAAACACAGGGAATTTCATTTGGCCAAGTTATGAAATTCCTGATTCTCAAGATATTAGGGATGCGAATTTTAGTTGTTGGGTTGTCCAAATTCTTTCTGCCTGCAGAGGCTTTATCTGAAAAACTTGCTAGATATGACACAGGGAAAAATTGCCACGGGACAGGGAAATCTCAGGGAAAACACAGGGAATTTGAAAATGGATGTTCGGTTGGTACCCTGTAGTTAGTGGTAAAGAAACAATTTAGCGTCCCGGGCCAAATTAGACCCCCCCATTTCCACTTATTTTCGAAAACTACTGTTTCACATTTAACAGAGACTTGATAACTTGTATATTTCATTGCCTTTAGGCTTTATTGCAGTATAGAATTAATTGAAAAAGTAAATGAACCGCAATATATTTATAAAGAAAATCTACTTGGTGGATCCTAAGATGAAAACAATACATGCGGAACCAGGGTTCTTCCTGGGCATTTGGGATGTGGGATTCCCGCATTAGGAATTTAATTCCCGCATTAGGGACACTTGGAGGGGGCCGTTCCCGCATTAAAATAACAGAAACTTTAAGATATACTCAAAAAGCCCAGAATTTGAAAAAAAAAATGCCCCTGAAGGATAAGCAAAGTGGGGCTTTTGTGACTCGAAATCCTTTTCTAGGAAGACCCCTGCGGAACCTCTGACACCTTACTCTCATACTTTTGCAGAAAGAGGTTCGGGACGAGTGGATAGACAACATTAACTGGGTCAAGATTCACCAAGTAGCGGAGGCGCAGCAAGGAACAAAGCGGGAACTTGGGAGCAGCGACGAGGAGGAAGAAGAGGCAATAGACACAGTCAGTGTGTACCGAGAGATGGTGGCCCTGATGAAGCCACACGAGTCGGTGAGTAAGGCCCTGCGGCGGCTGGGGGGTGGTAAGGCCGGCCTCACCTCCGGGTCAGCCAGTCAGCGCCTCAAGGCCAAGCGGGCCAAGTTGAAGGGTGAGCATGTGCAAGACGACCCACAGAAAACAGCACAGGAGAAGCAGGATAAGGACAAGGTGGTCAAACTCACCGGACTTGCTGACAAACTTTTCCAGAGAGGAAACCTTGAAATTTACCAAGATACATTTGAAAAGTTAAACTTTCTTATCAAAACAGCCGAAGAGAAAGATGCCGCCTTAAGGACGCAGGTTCCGGACGGCATGGATGATGACGATGCTTTGGACATGTTTGCTGATAATATAGACAAAAAGGACTCTTCAAGTAAAGTGGAGTCAGAACCATTGGTCTCCGCAGACACAGCTGGAGACTTGATGTCGACAGTGGGGACATCAGGACCATCCAGAGAACCAACAAAAGCAGGTAATTAAACTCGCACTTTTTGTAGCTACAACGGACAAATTTTCTAGTCTCAAATGTGAACTTAGATTTATCTCCGCGAACAATATGGAAAAATTTTACAGAATATTTTATAAGAAAACTACGTCGCTTTGGGGGTTGAATCGTAAAGTTTGCAAGTAGAGATCTGTACGTAGAGATCGATAAAATTCAGATTCAATAGTGTAATAGTATTTTGATGAATAATCTTTAAGGCCCACTTTTCACTAGCTTTTGCAGCTATTTCCCCTAATCATCTTTTTGAACATAACACCGATAAGATAGCATTTAGAGTATTTTTAAGTAGCACCGTAGAGCCTTTGTGACTGAATGATAATTATAGTATAGCTATGGGCACCTATGGGCCTATATGACCACGCATAGTCCTAGTCATAGAGGCCACAGTTTAAGGACTTGGCCGTGGAATACCCATGGTGTAAATTTCAAAATCACAATTCCTATCACTTCAACTTTCAAGTATCTAACATTAACAAATAATACTTTTTATATGTCGGCTAACACACTCAGTAAATGAGAGAATTTGATCTTTAAGCCTGTATTCCACATGCCGATTTTGCTGCCGATTTTAAAAATCGGCAGTGGAAATAAAGCTCAAATATAAAAATGTTATACATCATTAGAAAGGCCTCACAATTCCCTTTCCAATGATATATAGGATGTGTGGTGCTATGCCATATTCCTAGAGAAAATCAACCCAATGCAAAATCGGCAGCATCAAAATCATATGTGGAATACGGCCTTTAGATTAAAGCAATAAGACATTAGATCTTTAAAATCAAGTCGAACTATTCTCCAGTCCATATTAGATTTGGTGATGGTCATGCCTAAAATGTTGTGTTACCAGGTGCGTTAAATGTCGCATTGCCGCGCGCATTATCTCCTCAAAAACAGAGAATCCGTTAGAATTGATTGATTTCCTATCTGATACGAAGCCTCGCCAATGTATAAGTTCATATAACACCATAACTTGATCATTTATTCCGATATCTGAGCAAATAAACCAGAAATCAAATCGTGACACTGACACAGGCACGACAAGCGCTAGAAATGCTGCATTACCAGGCGCGTTAAAATTCAATTGTTGCGTGACCGCGCACGTTGTCTTCTGAAAACATAGAATCCAATGGAATTCATCGATTTCCTGTCTGATATGAAGCCTGCATGAATGCCTCATGTGACGTCACTAGCTTTGCAAGCATGTGTCACAGTGAGGTATACCTGCCCTGGTTACCAATCGGACTATTCCATTTAGATTCACTTTATTTAAATAATCAGATGTACAAGAAAACATTTGTTAGTCTCAAATTAATCAATAGATTAAGGGTGAACGTATTTCGAGTAAAAAATGGCTTTAAGTGTTTCCTTTAATAGACAACATCACTAGAATCAAGTAAAAACGCCCTAAAACGATACATTTTTAGGCACAATTTATGAAATATTTGATTAAAGCATGAAAAAGTGAGGTCCCCAAATGAAGACATACAAGGTATTAATACTAAAAAGCATTACATTTAATGACTTTGTAATAAACTAATAAAGTCGAAATTGACCAATTGGGCACGTTTCGTAAGCATTGACCATACACAATATTTGTATCATACTATGAATATAAAAATTCAAAAAAGATGACATGAATCAATATCTATAAACAACGACATAGTGAAATACATTTAAAAACAGCATCTACTAGATATGGATGTGTGCATGGTTTTGGCAACCAATATGAGGTTATGTTTGCTGAGTGTTACTGCATTGCAGATATGAATGTGCCTCTCCTTGTGTGTTGCAGGTGAAGCTGACTTAGACTCTGTACAGTGGGAGTATAAGTGGGAAAACAAAGAGGATGCCGAGGTGCATGGGCCCTTTTCCAGCGAGCAGATGGCTGAGTGGGCTGAGGACAGCTACTTCCCAGATGGTGTCTTTGTCAGAAAGGTGGGCAGCGGTGCCAACTTCTACAGTTCAAGGCGCATTGACTTTGACCTTTACACATAGCCATCTGCAAGGAGCCACCAATAGTATGCCTGAACAGGGTAGCGTAGCCACCACAGCTACTAGACCCCAGGGCAGGGGTCTGGACAGTCGGAGGCTTCTTGTTAGGCTCTTTCGTACCTATGATAGTTCCTCGTGTGAAGATCTGTTCTAGAAAACATAAAATCCTTATATTTCAGAATGGCTTATAACTTATGATTAAATGTATGCGATTTTTTGAAATTAGGCTAATTTATTATTTGATATCATATAGTTTTAGGGACCCTTATTCGTAACAGCTTGAAATTGCAAACCACACTTTGAACAAATCGCTGATATGACACAGCAGGCTACTCTCCTCCTAAAAGTTGTTATGTTTCAGAATAGCCATATCTACTTGGATATAAGTAATTCATTAAAAAAAATAATAATTAGGTTCGTCTAAGGATTCTTCCTAGGAAGATTTGTATTCCTGGTGCAAAACATGAAGTTACTTAATTTTGGGCTGTGCTCTACGGAACTCCGGGGGCGTAGGTGTGGTGAAGTGGTTAGCATGACCATCTTGCATGCGGGCAGTCCAAGTCTGACGCTGCAGGGGGCTGGTCACTTCACTTCCTTGCATTCTCCCAGTGTCAAGGACTGGGTTATCAAAGACTCTAACAGACCACCAGCTGTTGTATGTGGTGCCCTGCCCGTGGGACACTACATATAAAAAGAACACCTGCCTCAGTAAAAGTGAAGGGGTATGATCTCTACCTCCTGATAGATTCGATCATCTAGGAGCAAGGTTGAACTATCCCAGTGCTCCAGAACCACCGAGTCTGGTGGTTCAACCCAAAAATCAACCAACCAACACCCCCTCCCCCTCCCTTGATATTTTTTAATGCACATAGAGCATGTGACTCGGTGGTATTTCAGTGTACCTTACGTCTTTCATTCAGAACTAATGTAACATATGTATGTATGTAAAACCAAAATTGTTCGAAACTTCTCAACAGTTTTGGATATTTGTACACAACGGTCACTCAAAGGTATTTTTTAGGGGAGGCGTCTATTTGTATGTTATGTAAAAGTAAAGAAAATGCTTTACTAATTTAACGGTCATGTGTTTTTGACATAAATGAATTTCACAGGGAAATGGTTGAGTTCAGTTGCATGATAGTTTCTTGGATATCCATGTTAAAATGTGAAGTAAAAATGGAAGAACAGTCATGGATTGATGTATTCTTTAATTCCCTTTCGTCGTGCACATTACGTTTCACATGGCCAGATTGTTTGCCGCCATTCATGGGGTTATCACATTTATTAGATTATGTGCGGTCGGTTCGAGTCATTATTCGTACAACAGTGCTAAACTTGGATTGACCAGCGTGTTTGTCACGTCACAAGCCATTTCCTCACCTGCTCCTGGTGGTTGGAAGTATATTGTTTTTTTTTACCAAACATCAGAAAACTGTATAGATATTGATTGAATAAATCAAATATTGAATGAAATAGATTCAAGATCAGTAAACTTTCTGTCTTTATTTATTAATTGTTGGGCGGTGGACCACGTTGGAGAGTAAATCGCATAGATAATTCTAATGGATCTGGTCCCACCGCCACTCACTTGTACATAGAGATCCTGAGTACGATTTCTGAGACCCCATGTGAAGATAGGACAGAAGCAGCTTATAGCATTCTCCATGCGAAGTGCACAGGGTAGGGCACCACCGTCATCCACACATCAGAACGAGACAGGGATACGCAGTATAGGTAGAATTTAAGGGAGACAAAAGCAATGGAGGTTCATAGTCTTGCAGACTTTAACAGTGTTCCCACGCATTTTTGAAAATCAATTTAAGACCTTTTAAAGACCAAATTGAGACCAAAATTCGGAAAAATTGAGACCTATCGACTGCTGCAACGAAAAATGTCATAATATATAATATGATCTGAATTTAATTTAAGAGTACTCAGTTGAAAGTGTGATTTGGAATTTCCTTGGTTACTTAAAGGCTACTTCACTTTAACTTCTCAAAACATTCCATTTAAGACCTTTTTAAGACCTCTAGCTACAAAACTGTCAAATTTAAGACCTTTTTAAGGCCTTAAATTTGAGAAAATCAATTTAAGACATTTTAAGACCTGCGTGGGAACCCTGTCTAAATACGTCATATGACAACCTAGGTGGATTGTGCAAAATATAAAGCCTTGAAGACATACGTTTTCCCTGTATACACATATTCCCAGTTATCGGAGTTTTGACATTTCTGTAACATTTCAACACACACGGCTGCATTATTGGCTGCCTTTCAAGCAAGGATGCCTTTGCAAATGGAGACAATTGTGATTACAGGGGTCCAACGTTCCTATATTTTCCTATATTTCCTATATTTTCCTATATTTTTTTGGCACTCCTATATTTTCCTATATTTTGCAAAAAATTCCTATATTTCCTATATTTTTCTCAGAAAAGTCCGATTTACCGCAGATAATTGCAATATTTAGAGAAATCAATCAGAATAATATAAAAGTCTCATGGAAGGTCTCTGAAGGTCACATTGAAGTGCCTCAGAATACTTCAGGTTGCATGAATGAGAGGTTCAATTTTCAATTTTTTTCTGGAGGTGGCCCCCCTATACCCCTGTATGGGGGGAGTACCCCTCCCATACCCTCCCCTTCCAATGCACTTCCACATCCCTCTCATTCCCTAGAAAAATGGATATGAAAATGAAAATAATAGAAAAAATATCATCCCTGAAGGTCACATAAGTGCCTTGGAATTCTTCAGATTGCATGATCGATAGGTTACATTTAAAAACAATTTCTGGGGGTGGCCCCCCATACCCCCTATATGAAGGGATAGCTCTCCCATACCTTTCACCTTCCAATGCACTCCCAAATCCCAACTCATTTCCTGGAAGAATGAATGGGTATGAACATGAAAATAATAGAAAAAAATATTATCTCTTAAGGTCAAATAAATGCCTCAGAATTCTTCAGATAGCATGAATGAGAGGTTAAATTTTCAAACAATTTCTGGTGGTGGCCCCCTGTAGGAGGTGGCACCCCTCCCATAGCCTTGACCTTTTAATACACTCTCAAACCACCTCTCATTCCATGGAAGAATGGCTATGAACAAGAAAATAATAGAAAAAATACTATTTCTGAAGGTCAATTAAGTGCCTCAGAATGCTTCAGATTGCATGAATGAGAGGTTACATTTTGATTTTTTTTCTGGGGGTGGCCCCCCATACCCCCCTATAGAAAAGGTGTACTCTTCCATACCCTTCCCTTCTAATACCCTCCCAAATCCCCTCTCATTCCCTGGAAGAATGGATATGAAAATGAGAATGAGAATAATATCATCTCTGAAGGTGTCATAAGTGCCTTAGAACTCTTCAGATTGCATGAATGAGAGAATGAATTTAGGAAATTTTTCAGTGGGTGGCCCCCCATACTCCCCTATGGGGGAGGGGGGGGGGTATCCCTCCCATACCCTCCCCTTCCAATACACTCTCACATCCACTTTCATTCCTTGGAAGAATGGCTATCAATATGAAATAATAGAAAAATATCATCTCTGACGGTCACATATTAAAGTGCTTCAGTGTGCTTCAGATTGCATGAATGAGAGGTTAAATTTCCAAAAAATTTCTCGGAATGCAAGAAAGGTTGTGTATTGAACAAAAATAATAGCAAGGTAGGTTCTACATCCGAAATATCTGTTTTATTTTTATTCCACTCATTTCTAAGTTGAAGTTAGTCTGAACTGATACCAAATGCCTATGAAATGGCTGTATCTAATAAAATCAAAGAATATCTTTGAAAAATATTTGCCAAAAATTCCTATATTTTCCTATATTTTTGCCCTAAAACCTCCTATATTTTCCTATATTTTTGCTAAAAAATTCCTATATTTTTGCCGAAGACCGTCATGACCCCTGTGATTATGAACACTTCCTATGTTTTTGTTTGTTTGTTTTTTTAACCGTTTTATTTCAGCATCACCCCATCCCCCCTTGGTGCGTACGAACTTAATAGAAGGCTCCTTACTAGACTGCAGAAGGTAATACTTTCCTGTTAGTTTTACGCCACATGGGCTGTGTGGATACTTGACAGAGAGCGAGCTTTATAAGATAAAGGACCGAATAGGCATAGCAAGATAGCGAATAAAGTGAAACCACTCCTCTGAAGATGAAACATTATTATTTTCTTGTATTACATAAGGGTACGCTCAGTCTTAAACACCAGGATTTTGTCCGTTGGGTGAAAGGCTACCAACTGGCTGACATGGACACCTCTTCTGACCATTTATTTTGACTACCCAGGCATCAATCACCCGTAGGCTGAAAAGCACTACATACCTTGTGCAGTCTGGAAAGAACCTTGTGTGGTTCACCGGACGTTAAACTACCCAACAAACAAACCCAGGCATCACAGCTTTAATAATAGAAACTTTTTTTTATTTCTTTTTATTTCTGAATCAATCTTCAGGGGTAACCCCCCCCCCTAGTCTTTCAGATCAAGTATGAATGGGAGAAATGTATATCACACTCTTAAAAGGAACTGGGTCCAGTACCATTTAAACAGGCATATAATAATTAAATTACACTCAGATCAGAGTTTTCCATCGTCGTAAGCTTTACACAATATTGTTACATGACTCTTAAATAAATCAAAACGTTTTCATAAAATAGTGACGTTATGAAATCCAATTATTAAAAAAAGGACCTTAATCATATTTATCACAATAATATTTCTCACTTTTAAAAAATGTATATACCCTGGTTACGTGTCATACGCATAGGAATTTTCTGTACACCTGTGTTTTTTTTTACAATGAATAAACAATAATGACAATAATTGTTTCTGACGTTTCCATTCTAAGCTCAATAAGTTAGATTTACAAAGTAAGTCGGTAATTCTGTCAAAATCACCCGAATTTAATTGATAACATGCACGTAAACAATCGTTATGTATAACCTTAAATTCATGTTTCAATTATTCAGAGACAAACAAAAATTAGACCAGCATAATCGAAGTACCAAAGCATTGTTTGCTTATATATACAAAAAAATGATGCTTCTGATGTAATTAATCAACCTAATTTAGTAAGACAGACTTAAAACACTGCCTAAAATGAATGGGTATGGCAAGGGTAATGTAAGGTATTTTCATCTGAATATATGGAATTCACCTAGAGACCAAAACTAAAGGGCCATACCCACTAAGCGATTTTAGCGTTTCCCAGGGACGGGCGACCATCAGGATCACCGGTGAAATCGCTGGGCGACTGGCATATCAAGCAAGTTTGATATTGGTCCGCCGATTTTACTGCTGATTCTGATTCCCGTCGCTCGTCACTCGGAACGCACACCATACCATAGAGATACATAAGATGTTATTTATGTCTATGACCATACCCACGGGAAATCGCCTGGCGATCCTGTCAGAGACGCCCGGCGACTTTACCGACGATTTAGCACCCGTCGCCCGTCAATGGTCAGATCGCCAAGTGGGTATGGGGCTTAAGGCTTGTTCAGGTGCATGCACGAGTTATCCTAGCCTCGTTTCGAGAATATTCTGGGGGTTTCCCAATATGCATATGGCGGATGGATTCATGTGGTGACTAGGCAAATACATTTAGTTTATAGTCATTTTAAAATCAAATGCGGGATAAAATCTCTAGATTTCACAAAATTAATAAGAAGTTATCTTTGGAACATTTTCCTAGGGGTGGTCCTCCATAAGTAAATTATTCCTGCTCCCAGTGGAAAGTCAAAGGGTTAGGAAGAAAATTCACTAGATGTATTCTGTGGGATGCTTTCCATACTTTTCAGCAGGAAGGGATAATCAAATGTTAGGGGGTAAAATTTCATACAATGTTTTTTTTTTTTTTTTTTAAATGCTTGAAGGGTTGGACCCACTTACACCCCCTCACACTCCCCAACTGCTGGCTTTGCCGACCATATTATGCCTAGTTTTATGTAACACGCACTACAATTCCATATCCTCCTCCCCCCACCCCGCAAAAAAAAGTAAATAAATAAAATCCCGGATCCGCTCCTGGAGCATACATTTAAAATCAGTATGTGCAAAATGCTGTCAAACAGTCTTATTCCCACGATCATTGCAATGACGTCATTTCTATGTACACAGATTACCTGTCCTGCAAAAATCCAATTTGCAGACTTTTAACAGCCATCTGTTTTTTTTAAAGTGAGCAGCTTGTACTGAAAGTGCAAACAATCTGAGAGATACGCTAAAAGTTAAAGTATTTCACACCATGCAACTTGTTATGTCTTGAGAAGAAAACGTCGAGAAGAAAATATATTTTTGTAGAAATGATTAAAACTAATTAGGTAAATCAACATGCTAGAGAATCCCTGCCATAGTCCCATGGGTCTTAATAAGATTTCCTTGATTTTGGCTGTCACATTTGCAAGCCGTTAGGTACTATAGGAAAACATAGAGGTTGACAGTACAACCCTGAATACGAGGTGGGTGTCGAAAAATTACTGCCCGAGGCCGTTAGGCTGAGGGCAGTAATTTTTCTGACATCCCACTGAGTATTCAGGGTTGTACTGTCATCCGAGGTAAGTTTTCCTTATATTATATACCATATTTTGTAAGTTATAAGCAAAAGAAAAAGGAAATTACCAGTGGAGCAAAGTGGGCAGTATTCCAATGTATTGATTATGCACACACTTTGACTGGTGTCAAGCAGGTTTCCCTAATATTCATTATTTTCTCTTAAATTAGGATTCTATCACTATCTCCATTTAATAAGACTGCATTATTTTACCTGAAATTAAAAAAATAATCATGCAAATCCATTCAGAATTCACAAAATAAGGAGAAAATCATTTTGCACAGTAAAGCAAGGTAGGCAGTATACATGAATACTGCCCACTGTGCCAATACACCAAAAATACTGAATGGCAGTGTCCAGTTAGTATTCATCATGTATTTTGGCATTGGTATATAATATAGGGCTCAACATTAAGGCTTTTAGCTTGGCTGCCCGTTGGGCAAGTGTGCAATGAAATCGGGCCTATGGCAAGTATATGGTGTAAATTGCAGCCTCTTGACAATTAAGGGGCCTTGCTGTGAATGTGTGATCTAGTAGTGTTGCCTTAGCTACAAATGTTTTCAAGAAAAATTAAGGTACTGCGTTTCAAAAGTTCTAGCCTAAAGGTTTTTTCTGACAGAAAGACAAACTATACTTTCCGTTGATCATCTGGTGTTAACCCTTTCCACCCTCAACAACCGATGTTTTTTGGCACCAATGGTAACTTGAAATAATAATTTTTCATTTTTGTTCTGTAGAAACTGCTTTAAACGAGGGGAAAGGACTGTTCTAGGGGTGGTTCAATGCTGATTAGGCCGTCCTAAAATAAAAAATTCTGTTTCCGGTAGACCAGCCGGGTGAGTATTTTTAGCCCGAGTGAGAAGAATTTTGTTCATTTAAAAAAAAAAATTCAAAAACTTTGTTATATTCATACCAACACGAAAAAAAGTGAGAAAAAAAATATATATCCCGGCCACCCGGGTCACGTTTATTAACACCACCTACTGGACCAGAAACAGACTATTTTTTTAGGACGATCAGGAAGGATTTTCTTGTATTATTAGTTAGGGAATAATATGAAATTTGTCAGGGAAAAGTCTCGTTTATTTAAAACACCAATTTTGATGTCTAGTTTGTAACAACCCTGCTATATCCAGAACAAACTGCATGCAATTCAGAGGATGAAAGTTACTTGGTGGCTTAACCTCTACAGAGGTAGAAAGATTTTCTGAACAAAATATAAAACATTATCATGACTTGGCAAATTAGATGTCCAGATGCCCGAACAACCATAAAAAGATGCTGGGCAACAAGGTCTTGTTGCCTGGCAACAACAACGATTTTCTACTGATTTCCCGATCTATACTTTTGAGCAGTCCATTTTCAAAGAGATTTATATTTATGATATGGGTTTATGATTAATGTAATGTTCTTGTAGCCACTACTCTTTACTGAGTGGAAATAAGTATGGACCTACAGTGGCCCGGCGGGCAACCATGTTTGAGAATAATTTGTCAAGCCCTGATTACACAAGCTCCTGGACTATAGCCTTATAAATGGCACACACGCCACTGGGCTATAGTTTTATGTCAAAATCAATATAAAACCTTATAAAACATTTTAAGACCTGCATGGAGGCTTGCAGAAAGTAAAATATACAGATTATTCTTTATCATCTTTTCTTTTGGTTGCTACTTGGCACTACAAACATAAAACCACGACATCAATAATATTCATATGTAATAGTGGCAATGAGAACAATTACGTGTATCCCTCTTTTATAGATAGAGATAACTCCTCAATAGTAGACCAGTGCTTGTTACAGCTACTGGCCCAGTATGAGGTACGTTGGGGCAGTAAGTCTATCACAGTTGATCAGGTATTGCTTTTCAGACCGGTTACTCTGTGTTGCAGATGTCATCCCAGTCTATGTGGAACTCCTCCATGAGCCGATCCTGCATCTCATCCAACTTGTCAGCACGGTCACTTGCATACTCATAGAACATGTTGCGCACACCCTCCAGTGTGACCAGCCGAAGGCGTTGCTGGTAGCGGAAGCTGCGCTGGTTGCTGTTCACAGCGCGGTCATAGCGTTTTTGGTAGGCCTCAATACGGTTATTTAAGAGCACGAGCTGTTCACATACACGGCGGAACTTTTTATCGACTAAACGCATCTGGTCAATAAGCTGGGTTGAGGTTTCTGCCCGGACTGGGCAACTGGCTCTCTGGGACATGGTGCTAGGCACCTAGATTCCAGCTCATGCCAAGCCCAGCAGCCCAAGGCAATTAAGACGAAGGTTCCACTCTAGACAACAGACGTGGGCTGACAACTGGCGAAGAAATACTGGATCTGGGCATCTGTAAAACAAAATAATAGAATTAAATATGACAAAGACGAGGACGATTTGTTTTCAGGAACGGACAATGAAGTGAATGATTTATGTATAGTTATATTGTAGATTTGAAACTATTGATTGTTTGAGAGCTTTACACCTTTGATAACAGCTTTAATCATATTGTGAGATAGCCCCAAACCGCTTGGCAGGCCTTCCCCTCAGGTTTTGGAATTTGAATAATGTATTTGCACTCTGGGTAACTTTGTGGACACGACCTGACGAGACAAACTCTCACGAGGAGGTTATGCTGCAAGGCCACAAATCTGAGATTATTTATTTCTGGTCGGTAAAGTCGATGCGTCTAAATAGAATTAAACCCTAGTATGTATGCATTTTAAGTTGATGTTTCTTATGAAAAATGTTTAAAGCATTCTAGATAACTTCGAATGGAAAATGATATCTGTGGCTATATTCAAAAGAAATCATTTATCATATATAAATGATTTACCTGTCTATGTCAAAAATTCAAATATACTATTGTATGCTGACAATACCGTGATTTTTAAATCAGGAGAAATGGATAAAGGTTTTCTTAACCAGGTGCAAAAGGATCTACAAATATTGGACCTTTGGTGTAGATCACATAAGCTCACTATTAACATTAAAAAAAAAAAAAAGTATGCTTTTCAGTAAGAATGAACATTTGACTATACCTGAAATTAAATTGGGGCAAGGCGTAATAGAGAATACCAGAATCTATAAGTATCTTGGAATAAATATGGACTGCACTCTTAATTTTCAATATCAGTTACAAGAGACTTACAAGATAGCTTTGCACAAGCTGCTATTATTGCGTCGCATCAGGAAATCAATTACAGACTATACAGCATTAACCCTTGTTAAGACTATGCTTTTACCATATTTAGATATGGGTAATATCTATTTTACAGCCTGCCCACAATATTTAACTGATCAGTTAGAAATTTTATTGAATGTTGCACTTAAGGTGTCATTACGAGTGCAAAATCCTACTGAGGTTCATTTATTTGATTTGTACACAAGAGCGAATCTTTTACCAATCAAGTACAGACAGGAATATTTTCTCATGAATACAATATACAGATTAATAAAAACTGGTAGTATTACTATGCATCAAATGGTGAGAGCAACATGACAAGCTCAAGCCCCAATGGTATATATTCCTTTTATTAGACATAACTATTTGTTGAACTCTCCTGTATTCTATGCAAAGTCTATGTGGAATAGTCTTCCTGTACATTTACGATTAATAGAAACCTATGCTGAATTTAAAGAGAAATTGAAGGTTCATATTACTGGAAAGTACCAGCAGACTGAAATAGCAAAATTGACTGCAGGTATTTTTATATAAATAAGAACCTATCTGAAGAAATTGATTGTAACCACCAAACCACTTCACCCCATTTCATCTCATTACAATCACATTAGTATATACAATGTATTATTGATAATCATGTTAAAGAAAATCTAACTTATCTGAAATGCTTGTAATAGGTTAAGTTATGGCTGGCGGTGAGGGAAGACAGGAGCAATCCTACTCACCCCAGGGTAATAAAAATGTTTAAAAAAAAAAAGAATTAAACGACTCTTCTAAACTTGTCAAGATGAAAAAAAGAATGGTCGATTTCGAAAATATATTTTACTGTTACTGGTGGAATCTAATATATATATCTACCTATATAACTTAAGGCTCCCGCAATTTTCCTAGATAATATGCATGCATGGACATAAAATACATATTTTTGTCTATAAAATACTTAAATATCCTACACATAAAAACATTACAAAAATAGATCTATTATATATTTGTCTTCTCAAATCTGGAAGGAAAAAATCACATATTTGATACCTATTTGAAAAAATAAGGCACATAAAAAAAAATTGGGGTTGAGGTAACATAGGTCGAAAAAATTAGGGTAGGTAGGTCGATTTTTTTTTTTAAAGGGGCTGTCTCGTCCGGCCGTCATTAGGCTAACGTCCGCCAACGTAGCCTAACAACGTGACAGCCGGCAATGTGTTTTATGACATTAGAACATAATCCTGCGGTGTGATTGGTCACTTCACGAATTTGGCGTGGCCACCAGGGGGTTACAAGGTATCAAAATACTAACAGAGGTGCCGTATCTCGTCCGCGAGAATTGCCGAGATGGCTAGGTTCCGGTCACTTTTTTCTATCATTTAAGTCATTTTTAAAAGGCAACTATAGATATATTAAGCTGAATAATTATCTGTTTCTTAGATATGATCAAATATATGAGGTCTATTTTCTATTTCGGTGTTGATTATACAAGAAACCCATGTCGTGAAGCCAGACTCATGATATCTATCAAAATGCATTAAATTAAGAAAAAGAAACTTTATTTAGCTTTTAATTATCCAGACTAATAGAAGAGATTGTACTCTTTTCAAATTGTATTTTTTCAGATTTTTCATTTGATTAAAAAAAAGTTATGAATTTTTAAAGTTTGTCCTACTTTTATCGGACCCCCCTCCGCGCAATGCATTATGGACAACCTCTGTTAGGCGAATATACCATAGAAATCAGAATGAATTGGACAATCCATCCAGACTTGTTTTGTAAAACTTATCATAGAATAAAAACATTCTATTTAGAACCAAATTCGGAAAAACGAAAAAAACTTTTACTATTTAGTCATGCTATCTGATTTCAGGCTCTATAGAAAGAATGCAATGTTTGTGATATGTGAAAATAAATTTATTGGGCATATCTGTCTTTACTTGAAGATTACAATGATGTATAATGTTAGTGGCTGTTATGTATATTCATAATTTTACAGCTAACTCTTTAAAAATTCAAAATGGCCAAAAACTTTAAAGAAAAATTGTTCAGGTAACCTGACCTACCCTAAATTTTTGGCCCTAACCCAACATTTTTTTAGGAATATTTTGTCAACAAATTTTTAAAATCCAATAGAATTGACCAAAAGAACAGGGAACAGGTTCTAGAAGCCCAGGATATGAATTTCAGATGCTAGAAATAATTGTTTTAGAGAATTTAAGATTATGTTTGTAGATCTACTGATATTTCTATTTTCAAGTATGCTTGGGTCCATTTGTGTAAGTTAAAGGGGCTTTCTCGTCCATGGGACGGACGTATTTTGATACCTTGTAACCCCCTGGTGGCCACGCCAAATTCGTGACGTGACCAATAACACCGCAGGATTACGTTCTAACATCATAAAACACATTGCCGGCCATCACGTCGTTAGGCTACGTCGGCGGACGTTAGCCTAATGACAAAAAGTAATACTGTAGTTCATTTACCTAGAAAGTTAATAGTTATGGTTGTTTGAAAAAAATGCCTTTTTCCATAACTTAAGGTCACCCTTTCTTGGGGAGAGGTGGGGTTAGAATATCCAGGGTATGGAGGGGTATTGGGAGTTAGAACCTCGAGTTAGAGCGTTGGAGTGGCAGAGAAGGGGTAGAGTAGGCCCTAGATCTAGTCTACTCAGACTCAGTGCGAGAGCGACAATTTCCGCTCCCATCCGTGAGCGATAATAGGATATTACGGAAAAATATCAAGTGAAACGCGCCAATACGTTTCAATCGGATTGATCTAAACTTTGTAAGAATACCTAAATACGTTACCCTATTAATGTTGCACAATAGTCCTATTTATCACTTTCAGAAACGCATTCCCAACCTTGAACAGAACCTACACCAGCGACTTCACAGGAAATGAACTTCCGGCGCCAGAATTTGCGGGTTCCGCTGCTCTCCGCGAGGGGGCAACAGGGGACGGTGGCCTACGGTGGCCCAGAGGTCTAAAAGTAAAACGCCGCACTGATACCAAGGAGGAATGCGTAGCTAATTATAGATCTTTGCCGATATGGAAAACATTCCGGCCTAACCGAACTTCCCGACGGTAGCAATATATACGTAAGATGCGGGTCTCAATAAAGGACATCGCGCGGCGAAATTTCGCGGAAATCGCGAACGGACGTTGGGGGTGCTTTTCACATAGGATCCAATGGGAGAAAACATGTTATTTCGCTCTAACTTTTTAAATTTCGCTCCAATCTTCATAATGTAAATGAGAAAAAGGTTGGAATTAATCCCAGGAATGCGATACAAACTTTCAAATTTTCAAATTTTGCAAATTTTTCGCATTATCGCGAAAATTCGCGTTTTCTCCATAGGAGCCAATGCTAATTAGGGTCACTTCTGGCGCCCAGGGCCCAACGGCTCCAACGATTCTACAAAGGAAAGATCAATGACTGTACCCCAGTGGGCACACAACCTAATTTCAACGTTGTTCCAAGGTTGGTATTACGTTGATATTGGTCAAGATTTCAGATAACCAAAATACAACTAAAATTCAACCATGGTTGTATTCTGGTTGTAATACTGACGTTGGTTCAACGTTGAAAATTACAACATTTATGCAAAATATGGCATGAGGTCCATCAGAAAAAGGTTTTATTTCTGATATTTGAAGTCAAAAATGCATAAAGGTAACATAGAAATGCATTTCTTCAGTTTGTGACTAAGATCAGAGAATGTCAGGATTTCAACCAAAATACAATGCAGAAAACTTTGCAAATCCAACATTGTTTCAACCTAAAACCAATGTAACAACGTAAAAACAACGTCAGATTTCAACGTCAGGATGACGTCAATACAACCAGTTTTGCCCATTACATAACATTACATCTCGGCATGATCCTGTTGATAGTGGCGACGTCTATGAAACTCAGTGCAACCCATGCATTACAACGCAGCCGTCATTGCTGCCGTTTTCGTGATGTCATTCATAAACAAAGAGTACGTAGGTACTACAAACCCAAAATTTCTTTTTCCCTTTTCACCATGATTTATGGATATTTTGAAACAGCGTTCATGCTGAAATCCAATATTTTTTACAGATTTATTCTATCTTGATCAGAACTGGAGATATTGCATAAAATAGAGTAGACGTGCCAGTTTTCGCGCACTAACGAGTTAAATATATTGAATTTAACTCCTTAGTGCGCGAAAACCTATATATATATTCTATATATTATATAGAATATATATAGAAAAAAATAAATGGATTTCACTGTTTGGTGTCTACACTAAGGAAATGAAGTCGGTGATCATATTTATGAAAAAATAAATCAAAATTAGTTGTTTTTTTGGGTGATTTCATGCTCATATACGTTAAAAGGTTCTGTAGCCAGTTTTCGCGCACTTTAGCCTATTTTCGCGCATTATATGGCCAGTTTTCGCGCATTTTACTATATTTTAGGTGCACAATGAGTGAAATATTCAATTATTGTAAAATATTATTGATTGAGCATCAGAAAAAGATTATCTTTTCATAAATCATTATAAATTAGTTATGTTTAACAACAATCGACTTTGAAATTATTCATAAGATGAATAGAAAGATGGGATATTGTCTAGAAAAGCCTGAAAAATCAAACCATAAATGATTATTGTATAGATTACCCAAGTTTTGCGTATTTTCATAAGTAATAAGATTGTTAATTTACTGAATTAGATAGAAAAAAGTTTCTGTATCGTGTCATTGGTTCTCATGGTTCTAGAAAAAGGTCTGCACAGTCCACTGAAACTTGCTTTAACAAAAATTCGCATTTTTAGCATGAAAAATCACGGAAAATTTGGAAATTTCGGAAAAATATGTAAAAAAAAAATGCACGAAAACTGCCAACTGCCTTGTTTTGTGTCATAAGTTTTCACGCAGGGGTCTAATTTTTAAAAAAGGGGTGAAATAAAAAGTTTCTTGTATTTATATGATCAGATACCACTTTAAACTAATATCTATAACATTCATTATGTTCTGGTACGATCCTAAATTGAAAAATTGATCTTATGGTAATTATTTCAGAAAATATCAACTTTTTAAGGGTCCCGCCATTATCCTAGAGAATGTGCAATGAGCAGCATATTTTTGCCTGTAAAACTCATAAAAATTCATGAAATATCATGAAAATTGCATATTTCTTCCATAACAACTTTCTTTAGCGTCAGGCAGTAGAAAGTCATCTTTATGATACTAACAGGAAAAATGTGTTCATAAAAATGCGTAAAATGCGCGAAAACTAGCAATGCGCGAAAACTGGCAACCCTACTCTAACCAGAATAGGACTGGGCACCATATTGGTGATCAATTTATAATCAAGGTTATTCAATATTCTGAATCATTTATCATAAAGATTTGTTATATAATTGCTAAAAAATATCCTCACTGAATAGTTTTTGGCAACTATTATCACTTAGAATTCTAATATTTTTATTCTATCCTTAGTCATGTGGTCTTGATCACCAAGTGGTGATCACCAAAATGTGGTCACGTGACCATGTCTGCGCAAGGCGTAATTTCTATCCTAAAAGAAAAGTGCACGCTGTACATGATGACGAATCCAGTGATGATTTTACTGAAGGCTCTGTAAGTGTCATAAATGACGTGTCTGCTATCTCTGACCCAAAGGCCCGACCTTTGTACTGCAAGATGAAAATCGATGATTCTGAAATTGTCCATCAAATTGTTCGTGGTGCTACTGTATGAATACTACCTGTAAAGTATATTGGTAATAGGTCGATTTGCGATGAATCTGTAACTCTCAAAATGTGAAATGGTTCCAGTGAAACTGCTCTCGGTAAAGTTAAAATCAAAGTAACATATGTCAAGACTGAGAAAAAATGGAATGTAGTGTAGCAGCTGTTGGGCTCGATGGCATTTGAGACATAAACCGTGGTTTCGTAACTGATATTTATTACTACTTGTTCTTGGATATATATAGAAAATGATGAATAATATGTACAGTTCTTCAGATAAATTCTTTGGTTCTTAGATTCACAAATTCCACTTTCTTGTACATACAACTTTGTTCTTAGTTCGTCTTTCGTATCAATAAAATATCTAACTTCGTACAAATTCTTCGTAGTTCTTAGTAGTAATGAAATAACATCGAAAACTGAAAATAGACAAAAAGGATATTTGTGTCTAAATAATAGTTTCAGACAATCTTAGACATGAATCTATACTCATAATTCTACAGTGACTTATATCCATAAAAGTGTATAATAATACACACAGTCTTTAGTCTTTCTTAGTTCTTACACTGACTCATTTGCATATTCATGAGATTAGGATCAAAGCCTACATAAATCCTTTACTCTGTAGTTCTTTAGTATACTACTCAAAGTACATACTTAGAATATAATGTCAATACTACTGACTCATCATAATAACCTTTGACCTTATTTAGGCTTACTTGTACATAAATCATGGATTCTTAGGCATAAAGCCTACATAGATTCTCCTAGAACTTTGTCAAATGGCCCAGTTTACAGAGCACATGGTCCTGTACAAAACTGTCTTTTACTACTTAGATCTTGCATGTCATGATACAAAATATGGTTCACACAACTCTCAGGATTCTTACATACCTTTTGGCTTGTCCAAACCCAACAATGCTTTTTCAAAGGTTCTTAATCTTGGCTTTCTTTTGGTCAAACCTTGGGAGCTTCATCTTTTAGTTTTTCTGCAAATATCATCACCCGATGTCGCCGGAAAGTTCTACCACACAACATGTTGTGTCTAATTCTCTTATCATGTAAACACAGATATACTGACTGTGTACTTATTTGCAGACAAGATTTCAGCAAACGAAGCAAAAGTTCTATTACAGTAAGACATCCACACAGCTGAAGCCGCTTCAACTCAACCATTTAAACTCAATGAAAAGTCCTGGGAAAAGGCAACTGTCAAAAAGAAATTGGACGAAAGATCTTACGAGATAGAAACTGATAGCAGCACCCCTCTACGTCGAAACCGAGCGCACCTGTGTGCTACACAGGAAGACCCTACACCTACTCCGGATGAGATCGAACCTAACCTTCTGACTGTTCCAACTGGAGGTATTCGAGTTCAAGGGCCTGTGGGAACTCCCAAAACACCACTAAAAGTTCTTACAACACCAGTTAAGGTTCCAATGACGTCCAAAAGACGTTGGCATATTGTCCAAAGACATCAGCAACTGGTCAGTTATTTGGTCCATACACGGGAATATCTCACACTTGTGTCTTTGCCGCAATCTGCTGGGCGCGGTAACAATTTGCAGAAATAGCAAAGTTGGTGCAGTTACACTTTGCTCAATTGTGGTGGAGTGTGCGTCAATTTCTGTGCGTAAATTGTACTGATGTTTTACACTGTAAATGTGCGTCAATAGCACTCACATACAAGGTGTCAATGCGCGGCAATCCCTGTGTGTTAATTGTATTGATGCGCAGCTCTCACCACTGCAGCGTGAAGGGTCTGGACGCCGCTGGTTACATAATTACCCCCCCCCCCCCCAGCCCAACCCCGCCCACCCCTGCCCACCCCCAGCCACTGAGCCTGTCCTAGGGACCGAGTCCCCCACGCGACCAGTTACATAACAAGGCCTGTGGGGTCAGGCTGTATCTATATTTAGCCTTGGCCTGTGTTAAACCTGTGATGATTTTTCAGCCTCCCCTCAGCCTCCAAAACCCCAACCCCGGCCTCCCATTGAGGGTTCAGGGGAGTGCCTCTGGCCTCCCCATATGTTGTTGTGGCATACTGACGGGATTAGGAAGGGTAGAGGCCGGGGAGGGTTCAGGGGAGTGCCCCTGGCCTCACCGTGCATGGTTATGGCATGCTGACGGGATTAGGAAGGGTAGAGGCTGTGGAGGGTTCAGGGGAGTGCCCCTGGCGAGTATAGGCACAGATGACTTGTGGACGAAAAAAGAACCTATTGATAGGGTTTTCATGCCGATTTTAGCACTTTGAAAAAATTCCAACTTTGAAACATTTATGACTCCAAGTATGAGTCAACTATGAATCTAAACCAAGTCTGATATTGTAGCCCCGAGTGAGAGGGTCCATTCTATACATGTCAGGAAATTCTGTGACGATTACAACATTATCTAGAAAATTACAATGATTTCCACCGTTTTCTACATAGAAAAACTCAACCAGTAGATTTTGCTAAAACCTTCCATAAATAATGATAAGGTTCGTCTAATGCCAAAAACGTCCCCTCATTGATGGAAATCATTTTATATATTTCCCGGCCTTTACTCCATGCCCCTATTCATAGAAGGGTGGCCAGGGACATGGAGTAAAGGCTGGGAAATATGTAAAATAATTCAGGGTGTGTGTAGGGGAGGCTGGGGTTGGGGTTGTGGAGGCAGAGGGGAGGCCGAGAAAGGACCACCAGCCTGTATTTTGCCTAGCTTAACCGAAAAACATAATAGGGGGAACCCCTGTTTGGTTGGCCATGTAAGTAGTATATGGAAAGGTGGTATTTGCTCAGGCTACAACTACAGTTAAGGCTAACAACATAGATTATTATACGTCGGTGCACGTGTACTAGCGGGCATCGCTTGTTACGCGGCATTTGGTATGTGAGTGTGTCCCGCAAGCCGTCAGGCAGTGCATTCTCCCTGAGGCCCCCTGCAGCACGCGAACGGGCTGGGAGCGGGGACAGAGTTGTCGCAACGGCCGTCACTAGGGAACCAAGGTCAAGGACGGCAGCCGTCGACGAGTGAGTGACTTTGTTTATCTGATAACTTTGGCACTATCCAACGGATTAACATGATATTTTTTTCAATTCATCACGAAAATGTGTATCCTGTATGTTTGATGCACCATAGATTCATGAAAATAGACATGAATGCACTGTTTTGTACATTTTACTAAGGGAAAGCAGAACAACAAGCCCAGTGAGTATTCTTCATCCTGCACAGAGCTCTACAGCAGTGCAAGCAGCCCATTTTAATTTACTGTACTTTCTTTTCTTTTACTTTATCTTTATCTTTATTTTAATCGAATCCAAATTCAGTGATCTGGTACTCTCAATCAAAACGTTACGAGCGTTAATTGCTCGCAGAATATTGTACATAAGTTGCATGTTTATACATTTTAAAATTCCATTGTATTTCTCATCATAGAACCCAGCTGGTTTAGATGTACTTTACGCTGGATGGACAAAGAATACTGGCGTGCGCCAATGTTTATCCAGGATAAATAAAAGAATTAAAAAAAAAAAAAAAAAAAATTTAGTATTCTGTGATACCAGTTGACTATGAAATGTTGGCTTAGGAGAGTTTAGATTTGTTATTTTTGCTACAAATTCGACATATAATAAAAGTAAAACTGCATTCGGATGATGGGATAAGGCAGGATACTCAATGGGGATAAAAATTTATCCTGCACTCACCCTTCAGGCACGGGCAGGATAAATTTTTATCCCCAGCTCGTATCCTGCCTTATCCCACATCCTCATGCAGTTTTCCTATAATACTATACAAGTCTATAGGATTTACAACAAATTTTGCAAAAGTAAAGCAAAAATGGCTACCTACCAGATTCCAGCGCCATCACCCATGGTTCTGCACAGGGATGTCGGAGAAAATTGGAAGGACTTCGAAAGTGCCTGTAACTATTACGTCATCACTACACAGCTGACTGAGAAATTAGCGAAGGCCGACAGCACACTTAACCCACCCGGGGTATTTCAGGTGGCCGCCACACTCTACACAGTAATGGGTCCTGACTGTCTCAAGGTTATGAAGAGCCTTCCCAGTCTGTCAGAGCAGGACAAAGTGAACCAAAAACGCATCATACTGGAACTACTGGGCCACTTTGTACCACTGCGACATGTACTTTTTGAGTGTTTCAAGGTTAACAGCGCCAATCAGGAAAGTGAAACCATGAACAAATATGTCGTTCGCCTATGACAGCTTGCCGAATCCTGCGAGTTTGGCACACTCAAAGACAGTCTCATCCGCGACCGGTTGGTTATCGGCACTACAGATGATGTCTACCGAGATCGCCTCCCCAGATAATGTCCAGTCCCTCACCTCAACCATTGTATCAAGTGTCTTCGTGCCACCGAACTATCAAGGAGCCACAAGCAACACATGTCCGCTGTCACTACTTCCAAGGAATTTTTTTTTGTTTTTTTGAAACAGTTTTATTTTCAACTGGGTGGCTTTCAGATTGGGCATCTGTTTTTCTGCACCACCCAGCAGAGATGCGTTACATGTAAACTATCAGGCGCATGGAGACAACATTTTTATGTGATATTAACAATGAAGTAATCAATGAAATGTGATGAGATGGAGGTATTGAAACAGTATGGTACGTGCAGTTTTTAAACAATTCTCCCAACAACGGATAGCCTTTTTCTCAAGTTTTACCTGCAGGTTAGCCTGAAACAGGATGCATGCTGGGTAATATGTCGACAAGACTCAAGGTTTTAGCATAGGAATTTTCATGAATTATACCATTATTTTAAGAATAACATTGTGAAAAACTAGCCATCAATATTTTTTAAGTTAGTATCAATATCCATCAATAATTCCTGAGCCATTTGAAAGCTCATTTATTGTAGATGAATATATCACAATTATTTGTTTATTTTCTATGGGTTTCCCAGAGAATTTTTCGACAAATTTAGCCCAAATTAGCCCGCAGGTCCCTAAAATACTATAAATCAGCCATCCGTGGTACAGAGAATTGTGGGTGGCATGTACGGTAAGTCTTTCAAGGGTTTGTGGATACAACCAGGGGTAATCAGGAGAGACCTTTATACAGGAGACGATAAGGCTAAAATATTAACAGTTAGATATACTTGGACAAACATTGTAGGACAGGTATTCTATAGTCTGAAAGTTGAGTGTGTCATCTGGCAGAGTGTTCAAACTGCATGATTGAGGATACGGTGGTGTATATGCATGGGGCGACAACTTGTCAAGAGGGTGTAGCATATAGAACAGGAGCACTTTACTGCCAATCACAATGTGAAAATAGAACAATCAGAGATCAACATCAACAGGCAGGTAACGATATAACATGTCGGAAGCCCGTGTTGGTTCCTTATCTTTATAATTTACAGTTTTATCAAATGCTGGACCATCATGTGTGCTCTGAGGAAAGTGTGAGAGGGAAGGGCAACGAACATATTAAATTAAATTTTCGTACAACAGGTTTGATAAGTTATCCGTTTAAGTCTAGTAAACCTTCTCGCATCAAGCGTTCAATCGCTGCTTTAAATGGTTGTTTTGTTTGGATGCTACGTATTTCAAGAGGTAATAAGTTCCAAATTTGGGATCCCTTGTAAAAGGGGGCGTTTTGAATAGTTCTGTTTGAAGGGACTGGTAACTGTATTCTTAGCCCATCGTTGTGTCGTGTGACACGGTCATGTGCTATGAGTGGGGCCCTTCCAGTATGCACACTTTTCCATATCTGTATGAGCAGTTGAATTTTACATTTAACATTGATTTTTCTAACATTGATTAATGTGTGCAAGTCATCAACATGCTCGTCTCTAGGGTCCTTCACATCAAGGCACAATCGTATTGCGTTGTTTTGCAAAATTAGTAAGGTGTCCAAACAGTTTTCCGGCACAGGTGTAAGGAAGATGGAACCATAATCCAATACGCCAATAAACATACTTTTCAAAATACAAATAGCAGCGCTTGTTGTGATTTGAGGTCGAAGTAATTTAAGTAAGTGGTACTTATTATTACAAAGCTTAAAGCTCTGTGTGAATTGGGTTTTCATATTTAATAAGGAGTCAAGCTCAACACCCAGATATTTAAAAGTGCACTCTCTTTGCAGGGTAGTTCGATCAAGAGTAAGATGTAGTTTGGCTAGGGTATCAGTCAGCAATTGGGTTTTAGATGGTTGGAAAAATTGAACTTTGGTTTTATTAGTATTCACAGTCGGTTTGTTGAGCTTACTCCAGGTTAATACCTTATCAAGATCATGCTGTAGTTTATCATGATCGTTCTCAATAGTGGGCCGAGCAAGTTTTTTGAAGAGTACAATGTCGTCAGCATACAGGTACAAGGAGGAGTTAGAAATATGAGACACCACATCATTGATATATATATAAGGAAATACAGTGGCCCGAGGACACAACCCTGTGGTACCCCGCATGCCACTCTTTCAGGCCTAGATGTAACATTTTTCACAAAGGTAACCTGTTTTCTATCTGACAAGTAGGCAGACACCCATCTCACAGCAGTTTCAGAGAAATTTAAGACGCGTAGTTTTTGCAATAATATTTCATGGTTTACGGTGTCGAAAGCCTTTTTGTAGTCTATGTATACTGCCTCTACCACATCACCGTCATTCAATATATGGTACACGTCTGTGGTAAAGTAATAGATAGCATCAGAGGTGGATAGTCCCTTTCTAAACCCGAATTGTTCTTTACAAATAGTATGATTTTCTTCCAGGAAGTCTGTTATGTGAGCGTGGGCTAGTCGTTCAAAAAGTTAACCTGGTAAGGGTAATATCGATATAGGCCTAAACTCACCAGGTTCAGCAGGTTTAGTTACTTTGGGAATAGGTATAGCAGTGGCGTGCTTCCAGGCTTGCGGGTAATCACATGACTCCAGGCAGCGGTTGAAAAGGTTTAGCAAGGTTTTCACTGATAGCTTGAAAAACAAATTTCCATAACTTGGTGGATAATAAGGGTATGCTAGAAGCCTTAAATATAGAAATTTTATTAATTTCCGGAGTTATGTCATCTAACAGAAACGGTTTGAAACTGAACTTTAAAGCTTCTACATTTGGTTGGGCAAACGCTTGTCCTAGGTTTTGTGTGGGTTTAGTAATTTTGTCGGCTAATGAGTTACCAACGTTGGCAAAGTAGGAATTAATTATATCAGGTATATCGGAGGGGTCCAGTTCATTTCCATCCTTGTCATTAAAAGTGACAGCAGTCTGGTGACTGGGTTCCACGATATCTTTTATTACTTTCCACAAAAAAATTAGGGTCTCGGCTATGGCGGTCTAGTTCTTCTTTAATAAATTCAGATTAAGCTTTTTTGACAGCTAGGTTAGTTTCGTTCCAAATATTTCTTGCCCGTTTCTTATCGTCCTCCCTACCACTCTTTCTTGCGGTTTTTAAGGCAAGGTCTCTGTCCTTCATGAGCTCTAGTAATTCTCCTGTAAGCCAGTCTGGCTTGTCCCTTTTCGCTTTAAATTCCTTAACTGGGCTCATTGTGTCAGCTATTTTAAGTATAGATTCATAGATAAAGTTCCAGGCTTCATCAACATTGTTTAGATCGTCTAACCTAGTCCAGTCCACAGCCAGGACTTGCCGTGTAAATTCATCAGGATCAAAGTTCAGGTATGATCTACCAGAAAAATTACTTTACGGCTCCGGGGGTGTATGTTTTTTCAGGTTTATAAAGACAGGAACATGGTCACTCAGGTTCCAATCCATGATGCCATGGTCATCAATAATATCTGTATTTGTCAGGAAGAATCATCGATGTCCGTCAACAATCTTGCAGAATACGGCAATATTTCGGATCTGTGGAATCCGGAGCCTCCTCCCCCTTTGATTGACAGTCTGACCATCGCTGCTACTATGCTCCAAGACGACTCCAACAAAGAGAACATCCCACCATCAAAAGAAGGCAAATCTCTTCCTGTACCAGTCATTGCAGAGGCAGGGGACGAAAAGTCGGAGGAAGAACCAACAGAAAAGAAAAGGCCAGCACTGAGAAAACGGAAGCCTGCTTCTGAAAGGAAGCCTCGCGCAAAGAAAGGTAAAGCTGTAGCAGTGGACGTCGACCTAGCCAATCAGTACGCCGCTGCTGTCGTGAGAGAGATACAGACGCAGCAGATAAAGACTCACCCCTCTCCCCTATGTTGGACCTGACCGGACTGATCTGGCCACTGGAGTTGGAAACAGATTACAAGGACGGGGGCGTAGTAGGCCGACCTCAGAAGGTGTATTACCGCAACGGTGACAACAGCACCCTCATCCACGTCTACGGGCCACCTGATCCCGTAAGGGTTAGTGAGATTTAAAATTATAAAAATGTTATTTTATTTCAGTTAACATGTACTTCATTTACAGCTAACTTTCATTGTAATTATTTAATGTGAATAGAAGTAAAGAGTTAAAATAAATAAGTGTGTAAATATAAAGAGAATGAAAGAGAGAAAGAGTTTAACAAATTTATACATCTAACTCAAAACAAAATTGCGCTTATATTTTTCAGGTGTTCGTAATTCAGTACCTGGATCAACCCTACGAAGGGAGGATCAACCTCATCAGGAAAAGTTTCCAGAACCTTCTGGACGCCTCCAAAACGCTCATCCAACAGTACGAACGTGTCTCGGGTGAAGCGGAACAGGGCATCCCTACTATTAACCCCTTCCACCCCATAAGGCCATATTTGGCCACCACATAAGTGTTACCCATAAAATGGCACCTGTTTTAGAGTTTTATTCTGATTATAAAATGGGTATTTCACCTACACTCTTGAAGTAAATATCAAAATATTCCCAAAGTTTCAAGGAACCTTACACTTTTTGTGTTATTTTTCTATGATGTTTAGATGTTTTAGAACATGTGTTCCAGTAAAGGCCATTATGGTCAATATGGGGCAGATCTGCCTATTCTGGGAAATCGGGCTCTTGAAAGCATTAATTAAGGAATTATTGATGAAAAACATTTTTTCGTGTAATTTTGTGGAAAAGTTTGACTTAGATAGAAATTTCCTGAGATTTCAATGATTTTCATAGAAATATCAAATCTTTTGCAAATGATGCATTATGGGAAATTTGCAATGGAATGTTTTTTTCACAGAAATCCTTCATGTGATAAGGTGGTTAGGTTGCCATGGTTACAGAAAAAAGAACATTCAGAGTCAATGGAACAATTTTCATGGGTAATGTAGGAAATATCTTTTTCTGCTTTGCATTTCAAACAGTTAGATAAAAGACCAAGTCAATCAAAAGTTATTATATTTTAAACATTTTTCTGAATAAGAAATACTTTTTATTCTAAATATACAAGGCCAAGTTAAAGTTACCATAACATGGAAACAAAGGTGATTATCATAACTGGAGGTTTCTATTGTACAAGAAGTAGGGAAGTTCAAACAACCATATCTAAGCTTCTAAAATGAATATTTTCAAATGGTTTGCAGCTTTAGAAAGCATTTCTTCTGTAGTACACACACATTTTTATCTTTTATCCTCAGGAATTAAGGGTTGAAGGGGTTAAGCCGTACGTCCAGGAGATCAACAAGTCGCACAACATCTCGGCCATCGTCACCACCTACCAGGGGAAGGCCAAGATACATCTGGGCTCCCGCTACTACATGGAACAGCTGGAGAAACGCATCATCTTGGGCGGGATACACGACGCACCTCGGAAAGACCAGGGGCACACCGTACCATCTGCGCTCTTCTTTGACCTGGTCAGCATAATAGGCCAAAAGATCGTCAACGACTTGAAGCACTCTGAATAGTTTCAATGTCAGACTCTCAACTCTAAACATGAAAGAAGCAGTTGAAGAGATAATAGAGGCTATTAACAAAATACATCAGAACCAAGTTTTCGAATATAGACTAGCTATATCTTTAGGTGCATTACTTGAAAGACTTCATGGATCAATGACAGAGAATAACAAAGAAAAGATTTATAGAGAAGATCGAGAAGTTATGTACTATCATCCTTCAGTGAATAACTCCTCTTTATTTTGGTTAGAACTCGAACAACAAAGCAATTACAGAAATATTAAAAATGATTCTGACTTGAAAGATGTAATAAGTTTTTTACGGGATAAAGAATGGAGTGTCAATAGAGCTGACACAAGTTGGAGACTAGTAGGTAATGTAAACACAAACATCTACATAGTAAGAGTTGAAGGTAGAGAGGACGGCTTGATAGGTCGATTGGATACAATTCCGAGTTTCCTACGAAGACGGGGATTACATCATTTCCATCGTAATGATAAGAGCAAACTACCTGTGTGATTTTAGATGTCTGTCTTATTTCCTTTTCAAAAACACATCTCAGTGCGAAAGACTTATTCAAGAATGTTTTCCTGATGAAACTAAAGCAACATTCAGAGGAATTTCAATTAAGGCACTGACCGTGATAGAAGCTAAATACAACACCACCATAAGAGTGTTTTCAAAGGTACCACTTCCAAGAAAAGAAACGTTAAAAGATGAACACCTTGTACATTAAAATGTATAAAGGGAAATTTAATTAGTGTTGAAGATGAGTCTAAAGTTATGACACTAAATCTATACGACCACCACTTCAGTCTAGTAAACGACCTAAATAAATATTCACAGTTCCACATGTGCAGTAAGTGTAGAAGGCTCTTTGAAACAGAGTATAATCTTCGGCAACACACTAACATTAAAAGCGACTGTACTCAAGTTAAATTCATCTACAAAGGTGGTATTTACAAAAACAAACCATCTGTATTTGATAGACTCGAGGAATTTGGCATAAAAGTACCAGCTGAATTGCGAATATATCCATACAAAATTGTGTATGATTTCAATAAGTTATTTTTCTCACAAAACAAAAGGTGATGCTCAAACAACTAACACGGTAGTCGAGTCACATTATGTATCACTTTCAGCTTGTGTAGCAAGCGACTTTCCAGAGTGGGAAAACCCAGTTTGTTTCGTAAGAAAAAGTGATCAAGAAAACGACAAAATAGTTCATGACACACTCAATTTTCATACAAAATTTAGCTGAAAAAATAGGAGCTCTTGTAGAAACACGTTTCTCTGACATATTAAAACAACTTGAAAAATATAAGAAAAAAGAGATTGCAGAAGGAAAAAAAGTGCTGAAATCACTCATGAACAGCATAGAAAAAAGGGACAATGTAGTAATAAAACCTCACACAGAATAGACAAAATCAAAATTCGTCTTCTGAACTATAAATTATTCACAGAGTACCTGTCATAGGTTTCAATTCTGGTCGCTACGACTTAAATCTTATGAAGAGAGATTTCCATTCCTTCTATGCGAAGAAACAAACAGCTGAAATGAAAACCATAAAACGGAGTAATCAATACATAGCTGTCTACACAGAAAACTGTGTTTATTTAGACATGTTGAATTATCTAGCTCCCGGATACTCCTATGCTAGCTATTTAAAAGCTTTCCTACCAGATGAAAGTAAAGGTTTCTTTCCATATGAGTGGATGACATCCACTAGAAAACTAGGGAACGTGAAACTTCCTCCTCGCTAAGCTTTCTATAGTTCACTTACTGGTACTTCCATATCAGCGGAAGATTATGCCAAGTGCAAGAAAGTGTGGAAAGATAACAGAATGACAACTTTCAGAGATTACCTAATATATTATAATAACAAAGATGTGGCACCTTTTGTCAAAGCTATAAACCAACAAATTAAATTTTTCAGTGAAAGAGGAATAGATATGTTCAAAGATGGTCTCACTCTTACCCTAGAATTTCTATTTGATAATACTCCATCAAATACTCTTCCTTACATTATATTCTCAGAGGAAGACAAAGTTGTACACAAATTAGTTAGAAGTAATTTGGTAGGTGGTCCAACGATTATATTTCATAGACATCAAAAAGCAGGGGTGACACGAATACGAGGAAGATCATTCGGTCCATTAAGCAAAGTGTGCTGTCATATTATAGGAGTAGATGCAAACAGTCTTTATCTTAAATGTATGGGAGAAGAACACTGTACCAGATACTTTGTAGTCCGCAGAAGTAGTAACAATTATAAACCTGAACAATCTCAAAAAGTCAGTCGCGCTGCCACAGAATGGTTGCGGTTTCGAGAGATTACAGACAAAGTTAAAATACTACATGTCTATAACCATGGGGAAGTTAGTGTGGGTGCAAAAAGAGTTCGAGTAGATGGTCTGGTTCCAGATACAAAAACTGTGTATCAATTTCACGGTTGCTACTGGCACAGACACGCATGTCATATGAATAAAAATACACTCTCTACTGATAAAGGACGTAAACTAATGGCAGAAAGATGTCGACAAACTCTTAAAATGACACTTTTTCTAGAACTAATAGGGTATACTGTCATTGAGAAATACGAGTGTGACTGGAACAAAGATAAGAATAACAACAACAGTGTTATAATATGTAAATCACTGTGGAGCACACCAATTCCAAACAAACACAATAACCTTTCTGAAATAGATATAATAAACGGAATGAAAAATAGAACTATTTTTGGATTAGTATCGGTGGACATACACACACCTACTCACCTTAAATTTAAGTTTGAAGAAATGACACTGATTTTTAAAAATACAATGGTGTCAAGAGATGATGTGGGAGAACACATGAAACAACATCTATTAGAGAATGATAGAGTAAAAAACCACGTCAATTGATCGGTAGTTATTTTGCAAAAAATATTTTATTAGGTTCTCAACAACTGAACTATAGAGAGTTAATTATCTGTTATGTGTTGTGTATGTAATTAGTCGTGTTTAATTTTAGATAATAGCTAGCTCCAAACACAGTCTCCTCCTCGTTTGACTGCTGTCGTCCAATACATAATTATAGTTCCAACATCATGTAAGACGTGAACACTTGTGTGAAAGGATATTGTTTGTTTATCATCCTGTGCATTGACGTTCTGTGATAAGAACTCGATTGACCATGATCAGTCCTGAGGTAGGAATCCCCTCAAACACATTCAGTCAACGCTCCCGCGCTCTACACGATCTTTCTGCCTCTATCCATAACCAAGACTCAGCTTAAAGGTCCAACCTTTCCAGGATGGTTACTCACACAGCGTTTCAGCGAACTCTGACTGACTGAGAGCAAAACACGCTCTTTTAGTATGGTACGTCACACCGTGACTCCTCCCCCATTTCACTATTAACAAAGTGAAACATGGCTAGCACGTGCGCTTACTAAAGCTCACGCTATGGTGCCTAACAAATATGGACTGGCCACCCGGGTCAGTACACTACTTAAATGGTATTTAGAAAACAGTTTAATAGTAACAAAAGTTCACATACTAGTTGAATACATTCCGCAGAAATCATTTATCTCATTTGTTGATCAAGTAACAGAGGCACGAAGAAAAGGAGACAAAAACCCAGACTGTAAAATTCTCTCCGACCTCGACAAACTCCTAGGAAACAGTTCATATGGAAAAACAATTTGTAACAAACAAAACTTCACAAACACTCGATATGTGTCGCCAGAAAAAGCCGCTAGAATAGCCCTTCACTGGCCAGTACAAGATGTCCAAGACTTATGTGAAGATACATGTGAAGTCTCATCACTCCCTACATCCATAACATATGACCTTGCAGTTCAAATAGGTTTCATGGTATATCAATATGCCAAACTGAAAATGTTACAATTTTACTACGACTTCTTATCCAAATACATCGAAGAGTCTGACTTCGAACTCTGTGAAATGGATACAGACAGTCTGTATTTTGCACTCAGTGCACAGACTTTAGATAAATTAATAATTCCAGAAAAAAGAGAAGCCTATTATAGAGAATGCCACTTATGGTTACCATCAGAATCGTGTGATAATGAACATCACAGAGAACAGTATATCATAGCGAAAACAAATAACTTACCATGGCTCCCACAACCATGCTGTAAAGAAAGAGAGCAGTACGACAAACGCACCCCAGGACTATTCAAAATTGAATGGAAAGGTGATGAAATGACTTCACTAAATTCAAAATGTTATATTGGTCATGGAAAAGAAAAGAAAACTAGCTGTAAAGGTGTCATACAGAAACAAAACATACTGGACATGGAATCCTTTAATACCGTACTCGATTCACAAATAACTATGGACGCCGTTAACAGGGATTCAAAGTTGTAGATCACCATAATAATAACATACAAACAGAAAAAGACAGGCATAAGTTACCAATATATAAAAAGAAAAACTTGTGAAGACGGTGTGAGCACAATACCATTAATATTAGACATATAAGACTTCGGGAATCATGTTGTAAATATTCATTCTGAAAAAACAAAACAGACTTATAACTATGGAATAGATCATTTACGATGTAAATATTCTTTTCAACAAAAAATTTTAATTTTTTTTAAAAAACAAAAGTTTTAAAAAAACATAAAAAGTAAAGAAAATTAAGCCTGTTCATACTATTATATGTAACTGCTTTTTAAAAAAATTAAACAAAGTTGAGATATGAAAAATATAAAATAAATAAAATAGATATCTAAGAAAAACAAAAAAAATATAAAAATATAATAAAATATCAAAAAATTAAAAAAACTATACAATATCTCACATAGAGACAGAAAAAAATGCATGACTTTATCTAGGGTAGAACTCCCGCCAGCGAAAATCTCAGCGAATCACAGAGAAATTTTCAGGTGTCTACCCACTACCAGTTATTTTCCTAGTACATACTACATAGTAAATACTACAAAAATAACTGGATACCCATATTTTATCCACCTAGTTGACTTGTTTAAGTTTATATAAATGTGTATTATTTAGTTCAAGTACTATATTATATTATTCAACATGAGTGACAGCCCCAGCAACTATTAGGATTTTCTAATCGATTTGGCTACTAATGATTCATCAACGGATGGTAACGAGGCCACACTTAGTTTGGGTCTCGATTTATCATTCCTCGATAATGTTGAGTCATGACCTGAAACTCTGGATAGTACTGACGACTGTCACTTTCCATTAGCACCAATTAACTTTCACATTATGCCAAAAAATGATAAAAAAGATGTAGTGGATATTTCTTTTGGGAGATTATCCCCGCACAGTACAGCGACTTTTATCTCAAACCACACCATGTTAGTACTGTAGACCACACCACTGGCACGACGCAATCCCGTCCCACTTTTACAGAAGCTATGTGGGAGGGTTATAACATCACGATGAGCCAGCTTATCAACAGCGGTAACCATAACGACTACTGTTTTGCGGTGTATCAACACCATGAGGACTCACGTTTCAGAGTTACCACAAGATACACCGTCAACAGTGTAAAAACGCTTATGGTTTTCCTTGAGCAATATAAAGGGACATCCGTCTCACAGGCATTTTGTAAATGTAGAACCCGCGATTCCGATGTCACTTTTGTTGGTCCTTTGTTCTGTTTCACATGTATACAACTACACTGCGAGCTAAAAACAATTTACATTCAGGCCATCAAAAATTTCTTTTCATAACAGGTTCAAATGAATCCTGTTTTCGGCCATAATATGTTAGCGACTGAAGTAGACTGTAACTTTTTCAAAGCGCAGTCTCTCTTTCACCCTACCATTGCCAAAACTATCAGAAATCCGCAGCACCAGTATGTATACACCCACAAATGGGACAAAGAAAATTGAAACAGCCAAAGATAAGGATGCTTGCCCGGAACTGTTCGCATTGTTTGATTTGTTTACTTCCCGGTAATGGGAACAATGTCTTTTTATGTCGAAAATGTAAATAATTTGTATTGTATACCCGCATTAGCACTTTGTGAACAGTTTCAATGTAAATAAAAGATGACATCATGTATCTGTTTGTGACAATGTAAATATGTTTCTAATGAATAAAACTTGTAAATGAATGTTACATGTTGTGTTTTCTATACTGTACGAATATTCTTTAATGAATAGAATATGAAACACTATGAAAATCATATTAAAGTGAATACATAATCATAAAAGTAGACATAATCGAATCGAAAAGTAATAATAGAAGATTTAAAAATTGCAAAGGGGGCGGTCCGCGCAACCCCATGGGAGGACTGTTTTAGAATGAGGTGGAAACCTCCGGCCGTACCGCCTCCGGTCTCCACCTCATTCCACACAGCCCTCCCATGGGGTTCCCCGGACGACCCCCTTTGCAATTAAAATATATTACAACATATTTAATAATTTAATCATAACCAAAAATAAAGGGCCCCTGAGAAATCATGTCATAGCAAGGGAGTGTTGAGGAACGACGTGCACTCCTCCGGCCTTACAGCCTCCGGTCTCCACGTCGTTCCATGCTCCCTTGCCATGACATGTTTTCTCAGTGCCCCTGTTTTCCAATATTTCTGACCTAGTTATATATTCTCTGACCTCTGACCTCTGACCTAATTAGAAATAGCAGTATAACCTCTAGCCTCTCCTGACCTAATTATAAAGTAGGTCGTAATGACCTAATTATTCAAACTCTATTAGTCTATGAACCTATTTTAGACCTAAACTCGGTCATAGTGACCTAGTGACCTACTTAGTAGCATTTGCTATGCGCACCAGCGACTCCATCATACTACTAGTAAGGTACCTGTTTACCTCCACCTGGGTTGACCAAAAGTCCCACTGGCCCGTATTTTACCCAGGAATGGTTCAATGTCCTATTCTGCCTCCACCTCCTGGACCTTCTTGTGTGGTTTCTTCTTCGGGTTTCCACAGGCACATCTGAAAAGCCTGTAATAACCACTCTTTTGACACTTTGAGTTCTCAAGTTACATAATTTGAAAGCATTATTGTACGCCTGTTCAAATTATTTCATTGTTTGATATCAGAGAAACCAAACTGCGGTTCCGAACCCTTCTTCCTTCTACCCCCATGGCCCTTTTATCTCTTTAGGTGGGCATTCCCTTACATAGTTAGAGTGGAATTGGCTTGGTCACTGTACGGATCGATCATGGTTAAATCTAGTTTGAGACTTGCTCATAAGGAATTTAAGTATCTGGTCTTAATTAAAAACACAGTTTTAGTCCAAACGATACTTTGCAGGAAGGGGAGACAGTTCATTTTGAAAGACATGGCGTTATCTGCACGTTTTTTTTTTATATGTATTATGTATGTATGTACAAATATAGGCTTATGTTCGCATGTAGGCTATATTAAAATATATACATACGTATGCCTGTGTGGATGCGTGTTTAATGATTGACACCTGTGGTTAATTATTTCACTTTTATTTTTTAACAATGATTTCTCAGTAAACGTTAGGCATAAACTTTTGAAATTTTGTATACTTGTTCTTAACATTCTAATGGAGAGAAAGTGTCTCAAAATTGTGATATCTGTCTTCAATCATTTTAAAAAAAATAAAATGTAAAAAATAGAAATAAAATATATTTAAGTTGCCCCTTTTTGGGATAAAATAAAAACTAAAGCCTACATAACAAATCTGAGACACCCTTCTCTGCATCTAGAGGTTGATAACATGTAGGAAAAAAAATTGGAAATATATCTCTTTTAGTAAGTGAGTAATTCTTGTTCAAAAACTAAAAGTTGAAAAATAGCTTTTAAATTCACATCCTTTCGAATTCTTATCACATATTCTGATAACTTATACTAAAGGATAGAGAAAAATTAGACCTTTAAAATGGTGTTAATTCTATTAATATACCTAGCATAGGTCCAGAGATAGAGGTATGTATGTATGTATGTATGTATGTGATATATTATATTCATATCTAGCAAACAGAACGTCAAGAAAGAGGATGTATATAATTACCAATATTTTATTCATAGTATAATAGTGATGCACGTAGAATAGAGACTTTTACAACTAGTTCAATTTATATTAGGGGACATACGATTTTGCCTAAGGTGCTCCATCTTTCGTATCGGTAGAAAAAAGCAACACGGGCCGATATCTTAACATAATCATCTTGCTGGGTAACAAGCACAAACGGAAAAGGCAATACAAGTTCAGTGGTTACCAACGAAAGCTGAAATCGTTAAACGAAAAACATCCCTCTCCACTGGATTACGCCTAAAAATATATGTGTGACATTTCAATATTATAATGCAACAATCAGATTTATATTTGTTAGAAAGTGACATGGCCGTTTAATTAATGTGCTTGCAATAAATGGTGAGTTGATTGGACAGAGTGTCATTCATCAAAACAGCTAGAAAACCTAGGAAAAGTAATGACACTTATATTGCTGCACATGGGACATTTTGCCTGTTATGGTACAGACCATACATGACTTTTGTGATGCTTCATTCTATCCGTCGTCTCCTTCTTAGTCAACTCTGGGCTTTGAACTGTTGACCTGAGGCAAAGACAGCGGGCCGACCTCTGTTGGCCGTTCCAGGTGCCGTTCTGCAAAGCTTCCGAATTCCATCATGTTTTGTCATCATTTATGCGTCTTTTCAGACATCCGGACAGAATTCGATTACAATTGTGATAGATTAATGAAAATTAAAATGTAACCTCTCCTCTCGGCAATATCAAGCATTTCTAATTCTCACCAAATTTAGTGGCACAAGATAGTAAGGGCGTATAGATGTCTTTGTATATGGATATATATGCGTGTGTATATATGTATATAAGTGGCATTACATACTTTCATACTAAAAAACCATTTACAAAGATTGTTTATATACAATTTCAATATTTGCAAAAGGTTAACAAATAGGAGTGCAAAGACCTAACTGCGGCGCTTACCTGTTGCAGCTAAACAATAATTATGCTGTTTATTGTGGGCCATAGAAGGTTTCCCTTAATTACGACTCGCTGACCAAATAAAATGAATATCACAAAGTAGACTTTAAACTTAGTTCACGCACCAAATTTGCGCTGGTGTTAGACATATTGATTTGATTTTCTTTCTTAAACCTAGCCCATTTAATTATATTTTTGATTAAGAGTGATTAGATAATTTACAATTTGGAATTTACCAAGTAATATATATAGGCAATTCGTAGATAAATCAGGATATACGCTTTACACATAAAAGGGTCTCCAGAGTTTCAGGAACACCATGTGATTCGTTTGTTATTGATTCATCAGTCAGCACAGTTTGTTTTGAATAAAACCATGCGGTATCCAGAAACGTTAATGGTATCATCGTCAAAGAGATTCCCTGTAGAAACAACAATATTTTTATCAATTTAGATTGTTGCAGAGGTTGTGCAGGTGATCTACTTTCCCTCTTGTTCTCAAATCAATGAATACTGCATTTAGTATACTTATGGATCATGCTTTCACAATAACATGGTGTGCCTCATTCAGCAACCTTCAATTAAACGTGATGTGGCTTTCCTCAACTCCAATTAGAGACCGCGTGAAGACTGTCTCCTTCTAGAAAGATGGACCAGAACAATTGGAACCTCCCTCCCTTCTGTAGAAATGGCGTAAGGAAAGTTACAATCTCCTTTTTTGTATTTTCTTAACCACTGAATTCACCCTGACAGGAGCATTTCTTTTATAGTGCAAGCCAAACTTGGACCCTATTGCACTGCTAATTGCACCGTGTATAGCAGTCTATGTGCTCGGACTGAGAGAAAGCCTGGAGAACCTGTGCGTTATTCCCTGTACTCGTCACAACCACGTGGAGAAAGAAAGGAAACAAAGTACCCTGAACACTGCCTCCATTCAGAGGAGACTTACATCCCATCGTGTTTAGTTCAAATCATTGTGAACGCACATACTGACGTGATGATACCTACATCTTTCATTGTGATTTTGTGATATTTGAAAAAATACAGTCATGCCTGTTTTTCAGTAAAACGACCAGATATACTTTGAAGTTGCGAGGGTGTAAAAATGACTGGTGTAAGTAAGCAACAGTTTTATAGCTTGGGTGTCTGCCTTTTGGGCCTATGTCACAATGCATAATTATTGGAATGCAACATGACTATGGTTCAGACTTTTAAGGAAACAGCCAATTTACTAACAAGGGGTGCCAACCAACCAGGTTCTGTGAATGTTGCGGATGTTGTGCGAACTCAGTAAGATACACCACGTAGGTCTGAGTGAGGACAACATTCACTAATTACGTGCCAAGGACATCAACCGAGAAACAGTGAAGCATTTAAATAACAAACAAGTCTTTAAGAGAAAACGTCAACATGATAAAGATCAACAGGAAATATCAACAAGAACCTCCCATAAGTCACACACGTAGCAGTACACCTATTAGTTTTATCATCTAGACCTACGTATAAGTACAAAAATATAGAATTATTTTTCACCTCTTTTTCGTACAAAGAGGGTTATAAAAAGGATATGACCTTGTGGTAGTCAGATTGGCCGCCATTTGCAATGATTGTGATGCGTCATAGAGTATATGACCACCGATAACTCAGATTGTTTCTCACATGTAGCATTTTATACTCTTCCCAGGAAATTTGTTATTTTCCCTGATCAACAGCCAGGGATTTTTTTTGTATTTAAAATAACAATTCCTGAAGATTTGTTTTCCATAGATCATATCACGAATGTATAACTCTGAATACAAGAAACTCTTGTTTCTTTATATTCTTGGCAGATCTAAGTTTACACATTGAAGGTTCAAAAAAGTTGCATACACAACTTTGCTAATAACTCGTGAACCTGTTTTTCGACGAACTTATTAATAGGGGGTTACTATTTACAAGTGGTGTGGCTGAACTACAGTTACATCTGGTGGCATTTTACAGACATGTGGTTGTGCTGGCTACGGTGGTGCCTGATCGGTGTTGTACACTGAGAAGATCCATTCCGGGACAAGGCTACTCGTGGGCGCCAGGGGCCGTCCGACCCCGGCATCACGCTCAAACAGCTTCTGTTGCCCAACCTACGTGTACCTATAGAGTGTGACTGAGGTATAGAAAAAGATGTTTGACCCGATAACGCCTTACACCTTTCCAGCGTAATCATACCCATTTCCATGATGTCGATTTTATGGATTATCGTGTCATTCGTTTGAAATAGATAAATGCATTGCTACATTAATACAGAGTGCGTTTTCCCCTTTTGGAACGTAACACTTCTCTTTAAGTTGAATTTCTAGCTTGGCAAATTGTGGTTGGAGAGAGCACCGGTAAAATATCTTTAAATCTTCAAGTGTTTCTATAAACTATATCACCTATGGGTATGACTGTGATTAATTCCCCTTGACACTAGGTTACATTGACTGATACATCGATACCGATGACAATCATTACCATCGTGGCCGTGTTAGCATTATCAAAACAGGGTCTCAGGACTGCATGTGGCCAGTAGTTGTGGAGAAGTGGCCGCGTGCAGACGGCACACACAGTACTAAGGACCCAAGTACGTGCACTCTGACGGGAACTCACTCCGTCCTGTTCAGTGGTGTCCTCTTCCGGCTCATTAACCAGCTCCATAATGTCAATTGTCATGGTATTCTAAGTGGATTCAATTGGCGTCAGCTACTAAGAAAGCAAAGCTGTCCAATGGTTGGGTTCTACTGGGATAGGTAGGTAACTAAGATGCTAAGCTTCTCCCCCCGGCCCACTGACGGGCAGTGCTGCGGTAACCGGGCGGCCACGCGCCGCCACCGACTCGGGACACGCTGGGGTCGGCCCCTGCTGGCAGTTGCGTAGTCTACAGACAGCTGGCACAAGTACAAGCCATTACTGCCACCCAGTGGCAAATGTATGTACTATATGGTTATAAAAATATAGAGGTGAAGCTGGTGTGGCGCTCAGGACCCCCGCAGCAGGGTGATGAGGAGCAGGAGCGCGGCGGTGACGGCGGGCCGGGGGCTGCGGGCCGGGGGGGCCGCGCCCGTCACCAGGTCGGGGTTGTCCGCCTCAAAACCTTGCTTCATCTGGCGCTTGCAGTCTAAGAAGGTCTCGCCCGTGTGTTTGGGCCACGCCTCGCGCACCGTCATCCGCACGTCGTTAAAGCACCACGTCTGGGTGCCCTGGAAGAAGTACGTCCTTCCTGGAACGGTAGAACCAGTTAAATTTAATAAAAAATGAAATACAATAAAATGACAATATGAAAATATCATGAATAGAATGAAAACGGTTCCAATCCCTCTCAATTGCACTTTTAAAAATGTATTGTTTCTTAAAGAAATAATGACTTTACAAAACAAAATATTTTTTATGAGCCGAAAGGTCATAGAGAAATTAATACAGCATGAAATACACTCTGACCATTTTGCAACTAATGGTCAAGACTTTGGCTTTGTTTGAGGGGGAGGGGAGGAGTAATTGTATTACTTTTCGCGCTGTACATATTTTCGCGCATTTCGAGCACTGCGCGAAAATATGACGTGAGTTAAAATTAGGAATAATATAGAGAAAAAGAAATAACTATTAAATGCGGGAAATTATGAATGCGCAAAAATGTTATTTATTTCTAGGTGCGCGAAATTTAGTGGCGCAAAAATATTAACATTCACAGTAGTCCCCCAAACCCATCCCCTGAACAAGTGCCTGCATTGTCTTATCAGGGAATAGTCGGGTCATATGGTTAGTTATTAAGGTATTCACAAACAAGTATACTGACCATCCCAAAACTGGAAAGCAGCGCCTACAGGGACGGGCACTCCGCCCCACATGCTCATGTCACGCGGATAGTCGGCCTCCACTTTGTTCTCGTGGATGTTAAACCGCCAGTAGTTGAAGCCGGACACTAAGTACACCATCTTGTTGTACCCCCACTGGAAGGCGGCGTCCACGTGGTCCAGGTCGGCCGGCAGCCCGATGTCCGTCAGGGGCCGGCCCGCCTTCGGGAAGTTGGGGATCATGTGGTTGCCATTGAACGTCCAATAACGCGCACCTGTTGATAAGGGAGCAGTACAAACCTTGAACATCGAACATATCACTGCGCGTATGGACAGCTGGGAAAACGTTATTTCTGAAGCCAAAATGGGTATAGATCTTTCCGATCTACTCTGTATTGGTAAAAAGAGCTGAGGGAATCAAATATAGGGTACCCCCCTCCCAACACAAATCCTACAAGAGGACGTTCCCGGTGATTTTAGAACAAAGCTACCAGTTTACTCATTCATATTATTTTCTTTTTAAGAGTTAGGTGTGTGGCACCATTTGTTTTTAGGAAAATCTCTTTTAGAAAAACAAAACGGCCCTCTCGTCTAGGAAATAAGAATGGACAAGTGCTGCCACCTGCAGGAAACAGAGGGATGGCTCACTCTGGTCTCACATCAGTCAATAGAATATATATACTATTATCACCATTACTATAACGTTGACTGTACAAGTGTTTTGGGTCCCTTGAAATTCTATGGTGACATTTAAATGTGACTCTAAGCATTTATTCAGTTTCGGGCATTAAAGGTACTTAGGTAGTACTGAATGGAATGGAATTCTAAAAAGTTTCTTCAATGTTTGAATGAACCAGACATCTTGTTCAACTAATATGTTTAAACTCACCCTTAAAGAAGACTATCTTTCCCCCAAACTGTTCGTAGACAGCATCTATCCTGTCAATCTCTGGTGGGAATCCGTACCAGAAGCGGTTGATCTCCACTGGGTAGTCCTTCATCACGCCGTTGCCATCTACTCGCCAGAACCACTGAAACAAAAGAAGGGCCACGATTAGAGAGGGTCAGATCAACTCTAGTACTACAGAAAAATAGAGGCATCAGAAGAAGATAACATACGCTAAGGACTAGAGATCATGGGATTAGAAATCCGACAGTTTTCATGAAAATCTATTTTGACCCAGGTTTTCGGTCAAATTGAGAAATGAAGTTGTCCAAAGAAATGGATTTGAGCATCCACTGCTTTAGATTGTAATGTCTAATATATCGAAATATTTTTTACCAATTTCATCATATCTGACCAAGAACTAGGGGAGTGTCGACAGGCTAGAACAAATAAAAAACATCTATGTAAAGAAGAAGAAAAACTAATTCAAGTACATCGATGTATCAATTAGATGATTGATTCGACAAAACCGAAGAGCTCCAGTTGTGGCATAAACACATAGAACATCAACTAGACCATAACCTACACAATAGGCCTACCTGGTAGATTCCTACTTACAATATATCATTTTTTGTACTACTGGAAAAATAACAAAACGGATCAGGTGCGATCGGGGGTATGTCCTATTGGAAACCTTAGTCATTGGAGATAAGGTAGAAGCTTCCCTAGCAGATGACAATCAACCACCGACGAGAGACCCTCGTGCGTGTAAGGAGGTCATAGGCATGTGGTCGCTGTTATCTGCATGCCTATAGGCCTGTAGTGGGTTGTACTGTACCATGGAGACGGCCATTGTCCCACAGTTCAGGCCACTTGGGGACAAGCTAGACCCCTCCATTACTGATAAGCCACTGACGATACACTACCTTCACTATACTTTTGTTAGGCAATAATGCCTACCCAGAAGAAAAGTAGTTGGAATTCAGTATCGGCCGACTCTAAAGCCCCATACCCACTAGGCGATTTTACCGGCGACTGGCAATGGGCAACTTGCAAAATTGCTGGAAAAATCGTCATCAATTTAGATAACATGTTAGTATGTATTATTTCAATATTACACATTAACAGGTGATCTGAATTGGTGACCTTTTAGCAGCGATTCTGCCAGTTGCCCACTGCCAGTCGCCGGTAAAATCGCCTACTGGCAAGTAGAGTCGGCCGATTTTAGCAACAATAATCGGCCGACTCTGGACAAAATAGTCTATATAGTGGGTATGGGGCTTTAGGGGTAGAGCCATTAAGTAAGACAACAGGTAAATGGGTCATCGAACACAAGAGAGGTGGAAACCCTAGTCTGCCACCCTTAGCATCCCTCTCTCTCCCCAGGTCTTATCTGTTGACAGATGTGAGGTAAAGACTGACCACTGGGGCCAGTTTGGGGGATTTAAAAAGGTGTGCCAGCTTGCAACTCCCGACAGCCCTACAGACGGAAGCCTGACGAGCTCCGCGCACCCCCCCCCCCCCCCTCCCGCCCCGTTCCCCATGTAGTTTTTCAGCCCTCCATTTACAGCAGTCGATTCCACAGTATACCAGATCCTTGAGGAACTGCTGTTTGTATTCAAAAGAGTAAATGAGGGTTTACTTAATGTTGGACGATACCTAAATCGATGAATCTGAATTAATTGTCGGATGCAATGATTAACTCCAAATCATGAAAAAGTGATTGGAGCTAGCCGATGAACCTTCCAACAGGTGTTCAGAACACTTAGAATGAAAGGTTTGTAAGCTGGGTCTGAACGTGTGGAGCGAACAGTGTGGCGCGGCAAGTTCCTAAATTGGACATGTAACATAGAAGTTTCCTAAAACAGACTTGGAAATAGAAGGGGGCATAGGCCGGGTGACCGGAATGATTTTCGACACCCCTGACAGAGTATTTTAAGGTCCCATAAACAAGTGGGACATCCATGTCCCTGGGGAGTGTCAGGCGGGGCTCGGCCGGTCACTCCATTTGGCTCCACTTGACCTCCACACAGAGCACTCATTGTAACCTTTCCGTAGACGATTACACCCTGTAGCTGGTTCCGCTGTGATGGCAACTGATGGTTGTCCCGATCAGAGTGGCAGCAGCGAACCTCAGAGGGCCCTTGGGCCTGACAGATATGTGCTTTTCTCTGCTACCTACGCAAGGCGTAATGCGTATGAGATTCGTTGCTATTATAAATAATACATAAAGTATGTCGTTTGGAATAAGAAATGAGCTTAAGAATACATACTGACGGGGAATCTTCCATCAAATATGTACGCATATTTTCAAAACTTTCAGACCCCGACCCCCCTTGGGCTGAAGTGGGCATTGGATATGTACTGAAACATATGAAACAATGAAGTCACCCCCCCCCCCCCCTCGCCCTTTCCGTATACATGTTTAATGATGGCCCAAAGGACATCTAATCTGTATTGCAAACGATGTTACGTATATAAACTCCAACAAAACTGAATATTCTTTCTATTGTTAATTTGTAGGTTCAAAACTGCAGTCTGGATAGGCATCTAAGATTGAACCAAAACCATCAAGCGTAATTTAATTGTGATTTGTCTTTCTTAATTCAGAATGTACGATACGATCATGGTGTGAGCATTGGCTTGTGAAGCCTTGCTCATGAACTCAGAATGTAGTTTTATAGATTGGGGGTATTTTAAGAAACAGGTTATGTCAACGCAAGCACAGTTCTAGTGATCTTAATATCTTTCTTGCCTATTCTAATGCCCTTTATCTGTCGTTCTTGACCAGACCCTGCATTTCTAAAAGCATGTTACTCACTGTCCATCTCATCTCATCTCATCTCCTGAAATTACAGTCTGTATTACTGTCTATAAATCAATTATTCTACAATACCTGTACTAAGGGTATATCATCCATGGAGGCGTTAATGAAAAAAACATAACGAATCTTTAGAGATCGTAGAATAATTGTGACCCCTGTAAGCCTTATAGGGGTCACCAATTGGCAACTGGAATACCATGTAACATACAAATACGAATATGAATAGTAATATAAGAAGACCCCTCCAACCCCCTAACCCCCCACCTCCAATCTCTTCAATAGACCCCAATTCAAACATCAACCTATCCTCGTTTCCATGTGCCCTTGACTGACTGGTAGTCAGTTCTACTATAATAATCAATAGTTACCAGTTTAAATACAATTATTCAAAACAAGAGCCAAATAGCTACCAAATGTCTGCTTATGCGTGAGCTATTGTTGTCCCTCAATAAACGGAAAACCTAAAGGAATCTGAAACCAAAACACGAAAAGTAAACTAGGGCAAAGTTATTTCCTATAAGCCTTGAAGGTCAAGATTGCAACGCATGGCCCCGTCCATTAGATACACTTGACATATTTCCGTTTCCCCTTGTGAACCGCCTGGCCGCGGCAGGTTCTCACCGTGGCTCTTCTCGAATGGATGTATACAAACCATGTAATTCTAAAATGAGTATATTTCAACAAGCACGATATACTTTCCAAATTGACAGAGGCTTTGCTATGGAACAAACATTATATCTGATTATCAGAGACGAAAATCTGTTTTTAGTATTTCGGGGTTTTACAGGCTAAATCAAGGTAATCAAGGGTTAAGTTCATTTCCTGCAGTAAGCCCTAAGCACATATCATTCTTTTACTCAGTGCATTATTATATCGATTTCTTTTCCGCTTGATACTTAAAGCCTGGACACATATACCCATCCGACCCGACGATTGAGTTGAGTTGAGTTGGGGTAAGTTGGTGTATGTGTTTTGGGTGTGTGGCTGTTTAGCTGGCATGATTCCCCCCCTGATCTGTCGGGTCGGTAATCGTAACCTTGAAGATGAACAACTCAACTGTCGGGTCTACAGGAGTAGTCGTCAAAAGATTCCACATTATTTTCCTTCAAAATGTTATTTTAAGCTCGATAAAATTGTAAGAAAATGTTGAAAAGTTCAACTTGGAAAATGTCGCCAACCCCCTTTTTAGGTTGAATTAGTGAAATTTAACAAAAGACTACGTAGGGAACCTCGCCACGCCACCACAGCAGAAGCTTTATCCTGCAAAATTGTATGTTCATGGTGAGCAATACTGAGATTGGAAATTCTAGTTTCGAGTGTACACGACGTTATGGCCGTAGTGGGTATAATGTATGACAGGGTCCAATGACGGCCTCGCCCCACGTGCCTGACGCACTGCATGCTGGGAGCGGGTTAGCAGACTTAGGCCGCGTCATTTCCGGCCTGCGATAATCGGCCTCTCCATCATAAGCACGCGTGTCATTCATCAGCCTACCGATGAATAAATGATGCCCCCCCCCCCCCCCGGTCCGCGGTGTACGGCGGTGAGCGGCGGTCAGGTGGGGACAGACGGCCGTCTCTGCGCCGACACACCCTGGTCTGCCGGGAGGGGGGGTTGGTTGGGGGGGGGGGGGGGGGGTTACCATGCCCTGCGACAGGCCTCACCGGGCGGGGTATGGCTGCGATTTATTGATAATTTTGTGATTTCCTATCTAAATTCAGAAACTAGGGACCTTGGGGTTTCCAAAGATGTCTTCACATTGCTTTTACCCCCCCCCCCCCCCACGAAAACACCAAACCCAATTGGATAGGATCATATATGATTTCCGTCAAACTAATGATAACATTTACCATCACAGTCAGACCCAGTGTGTTTCTACCCTAAACACACCCACACTGAAGCACTTGTCCGGCTCGTCCTTACGGTAATTTTTTTTCACACCATGCCTGTCACTCTTTCAAAATTGCGAGTGCTATTAACCTCATTCTATGGAACCTATTTTAAAAGTTATATGCAAAAATGTACGTTTTTTCATTGGATGTTTTTTAGCGACAGCATGATTTGATAAAAAAAAAAGTTATAGGCCTATTTGGCCTTTTGACTAATCTCTAACGAATACCACCATTTATCACTTAGATTATGAATTGCTCAAATACTTTAGAACATTTTTAGTTATACCTCAATACAAGGTCCCAGGTGGATCTTATAGATTCAGGTTCGGTTTTAAAACCGAAAAACTCCGGCTTATTGCTTCTTCTTTTTTTCTATGATACCAAATCTAGATTATATATATGGAGATTGTGAAAGAAATTATCGGTGATTAAGAAACAAAAAGATTAATGAAAGTATAACGAATATATGAAGACAATGGCGATGTGAGTCCCTCCATCCCCAATTATTGTTCACTAACACTGCAATGATCTATAGAAGTAGCCTTCAAATGCCACACCACAGATAGACTTTGAGTTCCAGACTCTAAGTCCAAAATCCTATTACAAGTAGGCTTCCAGTATTTTCATTGGCTATCATACAGACCCTTCTTGAAGTAGGCTTTGCAGACCCTACTTTCAGTATGGTCTTATTGGACCAACTGCCCTTCTGCGGAAGGCCAACCAAGGGGCAACAGATAGTGGGTGAATGGCCCAAGTGGTAGTCAGTCAATCTGCAAGCAGAGTCCTGGTGTGACCTAGATAGCAAAATCCCCATTGACACCAAGGTAAAAGAGCAACACTCTCCAAGGACACACAGGGTCAACCTGACAACACCCTCTCTGACTGAAGCTGGTTACTGGTATCAGCATGATTTGAGTCATAGAAGAAGAGAGCTTGTGATCCACCTAAATGACCAACACAACACTCCAGGCTTTACCGGAGACGACGGCAAGGGCATTGACAGCGATGCCGGAGAATAATTGGAATACATGTATTTATATCTTGAGATATCTGGAAAAAGGTGACATTGTACAGAAGCTACAGATGAAAAATGCATGGCGGTTCCTGCTCACCTCAAGGTCACTTGATGTTGTCTATTTCTATTGCACACAGTGTACGGCATGAAACCACCAACAGTGAACAGTTCATTTTGTAACCCCCCCCCCCCCCCCCCTTACATGAATGATCTGACCAGGATAGACAACTTTCTAGCAGATGGCTCCCAGGTCGGATCGCTGTCAGAAGCAGACACAACGACCTGTTCCTTAACCTGATTTAGTCTATTGATAAGATCAGTCAGATATGTGACCTGATGAAATATGGAAACGGAAAAGAAAGAATTACATCCAGTGGAAGAAACCCACTATACACTTTGACAGGCGTTTCCTTTTTCATTGTACGTGTCCACATATGAATCCCAAAACTTGATAACTTACCTTTCCAGAAAAAGCAAATATTTCTCCCCTGATGATAGAAATGGCGTCGATGACGGCGTTGCACGAGTCGGGCTGCTTGTTGCCGCTAGGGGGCGTGGGGATGGGCGTGGTTGTGGTCCAGCGTCTCGTTATGGGCGTGAAGGTCGTTGTCGGAGTTGGTGAAGAGGTCGGGGAGTCCGGCACATTTCCTGTGGACGCAAAAGGGACACTCAGTTGTTGCAGCACACACTTCTGTTAACTTACTAAAATAAACTACCTGTTATCAAGGATACCATCAGTGGTCAAGCATTTGATCAGCTGTATGATTAATTAGTATCCATAAGTAGGCACTTGGTACATGATGACATCAAAACGGTTTCCCCGTAATTTAGGAGGACAACGGTGGGTGTATAGAGTAGGCGGGCAGTGGGAAGGGCTAAACATGTCAGACCTTAAGTATATGCCCCTCCACTGTGCCGGCTGTGCAGGCCGCTTTAATGTAGATCTATGGCCCAAATAACCAGAGAATCCAATGCAGGGCATGGCAATGGATTCCCGGCGGTCGCCCCTCTGAGGATCCTTGTGTACGTCCGTAGACAATCTGTGGCTGGCCATAGGTCAGGCTCTCAGGAGGGCCTTACATCCAACGTCCACAGGCACGTGAACAGACCACGGGGATGCAACATTTGACCTCAATGTGATTTTCTATTAATGAACCATAAAGTGTCTACATATTAATAAGTAACTTTAATTCGTATTTGGAAGCAATGTGTCATTTACTCTGTGGTAATTGGACAGTAAAAGGTATTCACTAGAGAGAAAAGCCAAGGAACAAAGAGTGGTATCATGTAGCTTTTTTTGTGAAAACAAAGATGCTCTAACTTACACACACACAACCTCTTCACCAGCGGCCACCCCACTTATGTGGCCACAAACTATTGGCATGGATGGTTTTCATTGTTTTGCCTCACCTTGTCCTCCCCTACTCCTCTCCCACCCCTCGGTGGGCGTAGGCTACACATTCACTCACAAGTCGTTATTTTGTCTCACCTTGTCCTCCCCTTCTACTTCCCTACTTTCTAAGTGGGCCTATAGTTTTCTATATTCTAATATAAAATTAGAAATATGATCTATAAAGACTCAGTGACAGACTCCTCAAAATGAATGTTATTGACACTGCCTTTAAATTGGAAAGTCCTGGAAAGTAAAAGTAAGCTAATGATATTGTTTATATACAAATAAATAACTGAAACAAAGAAGTCTCAGACTGTCCGGGCTCCCTTAGGAGTCCCTGCCTTGCCTTTAGATGTATTTTATAGCATAACTGTAGCTCATATAAGTATACATTATGTTTGAGCATTAGCTTATAAGAAGGTAATTGTGATAAGATTGGGCTTACTGCCATTGTGATTAGGTTTGTGTTGTGTGGCTAGGGCTTGTGATTAAGTTTGTGTTGTGTGGCTAGGGCTTGTGATTAGGTTTGTGTTGTGTGGCTAGGGCTTACTGCCCTCGTGATTAGGTTTGTGTTGTGAGGCTAGGGCTTGTGATTAGGTTTGTGTTGTGTGGCTAGGGCTTACTGCCATTGTGATTAGGTTTGTGTTGTGTGGCTAGGGCTTACCATCATTGTTATTATGTTTGTGTTGTGTTACTAGGACTTGTGATTAGGTTTGTGTTGTGTGGCTAGGACTTACCATCATTGTTATTAGGTTTGTATTGTGTGGCTAGGGCTTACTGCCATTGTGATTAGGTTTGTGTTGTGTGGCTAGGACTTGTGATTAGGTTTGTGTTGTGTGGCTAGGACTTGTGATTAGGTTTGTGTTGTGTGGCTAGGACTTGTGATTAGGTTTGTATTGTGTGGCTAGGGCTTACCGCCATTGTTATTAGGTTTGTGTTGTGTGGCTAGGGCTTACTGTCATTGTGATTAGGTTTGTGTTGTGTGGCTAGGACTTACCGCCATTGTTATTAGGTTTGTGTTGTGTGGCTAGGACTTACCGCCATTGTTATTAGGTTTGTTTTGTGTGGCTAGGACTTACCGTCATTGTGGCCGCCCTGTCCAGGGGAGAGCGTGCTCACTGGGCCCGGCTGAGGCACATACTTAGCTCCTGAAACACAGAGGAGAGTATATGGTCGGTTAACAAAAGGGTTAAACCTGGGTTTTAGGTAATGTTCTAATTCTGGGCCTCATTACTTGTTACACTGAAATTGGGTTTAACATTATGGTAGGGTCACCAAGCCTGGGATTTCCCCTAACCCCCAACCCCCAGTCCTGCCCGTCCCAGAGTTATTGCACCTGAATGTGCCTATAACATTCGTACATCTTTACTATGGGGGCAGAAGAAGGATGCGTGCATCAACAACTACAGTGGCGATTTGGGGTGGGATATCGGGGTTCGGAGCACCCACTTCAGCCTCCTGGACTCCCAGTTCAAACTGTGGGGCTCCCTAGAAAAAAAATTGTATTATGAGGAGGTGGCTCATACAATAAGAACGTTCTAAAGAAAACATTAAAAATGTTATCTAATATACCACAGATAGGCTTCTTTCTACGGGGTCAGGATCCTTAGCTCCTTAGGCTGGATTCCCAACAGTCTCACTCTGGCATGACAGTTCTCGTGGTCTGAGGATGGTCAGGTAATTAGCAGACCTGGATCAAATGACTATCTAACCAGATATTGTTGTTGCTCCTTAAGCAGGGACCAATCACAAAGTACCAATCAAATGGTTGCCAAGTGTTGACAACACTGTTGATAACCTATTTGTCACGGATGTTAACCAAACAATGTATACACAAGGAAAGAAAAGTGACCAGTTTTCCAGTAAATCAATTAATGAAATAGAGTAAAATGTCTCCAACGTATATACGTTTGGTGTGTAAAAGTTTCCACACACTAGCATCTACAAAATGAGTTTTTCCAATTTTAAGAGAGTTTACCAGACTCCGATCTCCAAACATTATTTACCAGCACAGCAGCCTATGACATCATAATCAATGCCAGTGACTAAGGTCTACAAAGTGGTGTCTGAATGGTCGCCTTTAATGAAATATCTTTGAAAAAAAATAACAAAATAAAAATTGATATAAATCTAATGATATATCCATAGTTTCGATCAGAGGACAAATGGCTTACCGTAGAAAGCCTGGATGCCGTCGATGTCGTCCTGCGGTAAGCGGTACTCGGGAACGTAGCCCTGGTACCAGGGGAACATGAGTGACCCGGGCACGGACGAATGAGAGAGGCCGAGCGCATGGCCTATCTCATGGGCGGCCACAATGAACAGGTTGGTGCCTGCAATCAACACCAATATGATAATAGGGGGCAAAATCTCAAACAGCCTCGAAAATGTATCCTAATTGGCCTCCATTTCAAAGAAGAGACAGTGGCACAATGTCTAGCAGCTTAACGATATTGCAATTTTAGAAAAAATTAGCAAAATTAGAGCCTTTAAATCTGATGCCAACTTTGTGGCCCCATATCTCTGCCAAATATGGAGTTATAGACCTTGTGCAGACAGGGTCACGTGACCAGATTTTGGTGATCACCACATGGTCACCACACCCACATGGCTTTCAAATGTATCGACAATTTAAAGAAAATAATTGTTTATAATGAAATAAGACAAAAATCTTCATCACAAATACTTTAAAATTGTGAATATTGATGAATTTAGATTGATCACCAACATGGCGGGCATCCCAATTGGGAGATGTGACATCATGTGCACAACGTCTATAGCCTTTATATCTGTGGTACCCTTATTCCTATAGGTACCTGCCAAGGATATATCAAGGTTGATTTAGCCAGATTGTATAGAGAAAAAATGTTTGCACATGAAAACTGAAAAAGAATACTCCTGAAATCAAAAATTGACAATGTTTGGGACCTCACAGAAAAAAGGTTTTTCTGCTGTGCATCTGATACTCCTCATTCTTATGTGGACCCTAATAGAGATTGTAATGCTAGAATTTGAGTCTCTGTGATTGAGTATGTTTGGAGATATTAGTCGTCAACATTGAGAAAATATGCGATAATTACATATTTTCAGATGCAAAAATGCCGATGTGGGTAGGCTTCAAAATTCTTTGAATTCTGGCGTATGAGAGGTCCTTGGATGTACTTCCTTAGGCTAAAAGTATGGAATCCTCCTAAATTTGGTTGAATTTACAGTAGAACCTCAGCGTAGAACCTCAGCGATAGCTTACCGTCGGTGGTGCCAGCTGTCCAGTGCTCATCTTCATCAAAATGAACGTCTCCACCACGGTCCAAGCCTGGGAAGAAGGCGTGTGCAAGAATCAACCCTGAAACAAAGAAGTGAATCTTACACCAATATTTACCGGAGAGATGTCGTTATTAGTAAGATTAGCTATAAATAGGAATAACAAGAACAACTGTAACCGGTTTGGACATATATAAATATGGGAATATATTTATTAATCCTCCTATTACACTCAGCTAAAGCCTAAAATTTAACGATGTGAGCAGGTCGGTGGTGTGGGAGCAACTGAAAATAATGGTTATGCTCACGGTTTATATAGTAACATGTCAACATATCTGCGTAACTACGGATACAGAATGGCTACGTCACCTCCCTGCTCCAGGACATAACAATTTTGAGGTCTTGGAACCCAAAATAATACATTACAACTGGTAATGAAGGGAGTAGACAGATAAAGGATACAGAGGGCAGAGAACACGCCGAGTTGATGCCCTGAGTACGGCGGCCCTAGACCCTGAAATTTGACATGGCGACATGGCCCTTTCTTGGTTTAGTGACATGAGATATGGGATTTAAAGATAGTGACATCACATACGACACTGTTTTTTCTTAAATTTGACAGGGCAACTTTCTTAAATTGAACACGGCGACACTGCCTTTTCTTAAATTCAGGGGCCCCATGAGTCAACCGATGGAAGTTTGGAGTTATGTACTAACTGCTCTGAATGACTCCCTGACCTGAACTTGAGGGATCAGACTGGGTGTTGTTAAGTGATTGCTAGAGGTCTTCCATTAGATATGCTATTTTTCCCTTTATCTTCAGATAAACAAACTAAACTGTCATTTAAGATCCAATTTTAATGCTATTTTTCCAAATCTGACAAGGTTGTACTTTGCTGCCAAACTAAAGTACTTTGATTTTGGATACTATGATTTCATTCTGGGCTGCTGTCATGTCGAATATCTTGAAAGATTACATATTGATGTGTATTATAATCATGACTATCACTATCATGATTGTTAGCATATATTTCATAAATAGGCATACATTCTTGAAGACAGCGTGACGTCACATAATTTCGCTTGTTCCTCTCTACCCAGCACGCCGACAGCAGATGTCCACGGATGGACAATCAACCACAAAGGGGCACTACTGGTCCCCGCGGTTCACTGTCATAACATTGGCTATTTTTCAGCCCTGTCTTCGAGAATCCATATATATCATGTTTTATTTGGCAGCAATCATGTTATTCAATACGTCATTAGCCATGAATGTTGCCAGGGATTCAGATTTATTTTTTCTTTGTAGCTATACTATTTAGCAAATATATGGGCTGATGGCTAATTCCCGATACACTAGGTTCTACCTCACTTTGTTTCCTAGTTCCAAAAAATAATCAGACCAAGACCAATGCAGCAAGCATGGGACAATAACGGCATGCGCACATTTTCACTTGTTCCGGGTTTAAATATATCATTTTATATACTATTCGCTGAATGCCAATGAATAGGATGACGTATTCTCTAAGCAGCGTTTTTATGTTAGATACAAAGGTCACCGAGGGTCCATTTTCGCTTCCTCTTGGTTTGATTATATCATTTTATTGTTTGCCGACTTGAAGGACAACAATTCTCCAAGGGGATTCTTCGCCAATACAAATGCAATAAAAGGCAACTGTGTAAGCTCATTGATATTTTTTTTTTTTTTTTGTTTTTGTTTTTGTTTATTGAACCGTACTCATAAACAGGTAATAGAAATGTGACATAGGTAATACATGTATAATGACATTATGTACAGCATTTGGATATTTTAATTGTTACATGATACAGGATATTATGTAACAGTCTTCCTGACATAAATATACAGTTGGTGATCATAGCTGAGGTCAGCATCTGATCATAGTTGTAATGTATGCCTCATAAGAATCTTACTTTTATCCAATATAAGCCTGAATAGACTTTTTAAAGTCTGATAATGTCTCCTTGTCTTGAATCACTTGTGGCAGTGCATTCCAAAGATGGCCACCTTTTACAAAAGGTGACCTACAGTAAAGCTCACTATTGATAACCCCTATATCAAATATAGTCTTTTCAGCTTGTTTCGTGTTTCTATTCGGAATGACTAAGTATGTTTCATCAAAATGCAATTTGTACATATAATATATTATGTGTACAACTGTTTGTCCCTGCGATCTTGCAAAGTCTTGATATTGGAGATTCTAGTCAGATTTCAGACAATACATTCTCCCATCAGATTCTTGACCGATTCTTTTTTTTTTTTTTATTTTATTATTATTACAAAGACGACCTAGTTAATGCAATTCTTTTCGATTTCACCGTTTACAGATGGGTCAGTATACTAAAGGAGAAGGGTTGGAAGACAAATGAGGCGGGCTCTGTAATATTGCAATACTAAAATACACATGTACTGTAGGAGGTGTCTCATAATTATCTCAATTACTTCTAGGGATACTTTCGTTAGGGACTTAAATGGGAAACACCAATACAACATGTAATACTTGAGAGTTAATTTCAAGATTTATGAAAATTTGGATTGGCTTATTGGGATACAATTGGACCGCTAGACACTGTAAATAATATTCCAGAATTATCTAAAAGCTCAGCGCCGCCAGCAGCCGTTAACACACAAGTCTGTACCGGCGGTCCCTCGGTGGTGTGTATTCGTGCACACGAGCATACAACAGTCCCACGCTGCCGCCACTGCCATGTTCATTACCACGAACAAAGCTTTCCCATTTGACGGCTGCAGTCGAGCTTGCGTTGCGTTTGGATTGATTTTGATTTGGGCTAATGCGCCTTCGTGTGTCTGTATGCTCTTCCATACCGGCTCTACCACAAACCACATCTTTAAATACTGCACTACACAGACTGGTAATAATACCTTTTTCTTTTCAGTTAACCCCATTCCTGATATTAATTGAGAAAAGAATGTTGAAATCATGTATTTGATTTACATGTGGTAACATTTCCGTATCGGAGATAATTACAATCAGAAGGCAACTAAAAATAAGTACTAGGATTACCAATGCTTCGGATGCTGTGACATAAATGCGACTCATTTACAGATAATCTAATGGTGCGTTGACAGGGTCCAAACTACCGGTGCCGAGTTGGTGATGCTACGGGTTAAACTGACAGGTCGGCCTGCTGCACTCCCACTACGTAACCCCGGGTAGTGTAGGGAGGCCATGACGAGCCCGGTGTGGTCGGCGAGCGGGGAATGCATCATTCATGGAGCCCTCACTGACGGCGGCGCTACTTTGTGCCCCGCCCCCCTTACCCCCGCCCCCCCCCCCCCCCCCCCCACTTCACCCGCACCGACGCGGCCGTTTGCTCTACCTACCTGATCCGAAAGGAAGGCCGTTCTACCAGGTAGAAAGGTCGAGCCGCTCTCTCTCACATAGGAACGAGCCAACCAGTCTGTCGGGCACCCTTAATTAAATCGATGAAGCTTTCTAGACTAACATGATTGATACGTGTATTACGTCTACCAACCAATGGAGCGTCCATAAAGGTATACGGTGTATACTTAAAGTTCCTGTGACACGATTTTGTTATGACATTTTTATTGAACTACCATCTAGAATATAACAAAACTTAATCGGTACTCCATGCCCATTACAAAATCACCTTTGTATTGCTGTTCACTGACTGCCCTAACTGAACTTTAGTTTCTTAGTCAGCCCCTTATCTCCCTTCGCACTCCCTGCTACAGAGTCCTCCCTGTGACGTCACCGGGAGAACTGCCTAACTGCCTGTAACGCGAATCTTTACAATAATATAGGTGTGAAAGCATGTCTATTTATAGTGCAACTGCTACAACAAAAGCATTGTCACATTGAAGGAAGGTGGAGGAATCGGCACTGGTGTTTATTTGGTCCAAATGAAAAAATATATATCTATGTTATGGAAGGGTATCTGGTACATAGATATACATATCTTCCAGTGAGGTGTCTCCCGGTGACGTCATATATTCCTGGTCCCCAGGCTGCACCAGAAAATCTTAGATAAGGCAGTTTCCAACTTCAATTAACAAATACTTTTAGACAGCACATTTACCAAGGGTTTAAAAGGCAAGGTATAACTATTCGTTAGAGACCAATCGAAATGTACTTAGCAAGGTTGAACGTGTCACAGGATCTTTAATCTCAAACTAATCATTACCACTGATACCAAGCTTGTCAGTCCCCTATCATTGAGCTCATAATGAGTTAAATGGTTGCAATAGGTCAACGAACTTGGATAATCGTAGCTCATAGAATAAAATAAAACCAGTGGTCTATACAAGTAAAGTTATCTTTGTTAACAGTTGATATCTATGATGACCCTCAGGTGAGAGCGGTGACAGTGGAGTAAAAGGGCCATGGTGTAACGGCAACCAGTGGGTCAGACAAAGGGGATCTAGGCATTTTATCGCCATAAGCGCCCCCCCCCCCCCCGGAAAACATGCTTGTTGTATACAAGTTCAGAAGTATAAACGTGTAGCTCCTTCCACAATCGATGTCGCAAACTTACATACACCAGGGAAGACATTAATACTGCGGCTGATGTCCTTAAAATAGTTATATGCCGTCAGATCTGTTTACTTCTAGACACGTTCAAACGGGAGCGAGAGATGAACCTCACAGTCAGCCATTAGAGGTGAACCGCCAAGCCACGAGCAAACGGACTTTGCTGCCAGCTCCCGACCAATAGACGTGCCATCAGACTCAACTTACCCTCTAGCGCACATACCCATCAATAATTTAGTCGCCTTTCCCGGATTTATTCTCTGCCCAATATATCATAGTACTAGAATCGTACTGGGACGTGCCTTTTTGTTCTATGATGTTTGACGTCGATCCCTGATCGATCAGGTTGGTGCAATATCTCGGATTGCTAATATTAAAGAATTGTGTTACTGTTTGTTTTGTCAGAACATATTAAGTGTTCATTCAATTTACGATCCTGCAATAGGCCCCCTGTGTCCTAAGAAAGTACATCCGCTTCAATTGACTGTAAATGTAGCTTTTGTTCTAATTAGAATATTAACATAATTCTTTCAGTATTAGAATTGCCAAAAGATCTTCTCTGTTCAATATTTAAGGTCATAACACTGCTTTAGCAGAGGATGTCACTTTATAGATTTGGTATTTAACGTTATAGTAATTTGGGCTAGATACAGAGTTACATTGTTATTGCGAATCCTACCACTTCCTTTTGAAAAAAAATGTACGGTAAGACGATTTCGTCATTGTTACCCAATTTCAAAATGTATTACGTGAATACATCTTTTGCAAGACACCAAGTCTTGGGCTATACTAATAGAAGTCATAACAACATATAGTATATCAACCCAATCTTATACTCCATGACTTGGTTTGAAAGGGCTGCGTCAAATATCAACATTTAATGAGAGGACTCTTTGCTGCTTAAAACAAGATTTACCGATCTCCCATAATAAGTCCTTAGTCTCTTGGTGAAAACTGAAATTGGAGAATGAGTATGCATACATGATAGATAGTGATTACACTTTCTTGTTTTCAGTCAATATGTGTGCAACCGGTGGAAAATTTTACAAAAGGCCGCCCCCTCTTGAAAATCTCGGGATCCGCCCCTGATACCTTTTATTGGCATCACTGTAATCGGGCACCCATTACTGACATTTCACATCAAATAAACAATGGACATAGTGGTTATGCAACTGAAAAAACTATACAACTAGGTAATTAGATTCTATCTAAAGCCACCTGAGTTAAACTTATACAGAGTGAGGTCTGGCCAAGTCTAGGTGAGCTCACGTACTTTGTGCACAGACAGCGCGTGCACTCAATGACCATACTTGTTGACTTTTGCAAGGTGAAGCCCAATGTCGGCCGAAGCCCACAAAGCCAGTGGCCGCGGGCGGCCATGGTGGCCGGGCGGCTGCTAAGGTTTCCCTGCCCCCGACAGCTCCACATGCCCTATTCTACCCGTGTGGACCCAAGTCTTTACACACCAATGAATAGTACTGTCTGAGAACAAGTGCAAACTGCCAGTGTAAACTACAATACATTGACCTAATTAATAATATTGATCATGTAACTTTTTCAGAGAAAACGTTATAGGTGATTTTAGACGACAGACGATCCCAAGGGATTACCCACTGAAAGCCAAATTAAAGGCGGACGAAGGCAAACCCCCTAATCCAATCTCTGTACACCTTCTGCAGACTACTAAAGGTGACCCCAAGAACTAGATCTCATTTTAATTCAACCAACCATCAAGGTTTGCATGACGATGCGCCTTACACCCGAATAAGATGCCCCTAGGATATCCTCTATAATTATGCTCCTAGGATAGCCTTTGCACCCCCCCGGTACATGAACCATCCCCAGTGAAACCTGTCTGGTACTGACCAGCGTCCAAGTTCTGTCAGAAGTTTACCCCGGCCAGCTTGGATGTGCTACCTGCGATCCCCTGCACCTCATGACATTGGTCTACCAGCAAACCTGTGAGAAGAGAGGGTAGGAGACCAGACAGACGTGACGGTGGCGACCCAGGTATTTCAGTGAACACTAGAAGGCGAGATAGACTGCATGAATTTCAGTTACTTCTAATGTACTAGATTACAAATCTCTGCTGCAATCGTCCTCGGCCTGACTGCCCTGCTGGGCCAGGCCAGACAATGGAGATCATATTTATCTCTCTTCTTTATAGGAGATCATATTTATCTCTCTTCTTTTTAAATATGTTATTCTGGGCTTGGCGGCAAAGAGAGGCAGCAGTATGGGCGGCGATTTGGCAGCCTGGTGGAGCTGGGTGGCAGAGACAGGAACACACCACTGCGCTGCAGTGGGGGAGAAGTATCTTGTTCATGCTTGTAAGTGGTCCTAAGTTTTAAATCTCATAGACTTGTTTTTAACCAGCGCAAAGTAACTCTCCAAGAGGTGTTCGCCACTAGTCCAGCCCAGACTAACCTGCCTGTCTGGCTGAGCTCCCTCACCATGTCTTACATCAACTCTTAAGCATACAGAAAGCTCCCTCAAACAATCGGAGGTTGCGTGTAGTGTGGAGCTCCCTGCCTGGTGAGCGAAAAACGGAAATGCAAAAGCAGACACTTTACCGCACCCATCATTACAAAACATGGCTATAGTTCCGTAGTACTACATCAAAGAGATGTCCCTCAAACAGCTAGAGGAGTCATAGTTGATTAAAAACGTACGTACTTTCTGTTCTGCGTTTTTGAACACTTTCCCTAGAAGCCACACTGTGGGTTTGCCTATGCTTGTGTTTTTAGCTGACCACAATAAGAGATATATCTTCAGGAGGTAATGATGTAAGAGAAGACTAACTATGAGAATGTGTAGAAAATGGGGAGGGACAGTGGTGAGTTTGGGTCGAAGAAGCAACGACAAAACCAGGGCTATTAACAAAGTGCAAGAATTTATAAACAATAAACAACTGGGAAAATCTGAGCAGATATTGTTTACTGCTCATTAAGCCGGGGATAAGATGCCAGCCTCACACCCTACAGTGCCCCTTCGACATCTCAGATGAGATAGCAGGCATATTGACAACACTGACTGGGGCATCACACAGAGAGGTGATAACACAGGGTTGACGGGCTATTACAGGTGGCACAGGGCTTACACTGTACATCAGTGTGTACAGCGTATGCTGCCCTGCGTAGGTGCGCGTCGAGACAGCTAGCTAGAGCGCGAAAGCTGAGGCTGGGTGTGCCGTCACTAATGAAAGCACTCCAAACTTTAGCGTCTTTTTTCAAATAAGCAACATAAAACAGGATGAATCAAATGCAATAATTTACATCATGATCTGCAGAGGTTGGTACATTTCTATTTTCAAAACTGAAAGTTGAGGCACAAGTGGCACATTACATGAGGCATAATAAAGCACGTCCTTACCAGGCCCGTCAAAGCTGTAGCCATCACCATGGTAACCAGCGGCGAATCGGATCATGATGTCGGCATGGCCGCCTATCTTTTCTCGGAACGTGAGGTAGGTGACGTCACTCCACAGTTTGAGTGCCCGGTAGATGGCGCGCCGGACCTCCTTCTGCTGTAAATCCGGCGTGTGGTTCAATATCCTGGAAACAAAAGGGCATTTTCCATGTACAGAAAGACACAAAATACCATTGCTCTAACGTTGTATTATTCTCACATGGAGGCACTTTATCACCCTTGAGAGTGCAAACGACATAGTAATTACGTCAACCTTTTCAGAAATCAAAGTACCCATTAAACTACATGTACATGTATTAATGAAATCAGTGAATACCATCGTGCCCGCTCAGGCAAACTGTTCCACGGGCGCCACCCTGCCCATAACTTAATGGGACTCTTGTGTCGGCCTGTCGGTATGTGTATTATTGAAACAGTATTTCATTAACCCATATGTTCGGTAGCCATGCTAATCCTCTGATACAAAATCATTGAAGTACTCCAAATCTGATGGCAACCACTGTAGAGCCTACTTTTCTCGGACGTATTGATGTGTGTCAACGTATGTCATAATTACAGCTGCGTACACATGATACTGGATTTCCTCATGGCATCCCTCTGTCATTCTATATTTCAACAGGTACAGGAGGCTATATAGCAATGTACGAGTAGGGTTGTGGATGTGTATACAGAGTGCATTAGGCAGGGAAATCAAACAGGCAGAGCATCACTGAGTCTGCAGTACATTCGTATTGATTTTATGTACTTTGCTTCAGAATCTACAAACATTTTATTTCTACGCTTGCTACTTTGACTTCTATGCACTTACAAGACGAGTTAGGTAATTGGGTAGGGCGTGACAATACACCGCCAGTTCTAACTATTGCCCTGATTAAAGGTACCGATTTCGGCCCGTTTCGACTATTGCCCTGATTAAAAGTGTCTGAACTCTTCACAATTAGAAGAATAAAGAAATCTGTAACGGATTTGACTACACTAAAGCCCCATACCCACTAGGCAATTTTGCCTGAGTTGGCCGATTAGAATCGGCCGATTATTCTCATAGAATCGGCCGATTCTGGCACTGATTCAGATAACTAGTCAGTATGGTATATTGAAATATACATGTTTGATATGAGTCGGCCCTAGAATCGGCCAATTCTGCTAGTGGAATAGGCCTATTTTAGCACTGATTAGTCGGCCGATTCTTGTCAAAATCGCCTAGTGGGTATGGGGCTTTTATAATACCTATGCTATATTGGAGCACACACAGCAATATGTTCTATAAATACAATTTATAAATTGATTTCGAGTAATACAGTTGCATGGAAGACACTGTAATACCAGACAGACTCATGCACCACTTGAACTAAATGTAGGGATATATCTTGAAATCACCAGTGTGTTATGCAGAAAATCACAGTCTATGATCAATCAAAACCAGGTACGTAATAAAAAAAAACTGAAAATGTATCTCGAAAATCTGAAAGTATCTGAGAATGTTATAAAACCTCATGTAAGCACTCATTTCCAAAAGTTATCATCAGAGGTGTCCAAGTCAAATAACCTTAAATCAGACTAAAATCTGAAAAGTTAAATCCCTGCAATAGGTATCCTGACTTTGAGCTAAAACTTAAAGAATAGTGTATAGAGCTATATATGCAACGTAATCCTCTCCTCTCTCCTCTTAGGGTAAATACCACTGTTTAAAAGGACCCAAAGGGACTAATGCGACACCTGTTTGACAGGTCATACATGTGTATAAAACATCTATATAGTGTACATAGTACAATAAGAGCATCTCTGACAAAGACCCTATGAAGAGGAGAAGAAATAACGAAAAGGAGAAGGACCTTTTGCATGACGGTCTCACACCCTTTCCACTGGGCCACGAAGACCAATGGTATGCAATCATCCAGTAGCTGTATTAAATTGAAACTGGCCAATTACTAATTAAGGAAATTACTGATCAAAATAAATATATTGTATTTGGAAGCCCTTTAAGATTATTGGGGTCATCAAATTGACGTAGAGACGGAGGTTATGTTGTAAAATCTGATCAGTGGTGCATAGCATATTCTCCGACACCGCGGCTTTTAACCTTCGCGCATGCCCGGTGGTTAACCGAGGAAATACCCACGCCGCATGTTGGTATCCTCATTTATTAAATATATACATTATAACAGACACAATGGCCCAAGCCGAATGACAAATTAATTTCCAGGGTCCGTTTCTTAATCTCTTCTTTAATATCACAAAGCCCCATATCGCCATGACCATTTTATAAATACCTAAGTTGCTGCATCAATTCTAATGTCTAGACCTAAAACATATTGTACAGAGCCAGTGATCGAGACGTCGGTAGGATGGCCGCCTCGGTACTTGACTGTCCAGATTAGGTGACCTTTTGCTTTGGGTCAGGCGACCTTGTCACATGTCCGGGGTCAGAGGCGAAGGCAGGTTGTCATGCGGGACCTCAAGGTCAAAAGGTCATTCGATTGAATGTCAAGCGGTGTACGCGCTGTCCTGGCGTCACCTCTCCCTTGTCGAATTGGCGCATGCTCCTATAAAACAACGTACGGTCTCCTTATGGCAAAATATTATCATTTTATATATATAATATCTACACGATTGGTCATACGTGAAATATATAATTATATTTTCGACAAACATCTCATTGTCACATGTGATGCTGATCGGTATATTAGCGTTGTCTGATCACTGAAACCATCATGAAGTGTTGCGCCGTCTTGCTGAGGTGACGCCAGATGAGCGGCGCTCTGGCCACAACCCACCCCACACGATCCACCCCTAGTGTAGTTGGCCTCAACCACCTCCTCATCGTCACAAATGGCAGAATACAAAGCCGCGTGGCAATCCTCTTAATGCCCATCACTTCCTTGTACAAATGGCATGGATTACAATCCAATTACCGCGACCCTATCGCTCACACCGTCACCAAATCTAGCTCATCCATTGCTGACCCTCACAAACACTCACCCTGTTGGGGCTCACTCACCACTGACCCTCAAAGGGCTCACACGTCACTGACCCTCCCACCCAGCAGTAATCAGACTGGTTAGTAATGCCTATTTATACGGGTATGGAGGTATAGCAACCTGTGTCGCGAGGCACAGCCATCAGTGTCTCCCACATTCGGTCCTACTTTACTCCAACTAAAACACTTAGTTAATGACAGCAAACATTCCTGCCAATTTAGAACGTGGTTGTCGGGCCCAGGGGAAGAATGGGTATTGTGAGGGGTGGTGGAACAGGAGTATAATGATAGGGATCGGTCTGTATTAGCCGCACATGCACAGTTCGATTTGTGCCCGGCCAATAACGGCAGCCGCGCGCATAACTCCTCGTTAGATTTGACACCCCCTCCCCCTCGATGCAGTTAAATGGGTACATGGCCTAATGCATCTAACCGATACGTCCGTAAGGCCCTCAGTTGTCAAAAACACGAATAAAGCTTCCTCCTGGCCATACCAGATAGAAAGAAACTAAACGTTTTAATGGGAAATCTGTCATTTAACGTTGTGATTCATCGCTGCGATCGCGTGTTCTAGCCTTCCGAGAGAGGTCTAATAGCATCATACTGCACACTTACAAGGAGAAGGAGCCAGCCGTTCCTCGCCGGGACCAAAGGCAGCTAGCGGAATGACCCATTGCATCCACTCACACTCCGTGCCTCTAACTAATTTGATAATGACTCAGTGCCTCCCCTATAATCCACCGCTGTGTCTTATTCTTAGAGGTATTCCTTTCTTGGATCAAATGGGGCTGGTGTTTCCCTCCCGAGACTGACCCAGGACAGACAGGCTGCAGGCAGGGCGTCAGGCCCGCGCCTCAGCCTACAATATTTTCTCAAGTAGCGGCGGGAATCGGCGTGGACAGGCAGGCCGAATGCCTACAGAGCGGAAAGACCCGGCCCTGACAGGCCCATCAACTCTGCTGCCAAGGTAACTCACCGGAGAGCCACATTAGAATACCTTCACCGTAGGTGCAGGTTTTGGATCAAAGTGTAAGATAACCGAGCAGGGATTTCGAATTCACTTTACTAAAATAATATATTTCCACAAAATATAAAACAGGTTTAAAACTTCTTCTGATAGAAAGGGTGTTTCATGATTGTGATTTAGGTCCCAATTTCCCTTTTATGATACAAAACATAAAAACAATAATGAAAGGAATCGTACAATTCTGTACGTGCCAAACAAAAGCAAAGGCAAACTTAAGGCGAAGGAGCCAGCCGTTCCTCGCCGGGACCAAAGTCAGCTAGCAGAATGACCCATTGCGTCCACTCACACTCCGTGCCTCTAATTCAATAACGACACAGTACCTCCCCTATAATCCTAGGCCTGAGTCAAGATATTGATACATACTGTCCTCGAGAAAAATATTATATTGAATACTAGATAGTATAACGTTTTGCTGTAGCAAGTTGTAACATCGCATTGAATACTTAATAGGACCTTGAGCAGCACGTGTGACTAGAAACCCTTTAGTAACTGGTGTTCAAAATCTGTACACAGGTTGGCTGTTTACGCATGTTGATGTTAAATCTCTTTTTATTCGTTTTGTACAATATTCATATGGGTAGCCTCTTTATGGTAGCCTCTTTATGGCATGTAAATTATGCTATTATTTGATGTATGATTTGTCAATGAAGCAGCAATGAAATTAGCAACACGCACAAATTACTACTTCATCATCATCTAACATTCAAGACAACTACACATTAAGGGCATGTTCTTCCAGCTGTGTGAGAGGTTACATGGATGTTGGGTAATGGATTTGGACACAATGAGATATGAGGCATAGGGAAAAAACATTATATATATATATATATGGGCTGTCATTTTATGTGGAGAGTATCCTACCATTGTATATGTAGGGGAGTCCATTTCATACAAGCAGCCATAATTAGAAAATCTGCAGAGTCTAATAAGGTTAGTATATGAAATTTGCATCCTTGCTCATAAGATACGGTGATAATCAGTTAATCCCATATGCTTTTAGTTGCCTTATCAGAGTTATTATCAATGATTCTACCCATATCTATGAAAACACCTAGATATTTCTAAACATGTACATTTTGCAGATGCATGTTGTCAATGGAATAGCATATTTTCTTTATGTCATTTTCAGTATTAATATTCCTCTCTCCTTTAAGAAATAAGGGACAAAATGAGGTAGTGATCAGCTAGGATTAAATCAGCAAAATTTGGTTTCTACATTACATTTCCATTCAGAAACTGCCTAATGATCCCAAGAATGTATGACTACAACTTGGTTTATCAATTCCGAAGTTAAGCCTTTAATCCCTAAGGTTCAAATGATTTTTGTTCAAAATAACACTTTTTCTGTAATTGCCCACGAAAATAATTAATTATAATAGCAAACAATATTCCAAAAGAAAAATCAGGGAAATAAATACATTTCAAATGGTATATGGCATGCTATCATGCTGTACTTTAAATTTTTCAGAGAAAGAAATAAATAAAACATTTTTCAATCTTTGCTAATCAAGCATAAATCGTGTAATTACAATGTTGGCATACCCAAATTCTTTGGAAACGTCTTGATCCAGGGTCCCTAGGATGCCATAAGATAATTTTCATATTTGGTTCCTGGACTAAAAGGAACCAGAATTTAGATGGATAAAAATAGGATAGTGCGATCTCCTTTAATTGATAAATATAAAGTATTTTATTTGTACTTTCGAGCATTACATGGCTACAATAGGAATTGCACCAAGTGGAGGACAAAGCGCTACTAAAATAGAAACCTTTACATTAACGCCTCGGCTGTATTGGTAGGGATCCATGGATTGAGCCTTCTGCTTAGGCATTTCCCTGTTGGCGTCCATAGTGCACTTGCAGCTTATGACAATGTGGACCACTTACTATACTACTGACTATAATGACCCGGCGACCGCATTGAGCTGGCGGTTTGCTTCCCTCCTATTCAACTACACACCTGAGCATCCCTAAATATGTTTATACATCTACGTATCATTTATTTCTCGCGGCCTTACGAAATGTCCTTAAGCCAATCGGTGCTGCAACAACCATTTCACGACCATTTCTCTGTGTCCAGAGTAAAGCTCCTGATTTATCCCGGCAGTGTTATTTTCAGCACTAGCATGCATCCCCATTTGGAGCCTAATCAGTAAGCCTCGGGCTCTAAGTCTGAGGCCTGCCATATGGCGATTACGCCTTGACGACCTGTTAATAATTCACTTTCTACAACTTATTAATACATTAATATAAGAAGAGTGCCTTCCAGGCTAATCAAAAGACGGCAGTTTTAGTGTGTAGCATTTCGAGCGACGGGCCGTTATATAATGTCTGGTGTCCAGTGCTTTCAATGTTTAACTGATTTGAATTTGGAAGTAGGCCTACATCAATCTGATTGTGGTTTCCTTTGCTTTCAGTAAAAATGGCTCCGGGTTGGTCAAATATGCCATTGCTTATGCGCAAACTCTATATACATATGAGCACTTTCAACATTCACGTTAACTAATATACTTATACCAGACGTATCATCACCGTACTCTGATTTATATGATGAGACCGAAGTCACATTTTCACACTTTTACATTTTGCACTTCTGCATTTACCTTTACTCAAAATTATCTGAAATAATTGTTATTCTGTTAAGGTGATAACAACACAAGAAAATGAGTAGAGAGCCAATCTTACGTACACATTGTTCGAAATTTGAGATGTTCAAAACGATAGAAGTGCACTATTTTAATTGAAAATGTCTTCACTCTCTGCTTCATTCTAATGTACGTACATTTTGTGAAGTGTCCAATGAAATATTCCAATATGACCACGTCAAATTATTTTATATTGCCAATTACGTAGGGGTAGGGATGAAAGTCACTTAAAGGGTACATCACCTCTCCGGGGACATTTGACGTCATTAGCAAGAGATAAGAACGTTGTTAACATATGCCAGGGAGGATAAGAATCATCAAGGTGTTGACAGATGCTGGCAGGCCAGGAATCCTTCAACAGAGACACAGAGAAACACAAAAAAGGTGTCCTCATCTGTTTCTTTATCAAAATACAGTTTAATCATTCAATATGATTCCAGTCCTTTTTTGATATTTTGCACAGAACGACCAAGTGCCGCCAATTAAAACCGACGGGTGTTAACCCTATCCATCCTCGACGACTAAAGCTTATTGGAAGCATTAATCGCCGTGTATGGAAAGGGTTAACACATTTGATCAGCTGACTAAACCTTTTTCCTGCACTTCGTCGTTCTGTGGAAACTAGTCTTAAGGCAGGTTTCCACAGAACGACCAAGTGCAGGAAATAAGCTGAGTCGGCCAAGCAAATGTGTTAACCCTTTCCATCTTCAATGACAAACCCTTCTGGCGGCCAAAAGTCGCTGGATGGAAAGGATTAGCACTGGACTGCCAGGCTTGTCATTCTGTGGACCAGCCTTTAAGCTTTTGTAGGCGGGTTTCCACAGGACGACAAACCATGCTTGTCACAGCCATCAGGTGTTTACCCTTTCCAATTTCAGCGACTAGTACTTGTATGGGCCAAAAGTCGCTGTGTATTGAAAGGGTTAATACAAGTTTTTCATGTTGGTCGTCCTATGGAAACCCACCTTTAAACTTTTAGACTTTTAGACTTTTGGCTTCAGGATGATTGGTTGATGAGTGTGGAAAGGGTTAAAGGCGGGTGTCCGCTGGACAACTTTCGTGAAAAAACATTATAAACCGTTTCCAACTACACTGACTAGATCTAGTGCCTTCAACAAGGGTTGGTCGTTGTGGATAGAAAGGGTTAAGACTGGATTGCCACGGAAAAAATACTACGCTTGTAGTCTCGTGAAAATCCCCCAGGCTCCAAGTAATTGTGGAATTATAAAGCCTGGTTTCCACAGAATGACCAAGTGCCGATGACTTAGCCCAACGGATATTAACCCTTTCTAGACTCGAAGACCAAAGCTTTATATTTGGGTTAAGCCTGGTTTCCACAGAACGTCCAAGTGCCGGCGACTAAACCTGACAAATGTTAACCCTTCCAATACTCAACGACCAAGGCTGTATACACCCTTCTCATGACCCTGCGCAGTGGAGACCTACTGTGTAGCAGACCAAGGTGGCAGGAGCCCACCACTCTGTGTCAGGGCATTCATATAGGCTAAGACAGGGACAATTTTGAACTTTTTGTCTAGATCTCATCAATACACTAACAAAAATGCAAATTTATCATTTTTTGCACTCATATTAGTATGCAAAAACATTTGTTCTTTGCTGCAAGTAACCTAATTTCATGATAGAAAAAGTAGTTTTGATACATTAAGGAATCTTTCAACCTAGTCTGACTTTTATTTTGAAAGGAGGTCAACTCTAAAAACAAGTTAATTGCAGGTACTAAGCAAATGTGGTTAGGTTGAGTGGGTGTCCAGGGGCCCTGGGCTGTGGAACTAAACTGCTGTGAACAACCACAACTACCCCCTCTCCCACTCCACTTCCATACACACAAACTGTGAACTACTAACAATACAGAACCTTGGCCATCAAAATGGTCACTAGTTCTCACTTCAGTATGCTCCAAGTAGAGTGGTCAGTGCTGCAGACTGCACTCCCCTCACCAGGGTTCAGATTTCTGCCACTAGGGGGTGCCACCTTTGGTAAGAAGGGTGTATAGGAGGGTTTGTCAGCGTGGTTGGAAAGGGTTAAGAGAGTTGGTCGGCCAATTAATCTCTACAACAGCACTTGGTCGTTCTGTGGAAACCAGGCTATAGTTTCCGTGTTTTGAAAGGGTTAACAGCTTTGGTCGGCCGGCTAAGCCTTTTTTTGCACTTGGTCGTTCTGTGGAAACCAGGCAAAGCTCCATAGAACGACCAAGTGCCGCCGATTAAGCTTGATAGGTGTTAACCCTTTCCATTCTCACCTTTTTTTTGAGGACACATGTCGCCACTCTTTTCTGTTGGTGGGTGATGGCTTCCCACCACCAGCTGTAGGCAATGGTCTTACCTTTGTCACCTGTGAATAACGCTAATCGCTGGGTTGGTTTGACACAGGCTGCTGGTCTCCTACCATACTGGCCTCTTACGGAAATTCCTTACGCTCATATCTCCCAATATGGCCGGGCATTAGCCCCGTGGCCTCCCGGGATTGGCCGGCTGGCGGTTTGGGTCAGAAGCACCCCAGACCACCAGCCTGGGCCAGCCTCGTCACACGCACGCAGCTAACTCTGACTCCGTGCGCCTTGGCCGTCAGGCAGCGCGGCGGGCCATCTGTCAAGCCGCATCAGGTATGCATTGGTACCTGTCTCCTGTTCCCCTGTGTCCCCACGGCCACCCTTGTCTCACCTGCCCGGCCTCGGCCCGCTGGTGGCCAGGACCGGCTGGCCTGCACGCCCACCTAATCAAATCGACCAGCTTGCTTCAGGCCTCCACCTCCAAACTCCTGGATTCTAACCTGCACCCACGACCTTCACACCATCCGTACCCAATATCAACCTACCTTTTTACATGGCAATCAAAAATCCAAAACCTAAAGGCAGTGACTACAATACACTATTTATCAGAAGGACAGCAAGGGTTGTTTCGTGTGCAGTGTCCCAGTCATTTGATATACCATAGGAAGCCCACCTAGCTCATGCGGCCACAATTTCGATTCACTGTCCTAGTTACATAAAATCTGATCTATTTCATTAGAATCCGAGTTGAGTGTTGGCTTGCAACATGCGATAGTCCTGATGTCACTGGGGGGTGCCCGGCGAGCACTGTAAGCGTGCATGTGCATCTACAGTCTCCAGGACAGGAGCCTTCTGTCACCACTACAGCCTGCAGGACAGGTCCTGTAAGCGTGAATACATGTGCTGAGCCTCCTGTCACCATTACAGCCTGCAGGATAGGTCCTGTAAGCGTGCATACACGTGCTGAGCCTCCCGTCACCACTACAGCATGCAGGATAGGTCCTGTAAGCATGCACGTGCTGGGCATCCTGTAGCCACTACAGCCTGCAGGTCCGGTCCTGTAAGAGTGCAAATGCAGGGCTTCCTGTCACAACTACAGCCTGCAGGACAGGTTCTGCAAGCATGCACATGTGGAGCCTCCCATCACCACTACAGGACATGTCCTATAAGTGGGCATGCGTTGAGCCTCTCGTCACCACCACAGCCTGCAGGTCCTGTAAGTGTGCATACCTCCCGTCACCACTACAGCCTGCAGGACAGGTCCTGTAAGCGTGCATACCTCCCGTCACCACTACAGCCTGCGGGACAGGTCCTGTAAGCGTGCATACCTCCCGTCACCACTACTGCCTGCGGGACAGGTCCTGTAAGCGTGCATACCTCCCGTCACCACTACTGCCTGCAGGACAGGTCCTGTAAGCGTGCATACCTCCCGTCACCACTACAGCCTGCTGGATGACCGACTGGTCTGCGCCGCCCGGCGCTGGGTGCTGGCAGGTGGGTGGAGGGTTAATCGGCTTCATCGTGGGCTGCTGCCCGCGCCGCCCGCCAGGTGGGGCCTCCTGATGAGGTCAAAGGTCACCGCTGCCCGCCGGCTCAGTGAAGGCAGAAAGTAGGGCACCGGCCGGGGGAGCCGCTCCGAGCAGGACGTGGCGCGCTTCCAGATATGGCAATAGGGAATGCAATTTACAGAAACCAACATATCCTTTTGTTGAAAACTAATCACTCTACTTGTCGACCGACTGACTATAACGTGCCATTATTCTTAATGACATGGAATGAATTGCCGGTAGTTTTAAGTCCGAGCATGGCGACCAATGGTTAGGAAAGTTGAAGGAGTTTCTCTTAGGGGAGATGCTTGGTATACTTTTCTTAGCAAGAAAAAACTGGTGTCTTTCCCAAAGACGCCGTTCTATCAAACCGCAATTTTGTGAAAATTTAAAAGAAAATAGTTAAAAAGGAGAAAGCCCAATGGTTCATATGTTCTAACATCAACACGTAACCTATAGAAGCATTTTCTGTTGTCTGAAAACAAACGTATTAGTGTTTCTCTAAAGATTACTGATTTCTACAAAAGGGTCCTTCAATTTAGTATGTACGCACATTTTCAAAAATCTCAGATCCCCCAATCCCTCTTAGCAAAAATAAAAAGTAAAGTTATTTCACACATCCTTTCTTGGTGGGCTTACTACCCGGTGTTTTCTTATCAAGCAGTAAAGTGTGAGCACCTACCACTGTTCATGGCCCATCCAGGAGAGGGGCCCAAACAGCGCCCAAAAAGCTTTGCCTACTGAATCAGTAAGGCGACCATAGGTGGTCCCCCTATTCCTGCAGTCAACATAAACTGCCCTTCTTCGCATCACCCCGTCGATATCAGGCCCGTAGCCAGCTTTTTTTTCAGAGGGGGGTTCGTTTTTTGAGTAATGGGGCTCAAAATATTCTTGTGGATGGGCAGGGGAATCTTCAAAGAAAAATTAAAATTTTCGCAAATAGCTGTTCATTTCATCTATGGATGGGGGCGGGGTTGGGGTTATTTTATTTTAGTAGGGGGTTTGTCCGCGGGGGGGATTCGTACAAACCCCCCGACCATCCCCACCCCCACCCCACACCATGGCTACGGGCCTGTGATATTTCTCCAGTATATACATGTATCTGTGCCAAACCTTGTTTTCCCTCAAACATCAGACGAGGGACCTTAAAACCGTTTCCACCCCCAAATCCCCACTCCATGTGTCCTACCGCAATCTTCCCCAAGGCATTCACGTGGAGACAGATGAAGGATGTCCGTCCGTCCCGAACGATGCATTTTAAACACACAATATGCGTGCCTCGCCAACCGTTCACGTCGTCATACTGGTGAGAATTACTGGTGAGGATTGAAGACGAATACTTAAAGAACACGTGTAATCCCCAGTGCACCAGTTCCCATTCATTGTCAACCGTGCGTCGTCCATCACGTTTATTGGAGGTCAAAGTCAGGTCCCAGAGCTCCCTTTATGCACGTTTTCTGTATGACACACTCACAGCCTCACCGCGGGGCAATAGCATTATTTAAACAAGAGGACGAACTCAGCAATTTAAGAGATAAGAGCTCCTTATAACAGTCAATCCACTAATTTTTTATTCTTTTATTGTTTAGGTGTAAAAAGAAATATATTTTTTGAATCCCAAGATAAGCAGCATTGATGGTCACACACAGGAGAATTCATTAGAGACTTGATGGCCTCCTCCTCTCCCCCCCCCCCCCCACACACACACACCATCAAAGGAGGGTTGTCTATGGACAGAATGGTCTGGCATTTACCTGGAAAATCCATTAGACATGTAATCTTGGGAAGGTGTGGGGAGGGCATATAAGTTAGTAAAGGTCCATTTTCGTGAAAATGGTTCTACAAAATCAACCCTTACTCCATTAATCGAATTCCAACCAATCAATGACGTATATGGGTGGGAGGAGATGCTTATAAGCCTAAGAAGATGCATTTAAAATTGTCACAATGTAAACGCTACCCTGAAAATGACCACAAAAAAGTCTTAACTTGGTTTTCCTCTAGGGATGCCACTGCTACACTGGTCAGGCCTCTGATGTCACAGGTGATACTGCCCTCCTTGCCCAGAGACAGGCTCCTGGAGGGTCGCCTGTCAACAAACATCTAGTGGTGCCACCTGGTACTAGTAGAAGACGACTTGTTGTTTTGTGTTCTGAGGCCCATTCAAGCTAATCTTGAATTTATATAATAATGGTTGATGTTGTAATCCTGGATACTCCTTCCTCATCAGTGAACGGTTTTCTTAGCTTTATAGCGATATAGAGTTTAAAAAAACTGTCACAAATTTATTTTAGATTGCTTGTTTCACGAGCTGCATCCATATATTGCCTTTTCTATAGTCAGGGATGTAAGTCAGGGTTAATGAAAAAGTCGGAAACCCCAGAGAGAAAATTTAGATTAATCTTAAAATGCCATAAAACGTCATGTAAAAAATTCAGTTTAAAAATTAGTATTTGAGTTGATGATGTGAAACATCTGAAATCAGATTAAAATCTGAAAACTTACATCCCTGTTAAATAGTGTGACCAGGCATTGCCTACTCTCTGAGCGCCGTCAAGGGGCTTCCTGCTCTGTGAATGACATCCAGGGGTTGCCTGCTCTGTGAGTAGCATCTAGAGCTTGCCTGCTCTGTGAATGACATCCAGGGGTTGCCCGCTCACTCTCGCTCTGCCCATTACTAATAAATCAAGGGTCTCAAAAAAGACAACTTATGTCCTTTCCCTAAAATGTTCTTTCTTCTTATGAAAAACTAACTTGTTACATCAATGACACCAACGTCATTTACTCGCTGGCTTAAGATACTGATGTGTGTGTGTGTGTGTGTGCGTGTGTGCGTGTGTGCGTGCAATACCAATTTGGTTATTTAATTGGAAGGTTGATCCATACTCACTTTAGACTTTCAGTTACGTACCATAAAGGGCGGCTTGTGTACAGGCGAGTATGAAGGTCTGAGTCTAAATTGATGCATGCTCTAAAGCTGCCTACCACCCTCTCTGCACAGGCTTCATCAAAACCACCATCCTTTCTCATCACACTAAGAAAGGATCATTCCTTCCTGATGGACACTTGTTGCCGGCCGTCCAACACTAACCGCACCATCGCATGAGAGCCAGTCATTTCTAACACAGGTCTCTATTGGGGCGGTTGATACAATCATTTTATAAAAGGTCGTTTCATTGGCTGCGGCCGTCCGTTGCTATGCCAACCATACTTACCCCATTCATGCAGGTTGTGATGAACTACAGCACACCACAACACCACTGAATAAGGTAGGCTGGGGAGGCAGGTCCTCGAGCTCTAAAACGATATCCAATGTCGACAGAAACACCAATGACCACACTGAAAGAATCAAAAATTTGCAATACAACTAGTATCTCTTACCATTTACTCAAGGGGTCTTTGGCAAAAAAAGTGAGATAACTTATTCAAACTGTATAATTACTATTCTATATGGCTCATGTAAAAAGGGGATGTAAAATCGGTCACAATACCTCAGTGACTAAGAGAATGGTCATATTTTGTGACATTAACCTTAGCACCTCCTGCATCCGAAACCAAATTTCACACAATCGCTTGCGACTAGAGAAAATACATACTTGGAAAAAATAAATTGCAGTAAATAATTATTTAGTGTTATAGCAGAATAGGCATATATATCAAATAATATACAGTACTCATCTGATAGCACAGATAAAGGTTAACTCTACTTATCTCTTATATATATATATATGGGGACGTACCGAGTGTCCCTGCCTGGGGTATCTGTTAATAAAACCATTATGGTTCCCAAAACAACTTTCATCTGTCATGGGATAAGTGTAATATTGACATATCGCCAGTCACTTGAGCCTACTGAGGTAAGTTTTTTTCTGAAGGTATTACTCCTTCAGACGTGCTTCCCAAGATGTAAGGGCAGTGTTCAGACCAAGCGAGGGGCAACGGGTGCAGTGTACTTACCGTGGCGTAGTGACGATGCGGCAATGTAAGTTTGGAGGGGAAGGGGATGTGCTCGCCCTGTCCAGTATGTACATGGCCCAAGACATGCATCCTACCTCGGTCAGATGGTCGAGGATTCGCTAAACTAAGAAGCTGATGGGTAAAAGCTCTTAGAGCAGAGCTCCTTCTCGAGCTGATCTGAAATTGATGCAGATCCTTGGATCTATGACCGACCAATAACCTTTGTGATGCTTACCCTAGCTACCTTATAAGATGTCCTTGGGGCCAATGACCCAGTGGTACCTTAAGTGCCTTAAACCTTATTCTACCCAACGGACTGAATTGTTACACGAATCGGCTGATTCTATGAGAAAACCAGCCAATTCTAGCACTGAATCAGAATACCTCCTATGGTGTAGTATTGAAATGTACTAGTTTAATCTGAATCGATGTAATTATCGGCCGATTATGTATTGTTCAATTAGCAGTCGGCCGATTTGGTAAAAACTGCCTAGCGGGCATGGACCTTCGCACTAGGCGATAGCAGCCCGCAGAATACACCGTGGGTGTTGGAAAGGCCATAACGCACCCTCTCCCCTGCATGACAGGTCTCGGTACACCTGTGACCTGACGGGGTGTACGTCATGTCTGCTCCCCGCCTGCACCCCCCTGCAGCCCACGTCAGCACGTCAGGTTTGCTGCTCCCCTGACCGGCGGCCCGGTACGAGGTGTGGCCTCCATGTGGTGCACCTGGCCAGGGACACAGGCCCCACCTCTGCCCTAGCCGTGAAACCTCGGCCACCCTCAACCTCCCTGTACTCCAACTTACAGAGGCAAGGATCATGCACATAGAACGGGACTACGATCTGTCATTAATCTGAACATAATGCATCGTTTAATTAGTACTTTACCTTTCAGGTAGGGTTGTTGGATGCCCGATCTTCCCTAACTTACATAGTACGCTTAACGGGGCCGCAATAGATACCGGGAACTTCAAAGTGGGCGGCGGCTGATACCTGACATGTGCTGCTCCCAACTCACGTGTTTCTAATCCCAGACGAGCAAAATAAAAACTCACCTTCCCTTTGGTCTATATGTCAGTGTTACCTGTCGAGCCCATTCCGGTCCACGTCAAGTCTTTGGAGGTGGGTACAGAGTTAAAATGGTCTTAAACTGTCTTGGCTGTTTAGTTTCACAATTCAGGACCGTTTCTACATCACCAAGGGCGATTCTGGTTTAAAGCAAACTGCAAATACCTGAAAACTAAGTTCTATATAACGAAATGCGATGTTTGGTTGAAGTGGATTATACCGAAGCTCTCTTGGTCCGAGCCGTCAATGCATATGTATTCTGTGCAAATGAGAAGCTGATACTCTCTGTTGTAACTGACTCCTGTCGGGCAGGCCGGGTATACTGTAACGTCAGATCATACGAACTCTGCTCCTGCGTGGTGTCGATTGCAATGCAAATTAACAGCCTTAGCTAAAATTACTAACTACAGGTTCTCGTCACTTAGTTGGACTTTACCCCAACATAATTATAACATGTTATGTTATATTTTCGCTCACTGTCTCTTTTGTGTGAACACACTTTGTAATCATTATGACCGGTATCCTAAAGAGAAAGGATATGCAAAAACACTTACCAAAACATTATGAAAATCTGAACGATTAAACATGTATCCAATTCCAAGATTATGAAAATGTGCATGAATAAACCTGTGTTTCATTCCAATAAAAAAAATGATATAAAAATACCAGCCGGTAACAAGTTGTACTTAAAGATTGAACCTTTACATTATATTACATATATTTTATATGTATACATATGAATGCAGATGATACGGCACCAGGTATGAATCAAAGAGGCTGGTCGGATTCTGCCCTGGGCCTACCTGTAAGTGTGGCTGCTTTGACTCGGGTTGGCTCTGTACCTGTACGGTAGCGGGCCCAGGTGCGCCTGGATCAACTTTACCTGTGAGCAGCCTTTGCCCTTTGCCTGCTGCCGGATGTCGGGCTGGTGCCCCCCCCCCCCCCGACCCCTGCTCCCACACCCAGCATACACTCCCCGCCACACTCACCACCAAACTACTTACACTCTATAAGGCTGCTGGTTTAGAATAAGCCTAAGCTCACTGTATCTGTCGGGAGGCAAAGAGTTAATGTCGATGCTGCTTCCTCCAGCTACTCGTCGAGGTAGTCAGCCACACGCAGGTAGGAAATACAAGCCAACCAGGTACCAACCTCACCAGCTTATGTCCCCTCTGCCCACCGACATGACAGAAGGGCAAATACCGCAGCACATCTCACGCAACCAGAACACCTTGTTAATACATACGCCCTTTCATATAAAAACACTAAGAAATGAGTGATATAACTGATAATGTGTTCTTCGATAACAAGAACAATAGCACTATTTATAAGGTGCATGAATATGCAACTAGACACACGGACATGTAAGATTTCCTCCATTCTGCAGCGGCTCTATCCAACACTACCTTACCTTTAGCTAGTACCAAGCCGTATGCAAAATTAAAATCTAATTACTTGGTCCTGGCGGCGCAGCTGGCCTTCCATAAGGCGCAGTCGGCCGGCGAGGGGCGGCTGCGCAGACGGAGCCCTGTGTGATATGGGTTAATCTGACGATGGCAATGAAATAAAAGACGAGTGGGGCGAGCGGCTTTCTCTGGAAGAGGACGCGGGAGGCGGGGCTCGGCGTCCTTCACCGGTCGGCGTCTCCCGGCCCACGGGTGGGGCGTCCCACTGGAGGACCTCTCCCCTCACCTCCCAGGCCCGTCCTGCAGCAGGGTCCCGACCTCGTCCTCCCGTGCCGACGCCCATGGTGCGGCCCGCGCTGGTAGAAGGGTGGGGCCGGGGCCAGGACGGCCGGGGCCAGGACGGCCGGGGCTGGGGGCAGCGGGACGTGGGCCTCTTCTCCGAGCCTGCCCTGCTGGGTAGAACGTACAGCTGCCGATCACCGCTCCTACTGCTGTTTCGACCTGATCGGCTCTACTTTATATGAAGCCCGCCCCCTAGCCCTGTGCCCCCGTCCCCCGGCGCCCGCCAGCCCTCTGCCCCCCTCCTATAAGTGACCCCTCACGCACATGTATAAACTCACACCCGACATGAAAGCTGGCGCCGGGCAGGCGCAGTTTGGCCTTTTAGGAACCTTTGTGTAATTAGACGAAGTCCGGAATTATTCATGATCACACGAGGGTGCGGTTGGCGAGAACTGGAGGCGGGGTGGGTAGGGGGTGGGTCAGTCCATGTTGGTAAAACAAAGGCCACGGGGTGGCATTTCGCCTCCCCTGGGCCCGCTCTGGTGGGGTAAGGGCGGCCTCATCACGCCCTCCCCTCCCCCTGCCTGCTCCCCAGCAGCCTCCCCAGCCCCTCACCCCCCGCCCGGCCGCCCCCGGGCCCCACCAACCCCTAGGGCACCTGGTGGGGCCCGACCATACAGCCCTCCACAGAGTCCGACCATACATCCCTCCACAGAGTCCGACCATACATCCCAACACTGAGTTTGTTCATATATGGCCCTCCACTGAGTTGGTCCATACAGCCGTACATCCCTCAACTGAGTTAACTTGTACGGACTCCACAGAGTTGGACCACACAGCCCTCTGTTGAGTTTGTTCATATGGCCCTCAACTGAGATGGTCCGGCAGCCCTCAACTGAGATGGTCCGGCAGCTTTCTTGGCTAAACAACTCGCCTGACATCGATTACAGGAACTCGTACCTTAGGCTCCGCCTCATTGCCTATAACTTAACTCAACTCAACCTTTGTGGCTCCAAGAGGCGTAGCACAGAAACTCTACCATACCACAGGCTAGGAATTTCGTATATCAAAATACCAAACGATATATACATGTACAGAGCTACCGTCTCCCCTTGAAGATACGACGATCGAGTCTCATCAACTCTAGGACAAAGTGAAGCTTCAACTCCATAGGCCACACTTTACAACTGGGCCCAACTCAACATTCGAGTAGGATTTGGTTGGGCAGTCTAATTCGGCCTTAACTTACCCGGCTACGCATAGTCCCGAGAACATGTACCCCTCAAATACCTTATGGACAAATGCTAACATATACCCTACCCTAACGTACCATATCCCCTACCCTAATCTTCCGACAAAAGCTGTAAGCGTCTCCCATCCCCTACCACCCATACAAGGCCAATTCTTTCAATACTCGACCCATTCTCTCATATTGAATGCAAAATTGTGCCTTAAGGATCTGTTTTGATATAAGGAGTCCAAGAGATACCACAAGCAATGACCTCCATGAGTTGGTTCATTTTGATGTATTACAACATCGGAGAATGTCTCATTTACTAAATACCATGTTTAAAAACAGAGAAAATAGCTTATGGCATAATATATAGGCTAGGAACTGCTCAAATAGATACTCTTGGTACTAGTAACAAAACAATCATTTAAAACATTAATTCCAAAATTATCAATCTATTTGAACAGCCCTTATTATAAAGGTGCGCGTTTGTGGGATGTAACACCCAATGATCTGAAACAACTATCTGATAAGTCCGCCTTCAAACAAAAGATAAAACAGTTGCTGTGTGAGCTTCTTATCTTAGTGGCCATATCTGAGAAGAACATTATATATAAGATAGGAACAGATATCTGCTTAACTTAGCAAATCATCTGTTGCTAAAACTCCACCTAAGACATTACCATACACTTATCTTAGTGCTATGGTCTGATTAAATACATAATTCTTTGGCTAAGCACTTAACTTAGTGCTTAACTATATATATTCATATATTTACTGTATTGCCTTCTGTATATATTCATGATTTGTATTTGATACTTAATGTTTATTATCATGTAAACCCCGATTTATCTACATGGAAGATCATCCAAGATGAATGTGGTTCGATAAATAAAAATAATATTTTTTTTGTCTATTTACCCACCATCCATTACTTGTTTTCAGTAAACCTTTACCTCCAATATAAATGTACCCTTTTTAAAATTCCTTGTAACCGTGTATTCTCGTTAACCCTTTCATAACATGCTAACATTTCTTTCTATCATACATTAATTTATGGATTTCTACCAATATGCTTTTAGCTGTTTTCTTTTATTCTTGTCTACAAACAGGGGCCTACCCCAAAAACTTAAATAAATGAGCATCTTTATGGTACGATAGTTTCCTATGACACATTAATTGTTTTTTCTCATACCATTTATTGTATGTACACGTGACTGATGCAAATGGGTATCTATGACATATATCTTTCGACAATATGTCTAATAGCGATTCGCCGAAACGCCAACTCAAACCGTGCGGTACTGCCCCCCTCCCCCCGGTCTGTGCGCCCCCCCCCCCCCCCCCCACCCCCAGCGGCCACCAGCCGAGCCCCCACCAGGTCCAAGCGGCGTCCCGGGATGGCTAATCTGTAATTTGGTCACGGTTTGGTGCCGCGGATCCTCACAGCAATCAATCAAACTCCCGAAACGTACCTTTGTTGCCTTGGTAACGGCTCAAGCCGCATCACTGCCCTCTTAATCCTAACCCCAAGCATGGCCGGATGGGTCCCTTGGGTTTAGCAAATAGATGTTTGCATGACTGTACCCTGTAGGAACCATAAGTGGTACATATTGGTGTCTGCTAAAAGCAGGCAAATTGTACACCGCGTTTATACAATGAACGAATATTCTGTGTATCATTTCTTCTGTTCTTCCTACATTACACTCACTCTTAAATAACTATCAACTAGTACGGCATTTGTACGAACATGGTTCCTCAAGCTTACATACTTATTCCTTAAACTGGTTTTAAAACTACCTGCATGCTACTAGGCATACCTCCAATTTATTACTTTTTAACATGGGTATTCTCCAAGTCTCAATCTTTAGTATGTTTTTGATTATTATATTTTAATGTCTTAGTATTTGAATTAAGAAAAAAAAACGACTATTGATAAAAGTGGTGATACTACGGAGAAAGCATGTAAAACAATCACATAGACCTATTGCTGCTGCCTGAATGGTGTAATTACACTAATTTACCAGTAGAAGTCATTCTCAGTTTGAAAATGTAGACTTGATATAGCTTGCAGTTCTCCCATCTCCAACTATTCAAAATGGCAACGACTTCAAGAAAAATGTGTATAGTCTACAGAATGTCGTATGTTTAGATATGGTTATCCTGCAGCAGTAAAATGAAGGTAGTTAATAGGCGGAGGGGTCTAACTTGTCTCCTCAGCAGCCTAAGCAGGGGGACAGCGGCATGCCCCATATATTGGTACAACTCACTACCGATCTAGTCATTATACTGATCCCATACTACTCTCAACGGTGAGTGCCCCCGTCGGTCCCCATCAACTAGGTACGCTATTATATGGGATCGAGTTTAGGGGATCCCCTAAAGCTGGAGACACTTATATCACGAGATAGGGGGAGGTATGTATCACTTAAATTACTGATGAGGAAATATGGAGACAATAGACATATTTCAATATCCTAAATATAAGTTACCAAGTCCATACATAGTTTATTCACAATTACTGATATAATTTAATCTGCACGAGCGACTCCGTCACCCCTACCTTTCTTGAACTGGGCCAGAAATGTTGCACCCCTACCAGATTTCAAACCTGCATCGCTGTATTAGGAACCGACTACACTGCCACTAAACCACTGATTTCGGAGGGCCTAAGGCTACAAGGGAATCTGTATTGGGGAAACCCTTTGTTGGTTGCTTATGTACTGCATTTCTCATTACACTATCATTTGTGTTTTGATATACCAGTACATATCCTGACAAATCGACTGTTATTTCCTCTAATGTGGCACAAGTGCCATACACCTTGAGACAATTTGAGAGTTCTTGCAACGTATTTTCCGTTTTTAAACCTTAGCTAGGTAATGGTATTTACCTAGCTAATAACTAATACCAACGGTAAAGCCATTTGAGGCCTTATACCAATAGTAGAGCCATTTGAGGCCTAATACCAGTGGTAAACCCATATCTGAGGACGAGTTACATCTTCCGTATCGATGGGGCTGGGAGACGGCGTGCCTCAACAGTCAGGTGGACGTCGGTATCAGACCTTTACTATGGACACACAGCTCTAGTCGGCGGACTGCGGAGACACGGAGCACTCCTGCCATGGTCCACGGACAGGAGAGGGCCTCCTGCACACACACCGACCTACTGACTTATGATCTAAGAAACTCCAATTACTTCAACCGTGCATACCAGTCGAACTTGGCATTAAGCGGCCATTTTCTGGTGACCGGAGTCAAATAAAAAGGGCTCGTGAAGGTGCAGATATAATTTTATGTGACATAATAGGACAATTATATTTTTGATTTTCTCCAAAAGAATGGATTATGTATACGACTGTTGTACATTAGAATGACTCTGCTGAATTTTTCATTTTCATCTGGATGATACACAAAACCACACAGGATTGACGAATACTCGGACTAAATTGAACAACAATATTTTAAAGTGGGTTCGCACTACGTTCTTACCGATCCAGAAAGAAATAGCGTTTGCAAAGCTTTACTGTTTGTGGTGAGGCGGTCGACTTTTGACTCGTAGAAATGCATCAAAGGGCGCGATGTGATAGATGTGCAGCGTGGGCCAAGTACCAGTGTGATTACCCCCAGTGCATTAGCCGCCCGGCGCCCGCCCGACCCACCACCTTTAATCTTGAAAAGGCTCAGTGTGTAGGGTCGATTGGGGGAGCTTCCTCCGCGGAAAAGGGGTGGGCTTAACAGAGTTATTCTTGTGCGATGCGCTTAGAGTAGTGGAGTTGTTGGGGACGGGAAAATGACAATTTCAGAGGCAGTCCACACTGTATACCACACCCAACGACCCCTAGCCCTTAACTGTACCTCAACAACCTCAAGAACCTTGCCATACCTACACAATATTGTAGCAAATCGTAATTAATGGACATATTGAGATTTTCAAACGTTTTGAACGGTGATAGAAACAAGTATTATCAAATATTTTCATACATTGTAAAATGGAAATATACCAAAGAACTTTCATTTAAGTTAGAATTGTTCTGAAGCATTTGCCGCCCTTTAATTGACAAATGTTCCTCCTTTTAAAGTGAAACGTTGTCCTTGGAATAGATACAAAACCTGACTGATCATAATACGTCATTAAAATTAACATATTTAAAACAGATATTTCTATCTCGAGAGTCTGACAGATGGAACTATGAACTAATACTGTTGAGCTTTTTACAGAATCTAGGTTATTGTACCATCTGACCTTACATCTAACTAAAAATAACATTTTTATTTGATTAAACACGAAAACATGATTTAAAAAAGACTACAATTGACATCTTAGAGCAACCCGTATACCAGGTACGTCAATTATACCATCTTTGGTAAGACATACGCACACAGGTTGACATCATCATGTAACTCTCACAGACTGTTATGATGGCAATACTTCTTTACACTTTCCCATTACAAAACCTGTTAGATCGTAATTACTGATAATTGCCATAAATTCTCCCTACCACAGACACGGAGAGTGTTACCGCGGATTTGGCACCTGATCCCTGTAGTCTAGGGCTATGCAGATCACCAATCGGGGCCCACAAAATTGTGATGCAGATGACTTAATTTGTGTGTAATTTTAGAGTTATAAGCGTATATCTCTAAGAATTAAAATTCAAGTATGTCCTGTTAAAATTGTAACCGTATAGAGATAATTCAAATCCTTTTCGTGGTAGTTCCTACTAACGCCCTACCTCTCAGACAGAGACATCTTCCCTTCTCTCACAGAAAGTGGGCCTCCCACTTTACACAGTCGCAAGCATATGGAGTGTAAGTAGTATAAGAAAACGTTCGTTTGTGAAGGGCTAAGACTGGTCTGACTTCCTTGTGCAATTTCAATATTACTGAAAAATACGCTCTGATTGTCAGCTAAAGGATATTTAGATAAAAGAAATTAGAATTTTCATGAAATTTTAAAAAGTGGACTATCCGAGTTGTTGGCCTTGGCTATTCGGATGATTATTCTTGAATTCAATGGAAGCCGTTACCAATAACCAATATTTCCCTTACAAATGCAGCTAATCTAAAAACCAGTTAAAAAGGGATCCACTACTCATGATGGTACGTCCGGCCCCAGCCTGCCTGCACACACAGCACATACTCGCACTCGGCCGTTGGCCTTTACTCAGGCCGGGAGTGGGTAATTGGACCAGATGTGCCCGTCCCTGCGACAGGACTTAAAAACAGACATAGTTGACATTCCGTCCTGCCCCCCCTCCCCCCCCCCCCCCCCCCCCCCCGCCCGTCCCCTGCCCACTGCCCCGTCTGTCTGTGCGTCCTCTGACAGCCGGACCTGACCGTGCTGTGTTCGTGCAGCACCACGTGACCAGTGTGTAACCGGACACGCGCCGGGCCCGTCACCTATCAGGCAAAGGCCGCTTCCGCCAAGTGCCGGGCCTGCCTTCAAAGCGGGCGGCCCGGCGGGCTGACAGGGCCCCGTCAGCCGCGTGTCGGGCCGCGGGCCGCCCCGCCCCCCGCGCCCTAATCTCATCACCACGGGGATAAAGTACACTTCTTGTCACACTACATGAAACGGGAGGGGGCCTCCTCGACGAGCGGGCGGTAAGTGTCGGCCTTCTACTATGATACCCTTACGGAGAACATTGGGAATAACTTTACAGTTTCTAATAACAGTGGGGGCCATACGTGAAACCTGTTGCCATCAGTTTATTTAGAATGCCTTTATAGCTGTAAGAGTGCATGAAATTACAATGTTTTGAGTTTTTTTTTATTATTATTTAGTCCAACTTCACATACACTTTATGGTTCGTGTTCTTCCAGTCGGCAGAGTTGTCAATGTTGTAATCTCGGGCATATATTCTCCTCTTATGTTTGTGAAGATTGAGGTTGATTCTTTTTGCCAGCACAATTACTATATCAATTCAAAAAATGTATGTATACACATTATGTTGATAACTACAAAGAACTTTGTAGCAACGATTTAGGCCTAAATGAATGAGTTTTAATAGACTTTTTTCTCGTGCACGTGACATCGAATCGTATCATTATGCAGGTCTGTATTAACCAAATTGCGTTAAACACGAACGGTCCGGTTACATATTTGTAAGGACTGTTTGGTTGTCGAACCTATTGGTCCGACAACCAACGGTCCGATCAGCTCGAACTGCACCTTCTCAGTCACGGGGGTCCTACGTGCGACTTGAGCTGATATATGGCTACGATACGAAGACATCTCAATCAAGTCGCAGACCATTGTGATACGGGATATGTCTTACGTGTGTAAATAGGATGTCACATGCAGGGTGCTGCGACTTGCAAAAAGTGCGATAAACCCCCATTTTAAAAAAGTTATTGTGGGCCATATCGCAAGATACATTCAGATCTCAATATCCGATATGATAATCAAGTGAAAGTGAAAATGTTGCGCACGTGTAAAACCCCCTTCACTTGTGTGCGTTTTTCTGGACGGAAACAAGGCCCTACGATGACCCTCTCAATATAATAATTACGTGATCGAGCATGTATCCTAAAGTGGGATACTTCATGAAGTATGCAACCGGAATTAAATCAAACAGGACGATGGATGGAAACGCTTGCATAGAGTTCGCTGCTTGGAACAAAGATGGCGTTAGTCCCATACAGACCCTGCCCCACCACACTGTTTCCGCATCTGATTCTACTAAAACCATCTCACGGACAGCAGGCAGGAGCGGAAAGCGTCGGTGTCGGTACAGTTTGCCTCCGCCACCTATGGCGGGTTGTAGCGCCCGGCACGGAGTGGGGCTGAGTGATAAATCCTCGACGTGTACATATCTCAGTACAAACTGCGTTTGCCGCTGCCTACAGCATAATGTAATTTGGTTGAATTCGATCCGGGAGACGGGGGCAGATGGGGCGGCGCCCGGTAAGGCATAGGCCTACTGGGAGGTGGGGACCCGCGGGCCCCTGTCCGCTCCGGCCACCCCGGCCGAGCAACACCGGGGGACAGGGGTAAGGATACAGAAAATGGGCTGCTCATACAAAGAGATTCTCGGCACAAGGCCGTAGGGTGAAAAGGGCACGTGTAGAACCGTTTTGTTAGAGGGATATGTTCTGTATCATATATGTGTGATGTGAATTCACTGACAGTACATTATCATATTGCCTATATCATAGTAAAAGGATAACTATCGATTATTCGAGAAAATGCTACTGCTCGCGATCACACCCCGCGTGCACAGGAGGCAAACTGATCAATTGTTAGACACAGCTTTCATGCAAACATCCCATATTCATCTACCTTATCGTTACCTACTATATGAATTCTCCCTACCACGGATAGCTGATTTACAATATCTTAAGGACCTGCAGGCTAATTTGGACTGATTTTGTAGACAAAAGTCCTACACAAACTATAGAAAATAAAGAAATAATGGCTATTTATCCATTTATAATTAATCAATTTTCAAGCGACTCAGGAAAAGTATGTGGGTACTTATTTGAAAAATAATGTTGGCTAGTTTTATTCAATATTCATCTGCAAATAATTTCACAATTCATGAAAATTTCTATGCAAAAAAATTAGAATTTTGTCGACATATTACCCAGAATGCATCCTGTTTGAGGCTAACCTGCAGGTAATAGTCAATAAATTGGCTATCCGTGGTTGGGAGAATTGGCAAGTTTAGGGTCAATACTGAATGACAGGATGTGCATAACATTATAGGTTTGAAGATTTTCAACATAAATGTTCAGAGTGTTCTGAAGAAATTCCTTGATACTGAATATTATCTTAACAAATGATATTGTTATCATTGCAGAGACCTAGCTGCTCTAGGGCTGGACTGATAATGTCATATCTCAGGGGTACTACATGTGAATCCTCGAGGAAGTGTCCCAGTGATAATGGCGACGGGAAGTGTCGGCCTCCTCCTGCCCCACCCCGGCGCCTCGCTCCTCAGGTTACGGCGACATCGTACGCTGTGGCTGTCGGGCGTCGTGCTTCTTTTAGGTACTTAATTAGTATTGACGCCTGTGCAGAACACTTTCCTGCTGATTGTGAAGAACGTAGATCAATAAGAAATATGATCTCCTCTATGGTTTGTATGGGAACAATGCCAGCGTTTTTCTTTTACTGTGTGTAGAGTGTGTTTTTTTGTTTAATAAGGATGTCATGAGGGTGTCCCCGGATTACAAGTACTTACCCCTGGGTTAAGATGAAAATATGAGTATTTATTTGGTTTATACATAAACCACGTGTAAAAAGCCCAGAACTATGTGTAAATAAAATTAGTCAAATAATTCTCAAGATCTTGCAAGTGTTTTTTTCCACAGGGAATATTCCCCTATATTAATGATGTCGTCGAATGTTTCGAATAAAAAGGTTAAGGATAGACATGCGTCATTCTTTGTACATGTACAGTTCAGGAAATAAAGAAAAATAATGAATTTTAAATTCAAAATCTATCTAATTTTTGGTTAATTATATCCATAAAAAGCTTTCATATGATGTATAATGGAACTTCACTGTCCTATCGTTCCGAGAGCACCACCCTAAGACCCCTTGTCTATCCTTTAGACACTGTGCAATTGCTTTGTGTCATGAAAATACACAAAATCACAACAATTTGTCATCAAGTTGAACAAAGATGTGGTTTTACTTGAGAGGTATGCTATCGTTGAGATAAATAAAGGGAGATGCCAGCTATCATTTTTTCATCATGCTTATTGCTTATGTTATTGTTAGTTCTATAAAAGGTAACAAGTCAGGTGTCATGCATTAAGTTAAACGATTATTTTTGGGGTAGAGTTCTCTTCATCTAGGTGGGTTAAGTCTAAATGAGGACACTCGCTTGCAGAGGTACATTGTTCTTTATAGTATGTTTAATCCATGGTTACTGAAGAGTAGGGCCTTTCATCACATAAGCAATCCAGACCATTAGTTGAAACTATTCATAAATGAAAATAAACAGATATACTACCATCAGTTGTTCACAGGATCACCTCGCTCAAGGACTATTTCCCTTCTCTAGTAGACTGTGCATAGCTCTCCCTTATTCATCCTTATGTTAACAATAATTCTCCTTTTGCCTGGGAAGTATTCCTACAAGTATTCTAACCCGCAGTACAGGTTAAATCTGACTAGAAACATGGTGACCAAAATGCCACCAACACCAATGTTATCCCACTAGCTCCAAGTATACCTCCAAAAGGTTTAAGCTTTGTCCTATCTCTCCACCCATCTTTCCTTAATGGTCCCTTATATATACGTTATCCACACTACCTATCTACCATTCTTCCCTTAGCTAAATGTATCGAGAGTAGGTACTACCATCACACACAAGCTTAAAAAGCAGCTGTTACTATGACTTCTCACTCACCTTTGACTGCCAATCGTTTGTAAGTTATCGATGGCTCTCATAGTAGTTCCTTTACTGTTATTTATTACATTGGTGACATAGCTTGGTGACCATCATCCCCTAAGTTTTCCCTAGGTTCAATTCATTATATTTCCATAACAAATAGCAACCATCTCAGCCTACTGTCTAGTGGAAAACAGTCTAACTATAATTAAGAACGTTTTGCTTATGCCCTCTGCTGAGACGCAGTCTAACTGACACTTATCTAGTCACTGCTTCATGTCTGAGGTTAATTTTGACCTGAGGGCAAAGTCAGAAAAAAATCAATTGACACAATGCTGTCATAAAGGTCATAAAAGTCATGTGTTCCTATTTCTGAAGTTTTGGATATAAGACAAATATTCAATATAGATTTGATATTTTTAGTGGGTAGGTCTAACATAAATGACACTATAGTGACAAAACAAAGGTTTTGAATTATTTCATACCAGAAAGGCCTACATGCTCAGTGGCCAAGGCACCATATTGCTGGACGTATTCAATGCTGGCATTCAAGTTTGACAATATTTTTCTGCTGAAGAAACCCAAAAGTTGATGAATGACCCTCTTACGCCTTTGCAGCCAAAAGAGTTTGAATTCATCTTAATGTTGGAAGCGACGACAAATATTGGCTTTTGAGGAGGACACTGTCCGCATCTGACCCGGGCTTCCTACAGAAATTGACATGACTCTGCCTCCTCGCCGTGCTCTTTCTCTGGTGAAGTAACGTAATACGTCCACCACCCTAAGGCCACTTGAGGGGTGAAATAGACCATTTAAGCGAAAATACATCATAGTATCGTCAGAAATCCAAATCTACCGACCATAGTTAGTAGGAAATGGCCGATCCACAGTGGAATTCGTGTGCAAATCTCACTTAATCAATCAACGTTGGCGGCCTCATCCTACTCATTAAGCTCTCATTGGGCGCCTGCTGGTCACATGACCAAGTGTTGTCGTCCGTCCCTATCCACTGTCAATCCTTAAGTAGACAGGTTGGGGTAATGGAGGTACAGGGCATATACATGTATATGTAGCCCTGGGCGAATCATGGCATTTAAGTCTACCGTTCAATCTTAGTGAAGGTGAAGAAAATGGGGTTCATAAAAGTAGAGTTCACCTACGAATAAATAATTTTTTGCTTCACTATGTCAAACAGGAATACTAGAAAATATATTTACACTTAAAATATTGGGCGCACTTGCTGACATGGGCCCCTCGTACCAAGTTGTCAGCCCTGAGGTCCCCTCACCGGGCCCTGTCCCCGCCCGTTGTCAGGACTGCGGCTAATGAATGGTATGGTTTCATGCTAATGTGCAATCCACTATCTGTGCTGCTGTGTTTCACGGGGCCTGCTTAGTAAGGCCTTGTGTCTCCGTGACAATGCCGCCTTCTTCGACAATGCTCTCCGATAAGAATAAAGCATCAATGCCCATGCATAGCCCCAGCCCCACCCCCAGAGGCGGATGTAGGGGAAAATGATGTGTGCATGCGATATTTTACCCGGACCAGAATGGAGTAGTTACTTCCAAGATCAGTGTATACCGCAATGCAACTATTTCACCACATTCTCATGGCAGAGTCTACTGTATGTCCATTGACTGTTACAGCATGTGAGAGAATTGTTTAAATCTGTAATACACTGAATGCCCACGGATATTTTCAGCACAAAAGCAGTAGTCGACTAAATCATACTGTCTTCAAACATATTCACTAATAGCCTACTGATTACTTCTGGGAGGTAGTTGATAGCTGCATGGGAGTGTAAGTTAATTTAGTCATCCTCCAGTCTGTACTGACTTCCAGGGTCACACTGGTGTTTGCGCCCTCGTTACAAACATTTATGTCTAATAGTCATTGAGAAGGCGGGTTGGAAGCACTATTGGTACAACCACGGAACATAACACTACAGGGGGCATATTGTATGGAAATATTGCATCAGTAATGACCAACTCTGTGAATTTGGGGCCTATCAACATGCGCTTTGATAGTTCTATTATTTTAAATAAGTACACATTAAATGACCCAAAATGATAATACAATCTGACTAAAAGTGAAATTTCTGTAGTTTTAGGAGAAATGAAAATTGAGCAAAATATGAAATAACAAGTCATATACAATAAAAACACATCTGATGATTAGGATAAAAGAAAAATTTATAGCCACCATATTCTCATCAGAGTAGGCATGAAATGTGATAAAGGTAATGTGATCACAGTTAGCTTATGGAATAAAAATTAGGGGAAGTCTTTAGATAATAAATCACCTGCATCAAATCTCTTCTCAGCTATAAAAGCCTTAAAAGGCTGTGACTGTAAAGGCCTGCTTAGGTGACTGTCTCTCTTTTGTAGTACATGTATCATTTATTGCTATTAGTTGAAATTGTGGATGAGTAAGCATTAGGATCTAGTTTAGAATCTGATTAAGTTAGGGTTTACACATTCTACCAGTTTAAATATGAATCTTTTTGATATATGTACATCATTAGTGTGATAGTAGTTATTATTGGTGTTTTTGTTCAATTAGTAAGCATTTAAGAATGTATCCATATTCATTTGAAGTTTACTACCCATTATGAAATTCATCAATATCATCCTTTACATTTTTAAAGTCATAGCAGAGTCCGTTCTCAGTATGTTTTTTGGTGCCAGTGGCACTGGCCCGGAGAGCAGGCCAATCAGACTTCCCTCCATGTAGCTCCTTCAGCCAGGCCGATCTGACCCACCCAGATTAACCATTACATAATCAGCTTAGGAAACACCGCGTGGGGCTTGACAGACCCTTCCTCAGCCTCTTCCGAGTCACCTGAAAACAGATATGTGAGCTTACCCGACCACGCCTTGGTTTCGGTGATGGCCCATGCACGGGTCACTTGAGGCAGTGTGTGCTGGGGGTGGTGGCTGGGTCTGGGGGTCACCAGTCCCTCTCGGCCTATCTAAACTTTCGCATAATCAATATGAAGTTATAATCAAGCGTGTGTTTTTATGACATCGTAAAAACACAAGCATTCAAGAAATCAAAAAGTTTACATACGAATAATATCCACAAACTTCTTAGTTACATTTCTTTCATTTATATTTAGGAGATTCAATGAATATCTAAAGAGTTGGGACCAAAAGCCCAACAAATGAGGGTATTTTAAATAGCTCATGGATACTGGCGCTTAATTACTTGTGTGTCTGACCCGACGTACCACCGCCCCAGCCCCATGACATAATTGTTACAAATTTGGATCATGCCTAGACAAAAGAAAAAGACTGATCAATCCCATGGCTGATTGATTTTCTGGCCCAGAAATATCCAATGCCATTCCTTTGGTGGCTTTGCTCTTCTTTTTATTACAATAGAATAGCCACCGTCGCATAAATGACACTATTTCTCTTATACAAATTGAACAATGTGCCGCACTGATCCAGATAGCAATCAGAGCCAAGCAGATCACCATTACCTTAACAATGCTATGGCAACCTACGTCGAAATGATGGCGTCCCCCTGAATGCTCAGTCACAATCACAGAAACATGATTTGGTCAAATAGTATATCCTAAAACATTCCCCTTACATATGTGTACTGGTCAGTGCTGGGTACATAATAAAATGTGTAAAGGCACATTTGGAGCAGTTATTTTTAATTTTATGACTGCGACAAAACTAATTTAATACTGCATTGAAGGAGCAGTCTGCAGACAATGTATTTGATTCTTTGGACCGCAGGTAACTATGACAATGCTAACTTGCTTATAATATTGCGTTCACAAAAACATGATTAGCAGCCATAGATCTATAAAAACAATGTTATTCAGGAAAAGGGCTAAAATGGGCTAAAACGCCATGTTGATATATGGGCCTTAAATTGCCATGGTTTTGAAACATCTTGACGTAGCCGTTGACAAAGGTTGGAGGTACATACTTGTAGCAGTACAGTACGTAAGACAAACGCATACAAGCTGCGCCCTGCACGGCCCCGCATATCCCTTATTGATATGCACCCCTTCCCTCGCACTTACGCCACTTTTTTAAACTGGATATTGATTTCTAGGCTTGTTCATGCGATACATAAATAACCTTTTTTTCCACTACTGGCGAACATAGGAGCTGAAAGCCTTTCGATGCTCGAGGCTTAACCCAGCCATTTTCTGTTCCTATTAACGGGGGGCCTAACATTGGGATAGGAAGGGGGAGGGGATCTATTGTCGACAAATAGCATCGTGAGGCTCTGCCCATGCCATAACATCTACTGACTGAGATGTTGGAAGCAGCTTGCCTTAAATAGCACCATATTTTTCCACGTCCAACAGAGGTTAAGCGCGCTTATAAACTGCTCAGGTGCAAACACAGTATTTCTAATCATCTGAAGGAATGTGCTCACAGAAGCCCTTGATACAATGAAGCCTTACATAGCCGCCTATTGCACTCCACTTTAATACACTAGAGTAGACTCGCTGGTTGAAACCAGCAGCCCACATCATTTTCTATTCGTCAGGCCACTAGATATAAGGTTAGTTAGATTGGTTAATGCAATAAAGTTTGTACTATAATATCTATTCATTCAGGACATTATGTACACTTATCCACTGGTTAGTATAGTAGTCTACACTGCTATCCTTTCATTTGGATAGTATAATTATACATACATATAACCAACCGAGAAGGGAGTACGAGGGCGGTTATCACTCGAGCTGGGACCCCGATATCAGCCTGAGGCCAGGGCCCGAAGAGCCGTCCGAGGGCTGATATTGAGGTCCCGGCGAGGGATGATAACCACCTGAGTACTCCCTTCAAGGTTGGTTATGGATTTATTATACCTTTTCTGTTAGATCTGAGCTCCCAACAATCAGTGATGGTGGGGCTGTAATGCTGCACATTTATTTATGTTTTGTTCATATAACTCTTTTGATATCCATCAAATCCACAAACAGTAAGAAGTCAAATGTAGCTAGTAACGTTGTGCAGATAATGCATATGTTAGATTTTCTTTTTTTTATGAATTTCATTTTTTTTTTTAAATTTTAGAAAAATAAAAAGTTTCTGTATCGCCCTGCAGGGTGATACAAGGCTGGTTATCACCCAAGTTTGTATCGCCCTGTGTTAAACTCTTAACTACTAAACTTGTATCACCCTAAGGTATAATAAAGACTTTGATCCACTGTAAGGATAGTATAAGGTATGTAGTACTATCCAATCATCAGTATATTGCGTACTGGAGTGGCACCCACCAACCCCCGAGATGCTTGTGAAGGGGCACAAACCCACCCCTCTGCTTTTAAGAAGTCTTGAAAATCTATTAGGAATTTGATTGGGCTCTATTGAAGAGGGGCGGGGCGGGGGTGTTGCATGCTGGAGACTTAATTGGTATATGGGTCCCCAAATCCACTTTTGCATTTCTAGGAAAGACTAGCCTTATTGATATACTTATACAATATTTTGATAGAATACAAGAATCTATGTCTGTGATGTGAGCTGTCTAGGACCAGAAAGATTATCCTAATGGTTAGCCTCTTTATGATGTACTCTGATTGTATAATATATTGCACCCTTAGATACAGGACATGTTTAATTCTATTGATTTTACGTTCCAGTGCTTAAACGTTTCCAGAATTAAGATTAAAATTATCCAGTTCTAAAGGGCGAGCCGATTCTTGTACAATTTAAGGGAATGTAATGAATTGATCTCTCAAAGCTGTGTAAATTTAGTGACTTGTATGGTACTCTGAAAAGAGGTTTACTGATGGTTGGTTCCCTTTACAGCAGCAGGCAACCAACAAAAGCCAGGCTCGTCCACCTTCAGGAAGGGCAAGGTTAGTGAGGCTTTGGTCCATTGTCACTGCAGTGCTTTAGTAACTGAAGACAAAGGACCAAAATAATCTGTATGACACCTGGTGCTTGGGTAAACAGGTGCAGTAGAGGCAGTCTTGCTCTCACCAGCCAGTCACTGTCAGGGATGTGCCTGCTCTCACCAGCCAGTCCCTGTCAGGGATGGGCCTGCTCTCACCAACCAGTCACTGTCAGGGATGTGCCTGCTCGTACCAGCCAGTCACTGTCAGGGGTGTGCCTGCTCTCACCACTCACTGTCAGGGATGTGCCTGCTCTCACCAGCCAGTCACTGTCAGGGGTGTGCCTGCTCTCACCAGCCAGTCACTGTCAGGGACAAATTATGTTTAAGCATGTTGAAATAACTAAATACTCTTCTCATAAAAGTAGTCCCAGATATTACGGTTAGGCCATTTGATCATTATCAAAAATATCTATTGTACAAGCAACATTTTTATCAGTAAGATTTCAGTTCAAGTAACACGATTATTTAATGTATCTCCCCTGTTCACCTGAAGTGGGAACCCACAACCAAAATATGGAGAACGACTGACATTACCTTATTTACTATAAGGAGACTCATACTGAAAATGAGAATCCAGAGAATAATAGAAGTGTTTCGGTACAGCAAATGATTCCCCTTTACCTGGCACACAGATTACAAAAATCCCTCTATCAATATAATATATATATATATATATATATATATGCATCCAGGACTGCTTTGATACAAGTCACTATAGAAACCTTATCATACTATGCCTTTCATACATTATTGACTGTGAGAGGTTAGGTGAGTGTAATATACTGCGGTAATTCAAGTACATGTATGAATAACCATACAACTCAATCTGAACAGTGCTTCCCCAGTAAAGGACATTCAGTTGTAGCAAAAGTTGGCCTCATAGTCTCCATCCATCTGTCCTTCCCCCTCAGTACACCACATCCAAACTCAGCGAGTTACAAAGGGACAGCGGGCAGAAGAGAATGGTACCAGATTCAACCCATTTCAAAGAGACATGTAGGTACAATGCACTATTCTTCCCTGATATATTTGGACCTTTATGATCCAGGTAATATGTCCATATCTTTTTGACTTTTGAGAAAAATAGGCCGACAGCTTGAAAAAACACAAGTTTCTTCTACATTTCGCTAGGTCCTGGTATCAAGGGCTTTGAACCTATGTCTTCCCTGTAAGGATGCCGCTTACCAGCGCAAAAAGTCATACCTACATCAAGAATTTTGGCAAAAAAATGTCATTTCGCCTAAAAATAAACAAAGAGAGTGTCATGCCTGGTGTGCACTATTATCTCTAAGTCACCTACGTAAAAAGCCATAATTTTATTTTTGTGTTATCTACATTTAAATTTGGGATATAAGGTTGAGCCTGGTTCGTGGGGATGTGTTGCCTGAATTTTAATGAATATCATGATGTGTTCCATATCCTTATTGGACCGAGCTTATCCGGAAAATAATGTTTAGAAACAATGCAAATTAGTTTTCACCTTTTGTGATAAAAGTTACAAGTTATTCAAGAAAATCAGTCTTCATCATTAACTTTATTTCATGGGAAAATATTAATATTTTGTTCACAGTAAACTACTATCGGTTTTCTCATGAAACTTCTGGCATATCTAGAACTGATATGAGAGCTAAATGAAATTATTCAAAAAAATAATTGGTTATGTACACTGAGGACAAATTTATTGAATCATCATTGCTCTATATTGAGAGCAAAGGAACTTAGATATACCTTTGTTTAACCAAACTGACTTTTCTCAAACAGTACAAGAGCTTAAAACAGTATTTGAATAATGGTTTTGCTGAGGATGGTAATAAATGCTGTTTTAACCATTGAAAATCAAGACCCTTGCACCTAGTGATCATTGGGTTCTTCAATTCTGAACCCCAACTTTGGTTGACACATTACTAAATTCCAGGATTTTCTGTTGTGAAGGGGACAGTGCCTATAATACTTTTAAAGGGGTTGAAATCACACCAGCCCAAACTAATCGTCGTGTAGACGTTGATTTTTCATCAAAGATGCTACGTGGCAGCATTACATGTTTGTAGCAACTTTTTTCAGGTTGCATTACGAACAAACCTTAACTTTGCCAACGGTTTCTGTAGGAAGGGCAGGGATATACCTAGGCATGTGAGATTAACCATTTACCCATCCCAATGCTTAATTGAAGGGGCACTCCTGGCAATGGATATATTTGCAGTATATCATAGTAAGCCCAAATGTAATAAAATGTTTGTACATAAGTTACTGCAGAGCCAATGTGTACTGAAACGTTACTGCAGAGCCAATGTGTACTGAAACGTTTTTTTTTTTACTATTACCCCTTTCAGACTACTGCTGATGATGCACATCAAAGCACTTCAAAGCACATTAGTCCGTTTTCTGGGTTACATCTGAAACGAACCGCGTTCTAGAACGTTCCCTTATTAGGCATTAAATGCCTCTCTTGTGATACAAACGCTTGTGCCATCATGGTGAGAGTCATAATAAGCCCATCCCACATTGCGTATTTCCCAGAGTTGGACAAAATAGCTATTTAAGCAAGCCTTTGTCTCCAGGAGTTGGGGTTGGTTAAATAAGCAAGACTTATATATCTATATCTTCAAATATGGCTTGAACACCCGGGCTTGAACATTATAATTTCTTAAACTCTATTGATTAACAGATTTACAGGTTTGCTAGCCGATCAAAAGGCTGTAATTCAGGGCAAAATAGTGTTGGACTTTACAGCCTGGGCTGACAGACTTTAACATTGCTTCCTATGGGGAAAATGCCAAAATAGAAAGGTGAATTTTAGAGATTTTAGGAGCAATCTGTCAATAAATTTGCTTTGGTTTATTTTGTATTATCAAACCCTCTTCAGATAATAAGTGCTGATGCAATTTTGAATGTATTTCTTGGTAATAGTTAATGTTGGTGTAAACTGGGATGGGCTTATTGATGATGCTGTTCATTTCAATCCACTTTCTATTGCTGTGTTGTCGGAAAGGGGGTATTACTCATCATCTGTAATATGGTTGACTGATGTGTACAGACATTCGATCCATAAAACGTTCATGCCACCATCTTCCAAAACGTTTTATCACTTGTAAATTGATCAGTGTACATCAGGTGTGGAAATTCCAGACCTGCCCAATACATATTGGTAATGGACAGTATTGGACAATAAAAATAATAATATCATTATTTCCAATCATTTGTTGATCAATGTAAAATTCCCTTAACAGAGTATGAAAATTGTATTCTGTTTATATCATACAATATCTAGTGGGGGTTTAATGAGACTACTCTAATTTGGTTATTTTTCACGTTATAGCTCCATATTTCTGTAACGTAAATATTATATCTAATTACCAAAAACCATTAATTACACCCGTAGGCTTACTTTTAGCCACGATTACTTTATAATCGTGATTTCCAAATTGTAGGTTTAATATTGATCAAAAAGGGTTACACTAAACAAAGATATAATACCTAACGTTTGGTGGCCCTTTTATTTGCCAATCTGATGGCGTTTGGAGGTCACATATTTCTACACACATCAGTACGTTCTGCCATTGCAAGGGCTAAGACTTGTTCTAAAACCCTTCCTGACAATTTAGGTCTTTACGGCTGCACCAAAATGTAGAACGAGCACAGTGGCAGAACAAAAAGAATCCCGTGGAGTTGATGTGAAAGCAGATATGCAATTAGAATCGGGCCATTGCTAACAGAAGTATCCGTATTGGCGGCTGTTGACAGGGTCGGGCCACAATAATCCCATTCCATACCCGTATGACAATAGTCAACTCCCCCTGCGGCTGACAATGGCCTACACCCTGGTGTGATCTGCAGCAAACGGGCTCGGCATTGGTATGCCCACAACCACTCTGACCGTCCGGAGGCCGCACCTCACAATAACAAGAATCCAAAGGTCTGTACGGCATATGGGCAGGAATTCAAGGACAGAGTTATATATATATCAATGGGGCCAGTGTCTGATGTATTAGTGTCATATGGTGTGTAGGTGTTATGGGATGTGTAGGTGTGGGGTATAGGCATAGTTTGTAGGTGTAGGTAGTGTTCAGGTTTGGTGTGTAGGTGTTCTATGATGTGTTAAGGCCCGGTCACATACAGAGACTGAACTCAACTAGTCTTAAGGATTTGAGACTGGATAGTTCCAAACTAACCGGTCTTAATGAAAACTGACCAGTGGTCACATATAGAAACTGGGTAGTCTTAAGTCTTCTTGCTCCTGCCTATAGACATAATGACATACAGGCAAAAGAGGTGTGTCTATTTGCTTTTATCTGATTGGTTAATAAACTCAGGACAGTTGAGTTGAGTCTTAAGCTATGCCACATATAGAGACTGGGCCTTAAAACTGCTTGAGACTGAAGACTATCCATTCTTAAGGCCGGTCACATATTGAGACTGGGTCTTAAGACTGCTAAAGACTCAAGACTATCCAGTTTTAAATCTTCAACATCTCAAGATTAGAGACCAGACTGATCAGTCTTGAGAAAAGCTAAAACTCCAGTTTCAAAATTATCAGAGACCCAACTCAACTCAACTGTTGAGTTGAGTTCAGTCTCTATATGTGACCGGGCCTTAAGTGTGTGGTGTAGGCATAGTTTGTAGGTGTAGGTGGCGTTTAGATGAGGTGTGTAGGTGTTGTGGGATGTGCAGGTGTTGTGGGATGTGCAGGTGTTGTGGGATGTGTAGGTGTGGGGTGTAGGTGTAGGTTGTGGTCAGGTTTGGTGTGTAGGTGTTATGGGATGTGTAGGTGTGGGGTGCAGGCATGGGTTTTAGATGTGGGTTAGTGTTTATGTGTTGTTTGTAGGCAGAAAGTGTAGGTGTGGAATGGTGTGTACGTGTAATATAATATGTTGTTTGGGTGACAGTGGTTTTATTGTTGTTGCTATTGATTTTGCAATTTATAATCATTTGATAAAAGCTGCCTTGAGGATCAGTTCATGTTTATCTATAATAACAAATCATAATGAAAAACGTAACATAACAAGTATTGTAGAGTGAGAGGTAAGATTGATATCAAGTATGAATAGGTCCACAAGATAAATGCACTTCTGGATCTTTTAGAATATTAAATAATATCCAAAAAGTCTTAAAGGGTCCCCTTAGATGCAAAATATTGTACAATCTTGTTCTTATTCGATATCATAATATTCTACCCAATTTTTAGGGTGCTAATTAGGTGTAGGCCTATATTTCTACAATCTTGTTAAAATACCATTTCACAATATCCTACCCACCTTGCACGATGTACTTTTATTTGGAAACGTGTTTTACACTGTTTCATACTATCCTGTCGACCTCACATGTTGTTTGTTAGATAAACATAGTTTTACAATCTTGTTTTTATAATATTTCATGTTATCCTGTCATCATTTGAGAGTGCTAATTGATATAAACCATTTTCAAATCTTGTTTTCATATCAATTCATAGTTTCTCATCCACCCTTCAGCTTGGGTGTTAATTAGATGTACATACTTTTGCAACCTTGTTTTTACCCATTTCATGACTTCCACTTACCTAACAGGCTGCTCATTAGACCTACATTATCTATTTTTTTCTGTTCATCGCAGGTTTTTACAGGGATACTTTATATTATGATCTTGTTTTTATTACATTCCATTCACTTACCAGGGTGCTAATTTGATAAAAACTCTTTCATGTTGTTTTATAATATACCACCCACTTCACAGGTTGGAAATATGAGGTAGATGTTCTGGTTATAAGACATTGCCATGATATGATGATATGGCGCTGGTAAGACATCTGGCTACAGCGTACAGCTTAGATTTTGATCAATGTTGATTGCTTTAGGACAATCATTCAATTTTACAGATATGTAACAAATCTAAGTCCTTCAATCTTCCTCAGATGTTGCAGAACTATTTGAGTCGACTGTGACCTACCTGAAGGTGAGCTGCGTCGTCTCCCACTTGGCGTCTGACAGCTCGTAGCGCCGCACACGGCGGCGGCCATGTTGGTGACGTAGGCGGTGACCGCCTTGGGGCGCTTCCGGTTCTGCGCGGGACCGCCGCGAGGGGGCGTCCCGCTTGGTGGGTATGATATCCGGAAGTCCACAGCGAGGCTGTGACATCTGGGTGCGGGTCTTCTCGTCGAAGACGCCCGTCAGGGGGAGGTTAGCGAACTGCTGGAACCGCCGGATGGCCCTGCTCATCTCTTCCTCGGTGCGCATGGCGCCCGTCTCAAAGTCGGACTGAGGTAAATAACCGAACGTCGTCAGGTACGCCTGAAAACACAAACACAAGGGAAATTTAGCACTTAATAAAGACATCTACGATGAAATACAAGAAAAATATGGCGTTTTCTTACCAACCTTATTATAGCTGCAGGGGCGGATCCAGAAATTTATAGAAGGGGGGGGGGGGACAAAAACATAAATGTAGGGGGGAGGGAGCCCCCCACAAACATGATTGAACAGGGGAGGGGGAGGGGGGCCCCTAGATCCGCCCCTGTATAAGCTTGTCAGACCTGTTCAGATATCGAATTGAACAGAGTCTGGGGACGTTATAAAAGTACATGCAACATGACAGTATGTATGCATACATATAGGCCTATATAAAAAAAAGAAGAAGTGAACATGATGCTGTATAACATGAAATGTACGTCACTTCAATGTCAACTAGAGCAGATTGACAACCGTACAATTATATCATGACTATTAGGAATGAACATTTCAATGATACTCTTATCAGTTGCCAGCCTTATTGTGTCGACTAACGCGGCCTGGCGGAACTATCCTCACCACGATGAAATGTTTCAATAGAATCGCACACGGATCGAATGGAGTGCATGCCGAGAGGCAGTAAAGAAACCGTTATACCGAGAAAACGTGACGAGCCAAGAAGAACCCAATGAAGCATGACGGACGGAGCGACGCCTGGTGTGAGGTGCCGGAAGCTACCTCAGACAGGGCGAGGCCGGCGTGACGCTGACCCCGACCACCAGGTGGCGGGCCGCGGGGCGCCGCCTGACGACGGCCGCCCGAACTGAGCAGGATCAATACGGCCTGTAGGGGGAGCAGGGGCCGATCCCGGGGTCCGATCTAACATCTCGGGGAGGGCAATGAAGGCCCCACTACATAATGTATGGGCCTATACAGGAGGCGGCAGCAACGACTCCACATGGAGGCAAGACAAGTAACGAAAGATAACTGTAGCTAGAGACGGACACTTAGGTACAATAGGCAGGGGTGAAGGTGATGGGTCCAGTATGCAGGTAGGCCCCTAGGGCACAAAAAGATTAGCTCTCATAAAACGTGGGACCATGTATTAAGACATCTGTGGACTAGTGTGAAAGAAACATCTAGCTTAGTTTAGACACGCGCAGCGTTAGAGATGCACGGCGTGTCACTTGGAGCCTGATGCTGCAAAGACGTCAGTAGGCCCTACCACTAGATCAGACCTGACCCAGTTCGAGGTCCGGATCGAGACTCAGTTCAAGTTTGGTGACAGCACAAATGAAAAAGGCCCTCTGGTACGTCCCTGACACGTCAGTGCCCCAGTTGTGTGCAGGACTTATAAGTGCTGCAAGACCAGCAAATCTTGAAAGTTTAACTAAGGATGTAGAAAAAATGGGACGAGACCATAGGAGATCTGGTTAGGGGGCCCTGATTTTCCGTGTCAAATTTAAGGAATGTCTTCTGTTGTTGGTTTTAGCAATGGGTCTACTTATATGTCTTCTGTCAAATGCGTCGTGTTGCACTGTCAAATTTAGGAAATAGCCCTATTGCCTGTCATTGTCACTAAAAAACGGAAATGTCGCGTGTTCAAGTTTATGAAATAGTCATGTCGCACTGTTCAATTTAATTCATGTCGGCCCCTGTTTTTATTAAGCTGAAAAGGGTTTTTGTGCACATGGGGAGGAATCCTGCAAACCCACGGCTCTTGGTTGGTTGTGGACCACTCCAGGAGTAAGCTGTAGGCCCTATGTTATATGCCTCGTTCATGAGGGTCAAGGAAGTTGCTTGTCATTTCGTAATAAAAGAAGACACAATATAGCAGTGTAGACAGCGGAGGGTGTAATCGCCTCATGTACAAATATCCTGATTTTCACATAATATTATGCAATCAGTAGAAAATAAGTTTTCAAATAATATAGTACATATATTCCTTATAGTTATTTCTATTAGGTCTATTTTGGGCTATCTTGGCCTTCGAAACTGCCTTAAACGCAGGCCTACAGCCATGTCATTGGTACCACAGACATGTCATATATCTAATCAGGTGACCGCTTTTTTTCTTTTTCTCTTTTTTCTTTTGGTTTGTGTCACGTGGACACCGGAGCCCTGGGCTGTGTGGCCCTGGCTCCTGAAAGAGGTTTGAGAGGAGAGCTCCCCTGACTTGGGGAGGTTCTTTATACCGTGCCCGTAGGATAGACCCTGACGGACACCCACCTTATTTAAGGAGCTGTGTGAGGCTCCGGAGGTGACTGCACTGACTTAGAATACCTTGTTTGTATACCAATCTTTATCAAAAAGGTGTTTACATGGATGAAATGATAATTGTATCTTAAATAAATCGAATTACGGCATCCTAAAGGGGAAAATCTATTGAAGACTATATACTAATGTTTTTCACGACATATCATATCTACCTCAATATAGTTAAATTATCTGACACCTGGCCGCGATCTCTCTAATAAGGACTATTCAGATGGCACTTGGCACTAAGCTGACTTAAATGGGTAGACCGATCTTGATTTTTCATAATCAACAAGTACAGTGATCATTCCACTGTCTTCTTCGCACATATAACGCCCCGAACTATTGATCTACAAAGAGCGGTAGCCTAAACAATAAAGTGAGCATTGAATAAAACATTAGCTACAAGGCCCTACAATACCGTGTACGGCAGCTGCCCCGAGCTGCCCTTACCGTTCAGCATGTATACCACCGGGATATAGACATTAGCTGCAATATTCATGGCTATAACGGTAATGCATCAAAATACGTCATATCCAAACTGCAGTCAGCATAGTCGTTGCCCATGGATACGCATCTATAAAGACCACTCCGCGACCTGCTATACTCATACCGCTTTACTCTCACTAAAGACAAACATACGCTTATGTAGCTGTATGCTCTAATCAGTCGATATCCTCGACATTTTTATTTCAAAACCACGATTATTTTTATTCTTACTATTTCCATTCACACACAAACATATTGTTACACCCACAAACGGTCATAAATTGATTTGCTCGTTCGTGATTACCGGGATCAAATATAATGCTAAAATGTTATAAGTTAACTCTGATCTCGGCCTTGACTAGATTATACAGACCTGACCCTTTTACTTTTGCCTGATGTGAAATGGGACAACAGTCATAACAATATATCATACGTCCCTGTCTATATAAGCCTATTACAGGAGGATTTATGGTCGTATTCGGGCCTGACCGGATCAGTACCAGATGGTGTATCTCTTAAAACAGCCAAGCATGTACCTAATTATGCTGGACTCTCCATATTACCTTCAGATGTTCTTCACTCTAACAACTCAATGGACGACGACCACACACTGCAAACTGAGAAGTAAGGAAGTTGCGTGCGCACAGCGGAAGTACTAGGGTGGAACGGGTGCTGGTTGCGTGTGGCGTCCGTGAGTGTTTTTGCCGCCATGCGATTCGCCCATCAGCGTGTGTGGATTATTGCTGAGCCAGTAGAGGGGACATCTAATCAAGGCGATACGCCGAGTGGACGGGCGGCTTAGCGGGCCGCAGTCCCGGCCGGCAGTCGGTGAGCCGCCTCCCCGCCTCCGACACCCTGTCTGTAAACCACTCGACAAGGGGAGGGTTTTAACGCCCACGGCTCATCTAGACGTGTGCAGGGACAAGCCAACGTGCGCCAGGCTCTGCACTTCTGTCCCGCTGAAAGCAGCCGTCTCCATGCTCACCACATGCTCTTACCAAGGTTCTGATCGTGCATTAATTACACCGCGCCACATATTGGCAGGAGGGACTCACCAAAACGCGGACCGATTCTCTTCCAATAATTAACCTACATGTTTCATGCCTTAAGGCTCGGCTACACTGCCCAACTCAACTCAACTCAACTGTCGTACGTCCTGGAGGCGCCACAGGCTGCGACTGTCTAGTCTTAGTAGAGAAACACAACCATGCCATAGAGTGCAACTCGACAGTCTCAGCCTGAAGGATATATAGTGTATATGATAACCTACTATACACCCCCCTAAGACTCGACAGTCCAGTCGTACATCTTCATCTTCTCAACATGTACGACCCGACGGAATCGTCATGCGACTCCAGTCGTAATCCTATGCCACACTGGAGAACTGAGCCCAACTCAACTCAACTCGACGGTCGAGTTGGGTTGAGTCGGGCAGTGTAGCCGGGCCTTTAGGCACCAAACTTTTGACCTATGATGTTCTATGTACATTCGGCCTACTAATAATTTATTCATCAGTCTCACATAGTTTCATATTTTCTATGATTCTTTAATTTAACCAAGAATAATGCCACCATCGCATCGTTGATCACAGAGCAGTATCACTTCGCGTATATGAGAAAGGGTAATGCAATTGAACGATAGGAGCAACTTTAGATATCAAAATACAATATATAATTCCCTGACCGTAGGTACCACTCTCCGTCTTTACTATTCAAAACAGTTTTTCAATATCATTTGGTTGATAAAAAACAACCTTTAGGGTTGTCCTTAGGTGGTATATTTAGGTGGTCGTATGACCCAAGGGTATCGAACATATGAGTATATATATATATATATATATATATATATATATATATATATATATATATATAGTGGGAAGATCTGGCAAATCAATCACGAGGGATGATGTACTGTTGGGTTGTCCACAGGACAGAGCAAAATGCCCATAGCCCCTCCCCAGGTCAAAATGAAAGAAATTATCAATTTGTTTGTTTGTTGCGGTAGTTCAACGTTCGGCCAACCCCTGAAGGTTCTTTCCAGACCACAAGGTAATGCTTTTCAGCTGAGAGTGATCATATCTATGATATGTTTTAGGAGAAACCCACTACCAGGTTCGATACCCTAATCTTTTCAACGAGTGGCAATGGTTCTTTTATATGCAGCGTCCCATAGAAAGGGCACCCCACACATCCAGCCTTTGATGACCGTGTTGGGGGCACAGAATGAATTATCAACTGCCCGCTCTCAAGCTGTCAATATATCACTCTTTTCACCTTGCAACATGATCTAAGCATGATTTGGCGTCATGGTAGGCATGTTGCGCAACCATTGTCTGTTTTTTCCTTGTGTAACAATAGGAGTAAAATGTGCCTGGTGACTGGCGTCCACCAAACTGAGGAATCTCGGGGAGGGGGGGGGGGGGGTGCTCGTGTGCGCATTGGCTTGTTGGTAGTGGAGGAAACAATGAGCTGGCCATAGGTTACTAGGGGCACAGGTGTGCTGCTGGGAGACGCTGTGAGACGAGACCATTAATAGGGCGTCTCTGGGGCCGACCTTCTGATTGCTGCTGGCCTGCCGACAGGGGGCCCTTCACCGCCCCCCGCGGTCCGCGCCCGCCGCCCCGCAGGCCCTCACCAAGTCCTACATTAGTGGCTGCCACTTCAACGTTTTTAAGTATTCAGTACCACTGCGTAAAAAAGACGGATCAAATTTAGTAATAAGTAAATACTGACACGAGATTATTTCTACTGTCTGTATAGACATGCATCTTAATAATTTGATTTTCCCTCAGATTATTTCTCGATTCTTCCTTCAAAGGTAAACACAGATGCCATGTCTTCTAATAATCATATTTTTGAGGGTTCATTTGGTACGCAATGAGTATGCATTTGTTGTGATATTTTTCTGTATCAACTTGTTTATTTTATCGAATCTAAGTAAGGTGCAAGGTGATTTAGTGGGGAACATTTGATAGCGTTATCAGTATGTATATATATCCCGGACCAGAAGATAGTGGCTACTTCCCAAATGAGTGTTTACTGAATTAATACTCCCTTGCTACTGTTTCTGTCAGTTTTCACCATTTGTTCACTGAATGTCACAGCCCTTTATAGAATTGTATTATCAGTATTAAAGCACTGAATACCTGCTTACTTTTCAGTATAAGAACAGTGGTCCACTGATCCATTACTGGGTTCACATGGATTATTTTTGGACACATCCAAAAGCTACTGATTCAATACTTCTGGGAGATGGTTTATGCTGTATAGAATATAAGGTTAGGATTAGTAACTAAATAGTCTCAAAAATACCTTCAAGTAGTAACAGCATCCACTCATTATCTAAACAGTATACTCAAGGAGGCCTCTTACTATGAGGTCCAGAGTATGTGAGGGCCTCTCTCTTTGGTATGAAATATATGTATATCATTTTTATTGGTGGTAATTATAGATCAAAAAGAAGTTTCGTATTCTAATGCATTTAAATGCCAGTAAAGATGTGCCAGGTGAATTAAAATTTTGATATGTATGTTGAATAACAGGTCGTGAGGTAGACACATCACCTATAATGTATTCTTCTCTATTAATAACATTGCAGTTTGGAAACCTTTTTTTCCAAGTTTCAATAACCATTACCAAAGATAGGTACCAACATAAATGTCAAATTTTCTGGAACAAGAAACGAAACTACTGATTTATTATGATAAAACAGTGGTTATCAGTTAAACTGACTCCCTATTGCTCCTAGCCAGATACCCCCAAGCAAAACTGCTATTGATTTACCACTCTTCTAAATATTTCGGACATACTCTTTAGATACTGAGCCTGCGCTGTCTCTACACTGATCAGTCACTGATTCTCCACTCCTACTTCTTCTCTGTTCTTCTATACATACGTGCAGTATGAACACAGTGTACACTGGATCCACACTGTAATGACACTGCTGGGCCATACTCTTTCTGCACTGAGTATACACTCTTTTTCCACTCTTTTTCGGTCCAGAGATCGCCTCTGATGTAAAATTAGTAACTGTAAGACCTGGGACACTCGTAGTTTATCAGTAAAGGTGCTTTTCCATACCCCTGTCACAGAAGTGGATTTTCCATATGCTACGCACAGGGCTCAGCAGTGACAAATATCTCTGGCACACTTTTTCTTCATATATGTAGTGATTTTCAATATCTTCTGAAATCTGGTCAAAACTATGAGTCAATCGTTTAGCAGAGCCTGAGGAGGTCTATATGTATGTATGTATAACTCCGAGTATTAACCTCTTCCAACCTACCCTTTAAATCTCCATCCAAATTTTGTTAAATGTGCTCATTTATGTCAGTAATAACTTGGATTTGCTATTTTGTCTTTTTCAGATATGAAATCCACTGTTCAAGCCAACAATTTAAACTGAGTGGAAAATTTTCGAAAAAGGATTTTTTTGTTTTCATAGAAGTATTTTCTTTAAAATGATCTATTTTAACCCAGGTTTTTGAGAAAATTGAATCAATTTTTTTGGACAATATCTTTGATCTTCCAGACGTTACAAAGGTTGATGTTACATAAATCAATATTATCGTTTGCTATATAGTATGTTAATGATACACGAAATTTCAAACTATATTGGTACTTACTAATTCATTTAACATCATATTGATACTTACTAATTCATTAAACATCATATTGATGTTTAATGAAATAGTAAGTATCAATATAGTTTGAAATTTCGTTGAGAATTGAGAATGTAGCTATACAGAAAAATCTTTCGAAAATTCAAACCAGAATTGATAAGCCTGACATCAGCTTTTTATTTCGATTTTGAGCATTAGAGAAGATTTTCTATGTATTTTCTTGAAAATAATCTCTTTTGACCCAGGTTTTCGGTCAAATTGAGAAGTACAATGTGCCCAAAATACTATGATTTCATTGCCCTCTGCTGTTATAGAAAAGACAAGGAGTCCGTGATGACTTACGCCAGGGCGACCAAACCAGTTCATCCTAGACCCACCGAGACCCGTCACCTCTGCTAAACCTGTCAGCACTCTCTGCCCATTGGATTAATTGTTAAAGAAAAAATAGTCCCACTCCCAAGCCAGGCTGCCTGCAAAACCTGACCACTTTACGAGTCTATCTGTCATAGGAACCTTCATAATGCTGATACAAAACCTATCATCAGAATAGGTAGAATCAGAATGCTGATACAAAACCTAGCATCAAAAAAGAAATGACTTAACTTGTTCCCTTCCCCAATAACAAAGGTTATGCAACAATAGGCTGCGCACAATACAATTGAAAAAAACATATTATTTGACTATGACAGTGTCCTTAAAAGTCTACATGATACATTAATGTAACTATATCCGCTAGGTTGTAAGCTATTGGCAGCATATGATACTCGTTGTAAGAACAACAAAAAGGTCAGACTACATTTTACCATTAAAATATGTAATTCGTTGTGTGTAAAGAATACTTTCATATTTTCACCTCAGTTCTTTTTCCATGGTATCATATAAAGACACTAAATGCAATAATGCTGTTGTTTTATTTGGATTGATGATTCATTTTCATGTAATAACCAAACACATGAAATTTTCCAATTGCGCACAAAATCTCCCTAAAACTCAGAGTGAAAGTAATTCTCAAAAGTTGATTGGTCTGTATTCACCAGTGACCGGTAAATGGTAGTCCTCTCAGGCCCCATCAGGCCCTAGGGTTATCAGTGCAGGTAATTACGACAGTGATTTGGGTGTCGGCCGTCGTAATATTAGTGATCGCTCGTCAGTAGTAGTATTGGAAGGTACATGTTTGACCTGGATTATTGGAGCTGATTATTGGGGTGGGATTGGAGTATTGTAGTGGTCAACTGTAATTAGGTCAGACGCCAAGGCGAGGTGGGGAAGTGCACCCCTGCTGTCAGGACACTCTGGGTCCAGCAGCTGAAGAGACAGCATGTAACCACTGAGCAGTAACAGACATTTTCACCTACTCTCCCGAGACTGTAGAAATACATATCATAACATCACAACAACTCCTTCCTTCAAGTCATTCATCCACGTGCAATGCCAGCACGCCAACCACCAGACCACCCACCCCCCTTCTTAGCTTTAGTTTAACTGGCGTTTATCTTAGGGATGTAGCCGACGACGACAATGCCAACGACAATGGTTGCATGTAGGTCAAGGAAGGCCACTGATTGAATATTGATCACCGTACGTCAGTTAATCCTCCATTTTGATGATAGTTGTTGTACGACCCAGTGCAACTGATGAAAACAAGCTAAATGAATTCAGTCTAGTTATGTAGATTGTGATCACTGTGGTACCTGATCTGTGTAATGTGGTACGGTCTCTGGCTGTGGCGTGGCGCGAGGTGTGAATACGGCTTTAGAGCGGGCCCCAGCCGTGGGCTCCTCCCGTCCTGCCGGGAGGGGCGGGCACATCGATCCGGGCCCACTGGAGCAGGCGGCCAGCAGGCGGCGGCACTGCTCCTGTCGCCCGGCGCTGGGCGGCGGGCATTACGCGCTGTGAGGCCGACATGGAAGAGGGCGCCGGGAATGGGCTTTTAGCGGGCGGCGCTGGTCTCGGAGGTTAGGGATGCGCCGTGCTGGCGGCCGACGACTGGGGCCGTCCCATTACACCGATTGGCTGTTCTCCTGCAGCAGGCGAGGCCGCCCCCTCCGCCCTGTGTACACACCAAGAACAAAGGGCCAGGGGCGGAGCTGGGTTAAAACATTGTCTGGCTGACGTATCATATCGCCCGGGCCCGCCGGCAGATGCGCTGTGCAATCGACGTTTTTCATGTTGCCGTTCACAAAAAGGTGCTCTGCTGTCATTCCACATATTCCGACTAGTCGTTTTTCAGGGCCTCCTCCCGGTGATATCGCAGTCTTTGCAGGGAAACAATCAGCATGACGAATACAAATAGGCCACTACCGGAGCCGTGAAGCCTGTCATCGGTATTCAGGGGTGCACCCTGCCAAATCTACCCTACTGCAGCTGCTCGCCAGCTACATATCAAACGTATTCAAGGAGATTAGGATTTTTTCCTCACTTTAGTTTAAATCAATGTACGTCTTGTTACAGTGGCTTTAGTGCTATAACGTCTTGTTACAGTGGCTTTAGTGCTATAAAGGGCCGGCCACACTGTCAAACTCCAGAACTACACTGTAGCAGCTATTGATGGCATCAGTGCCCGATCCATTGAGTAAAGCCCCGGTCACACTGCACGACTGAACTCAACTCGACTGTCGAGTTGAGTTGAGTTGGGCTCAGTCTTAGGGTGTGGCATAGGTCTACGACTGCAGTCTTAGTGTTTTCCACGACAGTTGAGTTGAGTTTAGATCTAGGGAAGTAGTCTAGATATATTGGAGTTATAGGCAAGTGTGCTTGACAGATGGACGTTGGGCGCCTCCTATGCCCCTCGTCATCGATGGATATATAATGTATATGTATTGTAGCCCCCCCCCCCCCTTCTCCCCGACTGACTATACAAGTCTCCTCTGTCCACCTCGGCGGGTCACGACGTGCGGCCTGTCTTGAGGCCCTATTACACTACACGACATCAGCTGCGATATGACAATGTCGCAGAGGAATCGCAGATATTAGAGATAACATTCTCTGTTACACATATGTGACATGTTCAAAATTCCCAAGTTTTAACAATCATATCACTAACGTATGTGAATTTGTCTGTAATATCATCATATCGCAGCCCAAGTCGTGTAGTGTAATAGCGCCTTCACAGTCACTGGTAGCCGACTACAGGGACAGATGGAGAGAAGGCCAAGCAGCACCCACCGGCCCCTGTATCTCCGGCAGGTCGACATGACACTGTGGTACGTGCCGTTAAGACGGGCTCAGGGCGGGCATGCCCACTGTATACATGTCGACTGGAGGGCAGTCAGACGGTCGGACTGTACACGCCATCCAGGGTCCCCGCGGCTGTACACGTGAACAGGGCGAGATCCGGGCCGAGCTGCAGGTCGACGGGCTCCGATGGGGGTCCAGTAAAGCACCAAGTAAAGCACCAATCAGAGCACGCCGACCGATAAAGGTCCACCGCTCGTGGAACCTGCTCAGCAACTCGACGTTGAAATGTTTCTTCACTCAAATCAATGGAGTAACCCCTTGGTCGTCGTGCACCCTTGATTGGTGTAAATATGTGATCAGGGCCGTCGGGGATGGGGCGCGGTAAGCCGGGCAGCCGGAGGTCATTAGGTGAGGGCCGGCCCCTCGCCCACCTCGGCTCACCCTTCCACCCACCACCCCCGTCTGAGGCCAACACTTACTCTTATTGGTGGGATTCAAGGAGGGAAGTTTCGGTTGGTAGGACCCATCACAATATGCCTGCATGACTCTCCCGCCTTAACAGCAGACTTATGGACCATTATAAATCCTTGCCGCTGAGCACCCGGGTTGCCATAGCAACGGTCAGTTGCTTCTCAAATTAATCGGGTTACCGTGCAGCAGTGTAGGTCGGCCTAACGGGGAGCAGCAGGGACGTATGCATCAGACAGTGTATGGTTACTACCTGCACCGTACACAATATATATGGTACACTACTGGACTGAAGGCCATGTAATACATACATTGTGAGCCAGGTATTAACCCCTATTAACCAGAACTTGAAGACAGGGTGTCCACGCTTTGTTGTTGTCTTTTTTAAACGACTTATCCCTTTTCAAGATCTACTTAAGACCATGGTTCGGAAGATTTAAGACTTTGCTGCCACTTGATAATCTTTCTTAAAATGGTTTAATGCGCGGGCATTTGTGAGTGGCCGTGAGGAGCTTTCCCGATTCTGTCTCATGATACGTGAAAGTTCTTTTACAAATCGGATTTAATCTGAGACATTCTAAAGACCTCTTGCAAGAAAACTATGTAAGACCACTTTAAGGTCTTAATTTCGAGAGAGAAAACCCCACAAAATTTAAGATATTTTAAGACATGAAAAAATAACTTGAGAAAAAGGTGTTACCAGAGAAAGGTCATTCGTGATCCAGTGGAAGATTTAGTGGGGGGCCCTCCTTTTTTTCGGCTAAAAATAGATTAATTCTGGAAATAATGGGTTGCGTGCCCCTTTCTACTAGTGCGCCCCTATTTTTTAAAAAGGGCTGGTTTGTTTGTTTGATTGTTGGCAAAATTACTCTTTCATTCAGGGCTCCTACAAACTTTGACAATTCTTGTTCAATGACCTTTCTATGACCATTTACAATACGAGCATATAGGCTAAGTATTAAAACGGCGCACATTCGTAAAACCGCTCGCAGCATTTTCTCCAGTATTGTAGTTTAGGGGTCCCGCAAAAGGGGAGGGGGTTAGGACCTCCTGAACCCGCCCCTGGTCAGCATCCTGGAGGATATGACATATTGGGAAGGGGCGTAAATACGGTCGCGGGTTATGGGGGTAGCGTGGGGGCACCCACACCTTCCTACTTTGACCAAAATAATATTTTTAGAATGTCAAATTCTGGAAGAAGGGAAAACTCATAAAAGTTGGATCCACCAAAGAATATCCCCTCTCAGGTTCACCACATGTGAAGAATGTTCTAGTAGATAGCCAATAAGAAAAGACCTACATGATATGGGCCCTTTGAGTAAATACTTCGCCTTTAAAATGCAAGACTACATGCATGATTACGTAGTGCGTGTAGCCAGCCTGGCTCTTTGTAGGCCGTTGGTCCAATCAGGTCCGAGGTGGCCAGCAGCAAGCGGACACCCTGGCCACGGCCAGCCTGCACACGACTGAAAAACCTCCACTAAACGATCCGGGACGCGGCCAGAAGAAAGGGGCGGGTCGAATGGTTACGCTGTCGCTGTCGGCTAAACTGATTAGGGTGAATGGGCATTTGACGCATGGGTACAGAGTACTGCCGAGCAGCCAGTGTGGACCTATACAGTCCGAGATTGTTCCTCCCGGTCGGATATGACCGGAGTGCTGAGGGTTCACTGATAGGGTGCTGCTTCTGGTAGCACAATATAATAGTGCTGGCATAATGTTAGAATAGCCATTACCGTTCCTTCTATTCCTAACTGGCCAGGTGATAAAAATCAAGTACTTGTGTATCCCAGCGGGCACCGGGCCTTTTCCGGCCTATCGGGAAATATTATAGAAACAGGAAACAGAGTCCTAAAATGCAAGATGTGATGTTAATATACAGGATATGATGACACTAAGAGACCGCAGGAGGTCGGAAACCATAAATATCTGCTGTACAATATCCTTTATTCTAAAAAATATACACCAATTGGGAATGCAAAGTTACAATTGGGCAATATTTCCTTATTGCAAACACACGTAACTTCCATGTTCTGAGGGGGCGACACAATTTCCGTTGCTCTAGGAACCCATATCCTATTTCTGCAATATCTTCCGTAATAACACATGTAAAACAGTAATTATGGTACTGAAGTGGCTCCTTGACTCATATTAGGAATTCAGTGTATGGCGAGTAAGTTCCAATTTGTTTTTGAAAATTTACTGATACAAAGGTCCATAGGCTTGAAACGGGACCCTCCAGAGACTACCATATCTGTTCTGTGTTAATATAGTAGCAGGTTAGTTCTCATAGTTCTTGCATGGTCAAACAAAGAATGTGACACCCGCCCCAGGATGTTACACTTTGTCTCCAGCTTTGTAGAAGAACACTGAATATCACTGCTCGAGTGTCCCTATTCAGAGGATAAGGATTATGTAATTGGGACCCATGGGCTCAGTTTGATATTCGAGGGGAGGCCTTGGGGGAAATCTTTCCAAAAACTGCCTAAAACTGCCCTTCCTGAACACATGCTTGAGTGACATATATTTGGTGCAAATTAACCCTTCTATCTGAACACATCTAGATGTCAATAAATAGTGCAATGCAATACTAACTGCCCCCTTATTTTTGTTTGGATTTATGAGTTTTTAACTAGATAGATAGACAGCAAAATTAATGTTGTTGCTTAATCTCAAGAGGTCAGCATAAACTATTGGTCAATGTTACAGTGAATGATCACAATCAACAGAATGCAATAAACTGATTGGCCGATGTGCCACTCCACTCCACACTTCACACTTATCCACCTGGCTAGGTGGTGCGAGTATGTCAGTGGCTGATGTGCCACCCCAGTCCACGTCAATCCATACGTAGGATAGCGTCTTAACAGGCACCACCACTGGTGAGTAGGTACAGCCAGCAGATGGTGTGCCGGCCTTACATCATTTAAAAAATTTAGCATATTGGAACTGTTATTCGATCATGTTACCAGATTCTAACTGCTGATCCATATCAATAATATTATGAAATTCATTATGAATGTAAATGTAAAAGGAAAACAACATCAATGAAAAGTATCAGTCATGAAAACACAGATGGGATCTTGTATCTTTAGAGTATACCTATAGAAAGAAAGGTTAGGCCCCTAGTGAGGTGTACAATATATGGTTTTGTCTTATTTTGTTCCAGCAATCATCATAGTCATTAGGTCAAAATAGCCTTCTTTTCGTACAAGTAATCCACACAAACATTCCTTAAAGATGCAGTGAGAAGGGTAGCATACCTTTTTATGTCAGATCTTACCCTAAAATTTGTTTAGAAAAATGTAAGTTGTTCTGGTCAAACTTTTTCAAATTCAGCAACAGTAAGACCCAATTAATGCCTTCTTAATAGTGCTGCCTCACTGAGATATCATATCATAGGCCCACATGATACCCCGCCCAGTCACCTAACACTAGGCTATGTTTCATGGTTCTGACTTCATACAAAGTGCCAAGCAAGCAGCAAACATTACAATTTTTAAAAAGTCTTTGGTGCGACTCGGCCAAGGTTTACACCCATAACCTCCCACACGCATCTTGGTCTCAAACTTTCAGAGATAAATTGTTAAATAAACTTTAGCCATGAAATGACATTTCAAATGCAGATTTAAAAATAGTCAATGTTTATGTGATTATTGTATTGTTTTGCCTGTAAAGATGTTCTGCAATATTTAGGTTTTCTATTCTTAATCATTATGTATTTGTGTTGGATTTTTTTTGATATTTTTTTTATATTCAGATTTCAATCATCATACATATCCTCGTCTTATATATATATATCGCCGATAAATGGGGGATAAATGTTAGATAAATGGCAAAATTTTCATTTTAGGAATTACTTATCTTTATTGGTTCATAGTCGCTCTCTAAACATACAGTAGTGGTATAGGTGCATAGACCAGTCTCCTGCGGAGGCGGAGGCCGGGCTCCTCTGGTACCCACCGAGGACACGTAGCAGACCGGGCTACATGGTGCAGGTGGTCGCCGCGGGCAGATTAAGACAAATCGGGTTGGAGGCAAAGTCTATCGTTGTCAGGCCAGTGGCTGAGGGCACAGCATTTATCAAAGGACGCTGTTCACGAGAAAGTATGGATACGAGTACTTATTTGAATAGATTGTTCTTATAAAACACACCGCTATCATCATACCTATGTTTTGCAATATTATCATTTCACTGTTCCTTTGGTCACGATATCTTCCAAAATTATCGAGGTCGGTTGCTATAATATCGCAGATTTTCTGTGGTCGACTCTCCTGTTTATTTTGTCCATTGCATTTCGAATCCTATGGTTTATTGATATAAGAAGTACCGCTACATCCAAGGGATGTCGTATGACCCTGGGGAGTTTGTACCGACCGATGGTCGCACGACTTCCCCTAGGTCACATGGTGACCTTTGACATGCTGCAAGGAGCGGGCATATCTTTTCATCCAAACACTTTTCAAAAGGCACTGAAAATACTGAAAACAGGGAGCAATACGTACAGCTTGTCAAAATGCACCCACCCCCATACATATCACTCGTTGACCATACAGGCAATAAAACATACTGGACCTTCTTCATCCTAAAAGTCTGCTTCTTTCTTTCTAAGAAGAATAGGTGGATGGGCGCGAAAATATGCGTTGGTGTGAGGGTTTGTCCTTTTTTATCCTTTCTGCGCATGGACATAATGAACACCAAACAAAGTTAGACAAAGCTGGAGCTAGGCAATCCAATGGTACGTTTTACAGATGTCAGAGAGCAAATACATACGATACTTAAATATTACTTGATACATCATAGTGTTAAAATATATTATGAATCAATAGATATATGAGTGATTTAGTGCGGCTGGTAGTGCAGGACTTTAGATCAGAGCTCGGTCACTGGGTCCAGGCACCTCGAGCAATAGCATCTGCAAAATACCTAGAACACGTAGCCACGTCTCCTATATCATATCTAAGGGGCAGTGCAATACACCCTCCCAACACTGTGAGTAGTACAGGGCTTGACACTTTGTTTTTTCTCCCAGATGCCCATGGTCTTTTGTATGGTTACCCGGTGACACTTGGTGGTAGCCGGTATTGATATCTCATAAGAAACGTGAATCTAATGCAAAATATAAAAAAATGGTAATAGTATATATACACAACCAGCGCCTTCCATCTTGTTGCCTGGAAACGTTTTCTGGTTGTCCCGGGCATCCAGACACCTGCTTTGTCAAGCCCTGAGAATATGGGAAGGGCAGTGCAACACACGTTCCTTGCACTGTGAGTAGTATGTTAAGGGCAGAGGAACACACTTTCCCCAAAGTGTGAGTAGTATATGTAAGTATAGGGCAGTGCAACGCACCTTCCTCATTTTTCTTTTATTTCAGAGCTACATCTTACAAAGTAAGATTTGCATGTAGCTGGTTTTTTGAGGTAAACAAGCACTCATTTACACAAGAATCAAAAGTACAATTGTCAACAGAATAGAATATGTACATTAATAATATATAGTGTAGCATTACATACACAATACTCAGTTTCTATATCATCTAAGTGTAGTAATAAGCATTGCATGCACGATGTTTCCTAGTATGGCATCTCTTATATATATAAATCATGTTGTGAGTAGTATATGTAAAGAGTGGTGCAACGCACCTTCCTCATATTATTGTAAGTAGTATCTGACAGGGTGGTGCAACGCACTTTCGTCATATTGTGAGTAGTATATGTAAAGTGCAGTGCAACGCACCTTCCTCATATTGTGAATAGTATATGTAAAGTGCAGTGCAAAGCACCTTCCTCATATTGTGAGTAGTATATGTAAAAGGCAGTGCAACGCACCTTCCTCATTTTGTGAGTAGTATATGTAAAGGGTAGTGCGACGCACCTTCCTCATTTTGTGAGTAGTATATGTAAAGGGGGGTGAAACGCACCTTCCTCATATTGTAAGTAGTATATGTAAAGGGCAGTGCGACGCACCTTCCTCATTTTGTGAGTAGTATATGTAAAGGGCAGTGCGACGCACCTTCCTCATATTGTAAGTAGTATATGTAAAGGGGGGTGTAACGCACCTTCCTCATGCTGTGAGTGGTATATGAAAAGGGGAGTGCAACTTTCCCATACTGCAATAGTATGTATGTAAAGAGCAGTGCAACGCTTCCCCATAATATGAAAAGGGCAGTTTGATCTTCCTCATACTGTGAGTAGTATTATATGTAAAGGGCAGTGCGATGCACCTTCCCCATACTGCAATTTGGGTAGGCAGTGTGACCAACCTTCCCCACACTTTGAGTATTACATATAATGTAAAGGGCAAGATGTGGTGAATGGTGTGCTGGGTCTGTCCAGTACCAAGGTAAAGGGCAAGATGATGCACCTTCTGCATTCTCTGAGTGATGTATTTAAAGGGAAGTATGTTGCACCTTCCTTATGCTGCTACTCGTTTCCAGTTATTTTATCCGAACAACTGTTTACGAACACACTGGTGTGTTGTATCTACTAGCTAGGAGCAGTGTATGGAAACAACGGTTAGTTGTACCCTTCTCATACTTCGAACATGGTATGGAAACAGCAGTGTGTTGCACCCCAGGTTGCACTTTTCCAGTGCTGCAAATAGTGTCTGGATACATTCGTTTGACATTGGCCCAGTTCTCCCTATGCTGCGAGTGTTGGATGCAGTAAGGTGATACAGGTGGCACCCCGTGTTATGTACTTCCGGGTCGGCAGGCAGCGTGCCAAGCAGGCCACCAGCATACCATGCAAAGAAGGCCAACTCTATTAAATCATAACAGCACGCTTTTAGGGAGATCAGTATGTGCCTGCGTGGAGAAACTGGGATACCTACTCCCATTCCAAAAGCATTGCACTACCGAATCAATGAAAAATTGATGGGAAACGCAAACGCTTTTAAAATGTCCACACGCGTGTTTGGCAAGGGAACAGTTTCACCAGCCCCATCCCTCTTACCATACACACGTTTGTATGGTGGGCCTGGCAAGTCAGTGGAAAGCAAGGTTTTTGTCAAAATAAAGAGCACGTTAAACATCTCGCAGTAGTGAGCAGCTGGTTCCCTGTTCGCCCTAACAAAGGTACACGTCTTTGTATTTGTATGTACATATTTTCTCCTGAATTTGGACACCAACACCTCCTCCCCTCCCCCCTCCATACTCCAACTACCACCCCCACCACCACCATCGATGAAAATGAGCATTGGATTTATACAGGAATGTATGAATATTTTCCTGAATTTCTTACCCCCTTTGGCAAGTTCATACGTAATGGAAGGTCCCTTTGCTACATAAGTAAAGACTGGAAGTGAGTGTAACATACAGGGCCTGAGAGGCCATACTGATGCATATATATATATATGGGTCACCGACCAGTGACACTTGTGTGATAGTTGTGTATTGCTCAGCGGTCACTTTTAGTCTTAATGTCTATAGTCAGTGGTGTTTGTACTAGATAGCTACTTACCAGTTGGCTGATGGGATAGGTGTTTACACTTATTGGTTACTTATGGGTATGACTGCAATAAGAGTGACTGCTGAGAAAAGTCATTGCACCAATCGGCTGGTGATAAGTTTGGTTGGTTCAATTTGCTACTGAGTTGTTAGTTAAAAATCAATTGGTTTCTGAATTGAATGATTGTATCGGCATTGACTAGTGAGACTTCTGCTGGTACTTTTGATTGCACCGATTGGCTGCTGGGAATTGCAATTTCACCAATTGGCTGTTGGGACTTGTGACTGCACCAATTGGCTGCTGAGCCAACCCATACAAGGGGCATGCCGGGCATGCTGAGATAAACACTGCCATCAGTCATCTACCCGACGGTGAACAGCAAACGCCTACAGCCGGCCGCCTTATTCTGGCTCTAATGGGTATAGCATAGGGTTTGTGTCAGGGCTGGAGGGGATGGTTCCGCAGGGGCAGAGACAGGTTAGACAACCTGCATGGTAGGCGGCTCACCTCTCACGTGGATCGGTGGGACGAGACCACAGCGAGGGCTTTACCTTGTTCCGCAGGGACCGGTTAGATGGCCCTCTACCCCGCTCCCTGCGGGCCCGGCGGGCGGCGTCCTCGCGCCGCGCCACAACGAGGCCCTCATCACCAGCCGGTAGTCGGGGATTTCGGCCAAGCCGCTGCAGTTACTACGGCTTTGGGAGCTGCTCGTGAAAGGCGGGCCGCTCACCTATAAAGGGCCGGGGATATCGCCCCTCCCCCTCCCCCCGACGACGGCCCCCACTGTAGGCCCACAGAGCGGCTCCGTCTGCCCGGGGCGGGGTGGCGCACCCCGGGCCGGACGGTGGGCCCTGATGGGATCAGGCCGGCCACGTGGGGCGCCCACTGATAGGGTCGGGGCCCGCCGCCCCCTGAATACCCAACCACCACCCCCACCGCCGCCACAATCAACCCGTCAAATGGGCGACTTTTTTCCTGCCCGCCGCTCGCCGCGCCCACTGCGTGCGCCTGCCCGGCCTAAACTCCAACCAACAAGAAGCAATTGTCGACCGGTAACCACCGAACTAAGTAATTGAGATGTCATTATTGACGGACCGTTCACATTAAATTTCTATACGTTGCCTAATAGCCTGCGTGGTGAGGCGGGCCGCACGCGAGTCCCGTCTAAGTAGTACAGCGAGTGGGGGCTTTGGGCCGGGCGGGCCGGGCGTCTACCGCTCGGCCCGGTAGGCACAAAGTGATTCTCCTAAACGACTGTCACCAGCACCAGGCTTGATGGGACAACCCTTGGCCGCGACTGTTTCCTTTGAGTGGGGCCGCATTAGGCTGTAGACAGCGTAACCTCTGCTAATCTTATTGGGGTGCGTGTGTTAAACCCCTCCACCGACCGTCTTTTACCCATTGTTTATGGACGAATAAAAGGCTGGCAGCGGCCAAACGGGGCCATAAGAGAAGAGGTGGGCCGGTGGGGTTCGACAGGGCCCACAGCTCTTCTAGTACTAGTGATCAAACCTGTATGTGTCGACATGGCCGTGCCCAGTCGCACTCAGGTAGTTTAATCCAGGAAGCCGCAGTGTGCTAGATAAAGAAATAACTTGGCACGCACACAGGAGATCTTCAAACGGGGAGAATCTTATCAGCAAGACGGTATGTTTCTTTCCTCTGCTGAACTAAAGAACTGGTCTAGTACTCCTGCAGCCAATGAGTTCCCTGGGGTCTACAGGATAAGCGATTGCTGTTGGCTCCTAACAAAGTATGTGCCAACAACGAGCTTTTTTTATAAGTGTCTGAAATTTCATGCTGTTAAGTGTGAATTGCAGTAAAATCGCACAAACCTTGGTAAGATACTAAATCATTAAATTATTATTATTCAGTTTTCTTTTGCTCCTAGCAACGTACATTTTCCGACACGGCTGTTTGTGCGCTGAGGCTTGTTTATACAGAAGGCCCCAGGTGTTCCCGGCGCCCCAGGTCAGCGCGTCACCTATCAAACATAGGTTGGGAATACAGAGCAAGATCGTCAGAGACCTTGGTGTCCCGGGTTGGTGTCGTATTTGCAGGTAGAAGGACTATATCCTAAGAAATCGTTCAACGACCTAGAAACTACAAATGTCTATTAACGAGGCGCATTTCTCGAACATCAGTTATTTATTTCAAGGAGAACTAACGTTTTTCATTTAGCCCATGCGGCTTGCAACCTTTGCAAAGCTTTGTATCCTCGGCCCATATGCTCACAAATAAAGAATTAATCTGGAGATGGCTTGTTGGGAGCGGCGGACACGGCACGTAATAGACGGTAATGTTTGCACTTGGCTGCCCACTATAACGTGGTTACCCCCCCCCCCCCGGCTTGGTTCTGCAAGACGCCACCAGGTGTACACCTCAGCACGCAGCGCCTCCAGTGGCCGTGCCCTGCACTAAGGCCAAGGTCACCACCCACTTTCTGGCCATCAGTCGACATCGGCAGTATCTGTGGTGTATGTATATGTGTAGAATCAGGGGTCAACGAGGTCATTTACAATTACCCTGAACACCACACTGACAGTCGGGGGCCATCGGGGAAGAGGGCATGCACTCTCTACTCGTGGCTCCTTAATATGTGTAATTATGTCGTCTGTGAACGTCTAAGCAGAGGGTATAGGCCCTACAATAATTCTCTACTCATGGCTACTGACAAATGCTATTTCACCAAGTAACACATCTCTGTCAACGCTTTCATTCCGCCATAAATTATATCTTCTGCTTGTGATTACTATTCTGCCTGTCAACTTAAAAAACAAATGACAGCTCACGGCTTCTTCTCTTTTTCTCCATGTCCCTGATGAGATAGACTAATCGCCATGCATGCCGTGTACATACCAGTACCTCAGTCTGCTTGGTGTGGGCGGGTCGAAACATGACGTCAGAAGACGTCGACTGGTCGTGTAAAGCTGCCTCTTCCACCGCCAGTAATCTCCAAGGACCTTTGTCAATAGTAATTTGGTAAACAATTCAAAGTCAAAGATTTTAATTATCCCTTCATCAATTATAGACGACATCCGGGGCAGGGCTCGTCCGCTTATTACCTTCCCGTAAACCGGCGGCAGGGCGTTAAATGCTGTACGTGCCACCACAGACTATGAATTTTGCATTCTAATATCATTGGACGACTTGGCCAATGATTTAATACTGGTATTCGGCTGGAGAACTGTAGATGCTACCCCCCCCCCCCCCACCTCTAGAGCGGGGTGAGGTTTACTGCGCCCGGGGGACACCTCCTCATTCGGCCCACAGCGCTATCTACAATCAGTGCCATCTAGAATGATACCATTAACGATACGCCGAGAGAAAACTGCGCCCACTATGAAGCTGACACCGGCCACAAAATCTGCCCAGGGGGCGCATACATCGGTGACGGAGCAGTGGGGGTGGGAAAGGAGGACGGGGGAACAGGCCGGGGGGGGGGGGGGGAGCAGGATGGGGAACAGGCCAAGGGGGGTGAGTGAGCAGGATGGGGGAACAGGCCAACGGGGGTGAGTGAGCAGGATGGGGGAACAGGCCAACGGGGGTGAGTGAGCAGGATGGGGGCACGGGTCATGTGGGTGGGTGAGAAGGATGGGGGCATGGGCCATGGAGGGTGGGAGAGAAGGATGGGGGCACAGGCCATGGGGGTGAGTGAGCAGGATGGGGGCACGGGCCATGGGGGTGGGTGAGCAGGATGGGGGAACAGGTCAGGGGGGTGGGTGAGCAGGATGGGGGAACAGGTCAGGGGGGTGGTGAGCAGGATGGGGGAACAGGCAATGGAGGGGAAGAGCAGGATTGGGGTATGGGCCACTGGGGTGGGTGAGCAGGACAAGGGAACAGGCCAGGGGGTTGAGCAGGATGGGAGAATGGGCCATGTGGGTGGGTGAGAAGGATAGGGGCACGGGCCATGGGGGGTGGGAGAGCAGGATGGGGGCACGGGCCATGGTGGTGAGTGAGCAGGACGGGGGGAAAGGACAGGGGGATGGGTGAGCAGGACGGGGGCACGGGCCACGGGGGTGGGAGAGCAGGACGGGGGGAGGGGGGAAGGGTTGGGCAGGACGGGGGAACAGGCCACAGGGGGTGAGCAGGATGGGGGCACAGGGTACTGAGAGTGGGTTAACGGGGGGCGGGGGCAAGGGGCGGGGGACGAGGGGCGTGGCCTTCTACCGCCAATAAATCAAGCGAGACGTGGCATGCCAATCTGCTGATTACTCTCATTGATCTATCAGTTTGGCTCCAGATGATCCACGCAGACCCTGATCACGGACGAATGGCCTAAACACCCGCCCAAGTCTCTTCCTGCCACGTTTACTTTTATTTCAACGTTGTTTTATATTGTCCTGGGTTGAGTCTTCCCTTTTCTCAAGTAACAACCTTATCTAATATATCCCTACTCCAAGGCTGGTGTTTTATGTAACATTTATATAATATGTTTATATACAAAATACCAACCCTTTTATATATTAACTAATATAAAATATAGATACCTCTGTCGATCCCTTTGTCTGGAGTTGTGAGTTGTCTCGCCCCTCCAGCTCCTCCTCACCCAATGAGTAGGCCATCCGTTTGTCGTTAATGTTAATGTATCACTAATGTAATTACTATTGAAAGGGCAATAAGGCACATCTATTGCAACATGTTTGGCTAGTATAAGTTTTTAAATGCATTTTTTTCTGAACATAATTATGATTAGCGCTGTAAATATATAATCACATTTATTCCCGCTCTAAACAAGTAGCCCCGATTTAGCCAATAAGATTGGAAACTCTCCCACAAGGATTGTCATTTTTAATCGTTAGTATTTCCAGTTTCCTTGACTATAAGCCCCCCTCAATCGACATAATCCTATCCATAAGTGGATTTAAGCAATATACGTATTCACATCGGTGGTATTCGATGGGCTAACTGCGTTTGAATAAGATCGATACTACAGGCAAGGCACTGGTTGTACAACGATGAAGTAGAGAATTAATCAGTCTTCGGTCAACCTTTATTAATAGGTTTACCTGGCCAACCTGCACTACAGTAACCCGACCTGAACATCACGAGCCTTTACAGCTATACCCCACCTGTGTACCCTAGGAGTAAGTATACCCCACCTGTGTAACCTAGGTGTAACTATACCCCACCTGTGTACTCTATGTGTAACTATACCCCACGTGTGTAACCTAGGTGTAAATATACCCCACCTGTGTAACCTAGGTGTAACTATACCCCATATACCTATATATCTGTACCTTATTGTGAATAATAAAGACCATCCTGTTGTAGATATCTAAGATCTGAAGAGCCTATATAGTATTCAGAAATTGAGAGAGGAAATGGATGCGCACCTGTGACAGTAAGTTTGTTCAATCATGCTATGGCAAAGTCAGATATAGTCACAAAACTTGAAGCTGCTATAGGCCAGAAATTCAACTCGGGAGCAATACACAAGAGAAAATATATTTTTCAGTCCTCTGGACTGAAAAACCTTGCTTTTGTGGCGAAAAATAATTATCTTTATTGATCAATAACTTGTGACACCACCCTTGCTACCCCCTTTGAGAAAGAGCTTGGTGGTCTAGCCTCTGTGTGTCCACTAGGCCTATAGAGTAGCGGGGGAGGGGCGGGGCCCACACCACCCTCACCTGTCAATCAGGGCCAACCAGAGGGGACTGCCTTGACCAATCATAGGTGCAGGGGCAGGGGCTGGGGGAGGTTGGGGGGGGGGAGGGTGAAGGGTCCAATTAGCACCAATTTCACGCCTGTTGGTTGTACACAATAGAAAAACATCCGACAGTAAGGCTTTTGGGGCGGACTATACCAATAATCACTAGATGGCGCCCCAAAAGCAAAAATTAAGTTTGAATCAGGGATCAAAAGTATGAATTCTTCAAAAAGAGTCCCTTACATACTTAGGGGAAAGAAATATTGGAATAGACTGACTGCAGAATTCCAAAATGCAAGCCAGAAAGTTTAATGTAAAAAGCTTTTACACGAATAATTAATTTCTTAGTATCACCATGTGAAATCTATCTCATTAAACTATGCTTGTCTCTCGACTATGAATAGATCATGTATTGATGGGCTCACTCTCCATGTAATTGTTAATTGATCTTGCATTAGTGCCCTCCTTGTTTTATCACAACATTACCCATTACATCCATCGCTCATCTATACAATACAATTGCTATAAATGCAGTGAACCACCTGGAAGATATTGTTTTACTTGAGAGTGCAATAAACAGCGTTTTCAAAAATAAATGAATAAATAATTTATTTGTATATCCCACATGTGTACCCTAGGTATCACTACCCCCCCCCCCCCTCCCCGTGTATTGTGTATCACATCGGCGCACCATGTACCTGTATATCCCACCTGTGTACCGTGTAATCCATCTGTGTGTTGTGCATCATACCATGCGTACCTCGTCTGTGCAGCACATACCTTTATCTCTGAACTTTGATTATGATAGTGTACTGTGTACCTAAAACTATAATGTATATATCTTGCCAGTTTACCATATAGCCTACATAATAAGTGCCCATTACCGCTAAACTGCATGTTTACTATCTGCACATGAGTAAGATGCCAATGTAATGTCTACGATATGCTGAGAATATCTTTTGAGAGAAGAATAAATTGAAATAATGTATTATATGTCATGAAATGGATGAGAATATGCATCAGTTTGATGTGTAACATCATGTTCTGCGTTTAACCTTGAACATAATAATTATGTAAAATGAAATGAATACAACGGGGCGGTGCTGGGTATTCTCAACCGAAGCAATTTTGGGCCTGAAATATGATGCCGCTACGGGTATTTTGCATTAAATTCTAATGCCATGTACAGACGCTTGTCGAAGACATTCGGAACACGGTCACCTGAATTCAACACGAATTCTAAAACGTCAGTGAAATGATGCGATATGGGATGACAATTAAACGCACCCTTAAATTATTCTCGTGCGATCTTTCTCGTCGGCATCTCTCACAGTAAAAAAGGAAATGGATTTTGGTTCTTTTCAGTGGCCTCATCTGTGCTAATGCTTGGCCGGCAGGTCTGTGTGCGCGGCACCCCGTGTGAGTGCGAGCGGCAGGTGGTGCTGCCGTGCGGCCCGCGCACACCCTCCTACCACCCCCCACCACCCCCAACCACCCTCCTACCACCCCCTACCACCACCTACCACCCCCACCACCCCCCGACGTGCCGCGCCGCGCGAGCAGGCAGAGAACCAGCCGACGCTGCTCGCGGTAGACAGCAGCGGTCCCTGAGGACGGCCTGGCCGGGCCCACACGGCGCGCAACTAGGTCAGGCCGGGGTAGGTCGGCTATACGACCACACTGCTGACGGCAGCCTCGTGCTCCGGCAGGTGGGGTGGGGCGAAGAGCCGTCAATGGGCCGGCTACTTCCGGGACGATCTACCTGCCTATGTAGACCTAAACAGTCGGCTCGTAATTACTACAAGATGCGAACCTTATCGATGTGAACCTTTTTGTTCACCATTTCCTGGTTCCAGCAGTACACACGCTCATCCATCAGTACTCCAAAGCCTGCTAACATTACCAAGATGTCTTCCTAATCTGAATACAGATGGCGGTAGGTCAAGTATACTTGACGGTTGAGCTTGATCGGACTTGTTGTCAGACACTGAGTAAGGAATTCATGTGAATGATTTATAGACCAATATTTAGATATCCGAGAGTCAAGAATCTATTGCTCTACGAATAAATGGGAATCACTCTTCTTATTGAAAAAAGTACAACAGGCGTCAACATTGATAGACAATTTGAGATTTTGGTAGTGGTCATTCAACTCCTGTGACATCCCTTCGAACTTGTGTTTAATGAAGCCTGGGAAAAGGTCTCCCATCAGTGTTAATGTCCTGGAGCAGGACGTAAGAGGAGGAGGGCGAGTTGGCATGAGTAGCTGCCTAGTGTAATGCCCAAATAAAGTTTGACTTCTTTTTCCTAGGAATTCAAATAGGGATTCATTCAGATTTCATATTCTGAGTTGTGTTAGAGATATAAACAAACATAAGTTGAACCCATGGTTCCTTAGGACCTCAATTCCTTTTCCAAGTTCCTTGGTACCTGTTTTCAGTGTGTGCATGAAGAGTACAAAAGTGTCCCGGACACTAGTTAGGACCCCAGTCTTTGGTGATATTATTACCAAGCCAATCTAAGGGTAAGATGGTTAGACAGAAACGCGTTTGGAGGTGGATAGGGGGATTGAGGAGGGCCCTAACTGGGACCCAGCACGATGAGGACAGAAAATGCTCCCTCCGTCTATACACGTTTAACTGTAGAAACATTATGCCCCATTCCCTACTGCTCCATCTGCATGCTTTGACTTCCACGTTTTTCTTTGGCCAATACTGGAGCAAGGAAACACGCAATGTCTCGTGATAACGAGAGCTCAGAGTCTGTGCCACGTGAGAGCTGGAGACGGACTGTCCGTGGCTTTGCTGACATGGCGAGTTTCATGTCGGCCATTGCCTCACTGCGAGCCCACTGGGTGGTCACAGAGAGCCCACGGAGGGATGACCAAGGGCACATGGACGGGCAAATGACAACCCATTAAACGAGTCACTGAGTGCTGACTGAGGGGTAACCTACAGCCCACCGAGGGGTCACCCAGGGCCCACTGATGGGTCACTGCGAACCCAATGAGGGCCTACTGAAGGGTCACCTAGGGCGCACTGAGGGGTCAGTGAGAGGTCAGTGAGGGGTCAGTGAGGGCCCACTGAGGGGTCACCATGTGGCCATGGAAGGTATACTGAAGGGTCACATGCGGCCAACTGAAAGATTGGCCAAAACCTACTGACAGGTCACTGCATGGGTCTACTGCATACTGGTTGTACTGAGAGAGTGGGGAGTGAGAGTGGGGAATGTGAAGCCACGTTGGTTGTGCTGTAAGACAGTGGGGAGTGGGAGCGGGGAATGTGAAGCCACGTTGGTTGTGCTGTAAGACAGTGGGGAGTGAGAGCGGGGAATGTGAAGCCACGTTAGTTGTGCTGTAAGACAGTGGGGAGTGAGAGCGGGGAATGTGAAGCCACGTTGGTTGTGCTGTAAGACAGTGGGGAGTGGGAGCGGGGAATGTGAAGCCACGTTGGTTGTGCTGTAAGACAGTGGGGAGTGAGAGCGGGGAATGTGAAGCCACGTTGGTTGTGCTGTAAGACAGTGGGGAGTGGGAGCGGGGAATGTGAAGCCACATTGGTTGTGCTGTAAGACAGTGGGGAGTGAGAGCGGGGAATGTGAAGCCACGTTGGTTGTGCTGTAAGACAGTGGGGAGTGGGAGCGGGGAATGTGAAGCCATGTTGGTTGTGCTGTAAGACAGTGGGGAGTGGGAGCGGGGAATGTGAAGCCAAGTTGGTTGTGCTGTAAGACAGTGGGGAGTGAGAGCGGGGAATGTGAAGCCACGTTGGTTGTGCTGTAAGACAGTGGGGAGTGAGAGCGGGGAATGTGAAGCCACGTTGGTTGTGCTGTAAGACAGTGGGGAGTGAGAGTTGGGAATGTGAAGCCACGTTGGTTGTGCTGTAAGACTGTTGGGAGTGAGAGCGGGGAATGTGAAGCCACGTTGGTTGTGCTGTAAGACAGTGGGGAGTGAGAGCGGGGAATGTGAAGCCACGTTGGTTGTGCTGTAAGACAGTGGGGAGTGGGAGCGGGGAATGTGAAGCCACGTTGGTTGTGCTGTAAGACAGTGGGGAGTGGGAGCGGGGAATGTGAAGCCACATTGGTGGTGCTGTAAGACAGTGGGGAGTGGGAGTGGGAGCGGGGAATGTGAAGCCACGTTGGTTGTGCTGTAAGACAGTGGGGAGTGAGAGCGGGGAATGTGAAGCCACGTTGGTTGTGCTGTAAGACAGTGGGGATTGAGAGTGGGCAATGTGAAGCCACGTTGGTTGTGCTGTAAGACAGTGGGGAGTGGGAGCGGGGAATGTGAAGCCACGTTGGTTGTGCTGTAAGACAGTGGGGAGTGAGAGCAGGGAATGTGAAGCCACGTTGGTTGTGCTGTAAGACAGTGGGGAGTGAGAGTTGGGAATGTGAAGCCACGTTAGTTGTGCTGTAAGACAGTGGGGAGTGAGAGCGGGGAATGTAAAGCCACGTTGGTTGTGCTGTAAGACAGTGGGGATTGAGAGTGGGCAATGTGAAGCCACATTGGTTGTGCTGTAAGACGGTTGGGAGTGAGAGCGGGGAATGTGAAGCCACGTTAGTTGTGCTGTAAGACAGTGGGGAGTGAGAGCGGGGAATGTGAAGCCATGTTGGTTGTGCTGAGAGACAATGGTAATCGGGGGGATGGAATAAGAACCCATGTTGGTTGACTTGGGGAGTGGGGTGGTTGTGCGATGCATGATGGCCCCCTTGGCAGTGCTGAGAGGCGTTCAGGAGTCGGGTGGGGTATATGGGAAGGTGCGTGCACAGCCTCGCTGCACGGCCCCGATACCAAATACCAGATAGTAGCCTCATGGTATTGGGTTGGTTCTGCTCAGAAAAGATTTTACCAAGGCCTTCTCTGTCGTGATATGTTACCAACCTCTGCTCCCCTGTCTATCTGCCCTCTTATTGTCAACAAACCTTACAGGCGGTTAAAACAAATATTGATTGTTACTACTCTCAAAATCCATATTTTGAGAGAAAAACAAACTCTTTACCTGCTTAATATTCCTACTCCAACCTTTACTCCTTTTTTCTCTTTGTACCACAGACAACTTGGTCCTCGTCCTTGTTCCACCCCCTCCACCCCCTCCATCCCCGCCGACTCCTTCCCATCTCCTAGTTCCGTTGCCCGCCCCATGTCGCTCTCCCAACGCTGCCTCGGCCATCAGCACTTGCGAAGCCTCTGTCATTAATACTTAATACTCTCGTGAATTAATCTCCAGCGCCGGGGCCAAAATCACAAAGGTTGGCTGGGAGCCAAGACGAGGCCGACTCGTGTGAAGGCGGCCGGCTCCATTCAGGTCCCGAGCAGTGGGCAGCCAGGGCCCTGTATCCACCTGGCTGCGGTACCGACAACCCGACAATCAGAGACCACTGTATCGGTATCCCGATTACAGACTCTTTCATTGTCTTTGACGTTAAACTATTCTTGGTCTGATGCGGGTCGTAGGGGGATGGGAGTGAGGTTGGTTATTTAGAGAGGCAGACACGTTCTGTGTACACACCTTGGTCGTGGAGCACACCTGTATGACCTGCTGGATCCCAATGGCCAGGTATGCTGCAGACCGAGTTACATAGTATATATGGAGATACGTAAAGGAAAACCGCCGCGGAGACGGAGGTTAAAGTTCACGCGAAAAGACGGTTTTAAACTTCACAATAAGCTAATGATGTATAATTATTATTACACTACAAAAGAAAATTATTTAATTGAAGATTATTAGTGGAGTAAGGTGAATTCAAATGCGACAGCCTCTTCAGAGTGGTGGGCATAGTACTTGATGTAAACAATAGCACATGACGTCACGGGAGCCAATATGCATAGCAAATGCTTGGCTCATGAGTCATACTTATAAATCTGTAACATCAAAATAGCTGGTTGTAAAATTAAGTAAAAATTCAAGAAGGTAGCATACATATCTAACTTTGCATTCTGAAAGCTACTTATGAATCAGGATTTTTTCTTTTGAGATATATCTACTTTTATTTGTCTACTAATAAAAACAGGGACTCAGTAGCTCATATGACGTCATGGGAGCCTGTCCAGGCTTGCCTCGTGCAGATTCGCACATAAGGTGTGAGACTGGCTTCACAGTTACAGAAATAGACCCTACAACTTGTGTAGCAGTATACAAGTTGTGTTTTTCCCCGTCCTGCATCTAAATAGACATTACTTGAATAGTTCTAAAGGTTACCTGAATTTTAGAACATTCTTTTCGCGTGAACTTTAAGCGCCAGCCGAGGAGGTTATATAGCATAACCTCCATCTCTCAAATGAGGTTTTCAAGCGTATACTACGTCAATATAAGCACAATGTGTAATATACGACCTTTACATCAGTATAACTTCTGCACATCCTACCAAGGTTTTCATTAGTATAGGGGATAGAGTGAAGGATTCTCACTCAAGGGGTCCTGTTTACAAATCTCCTTGGATCTGTTATTCTTTTTTCTATGTTTAAAGGAGATGTCCCCATCTATTTTGAGGCCCTTGTATTTACTGAAAAAACTGATGTCAGTTATGTTGTTGATCAGGCTAGGGTTGTGGCTAGGCTCTGGGACACCCTATCAATAGGTCTATTGTTCGATCAAAGGCTGTGCAAAATTAGAACAAGTACTTTTTAAAATTGACATAATTGATAAAGAATTGGGTAAATTCCTCGTATAAACTCCTGTGGAGGTTAACCAAATAAACCTCCTCGGGCGGTTTATTGAATAACCTCCTCTGTAGGTTTATCTGTTCTCCTAGAGTGGTCAAACAGAGGAGGTTACGCCCAGAAACCTACTTGGAGAACAATAGAGGTCCAACACCTTTGTGTGTGTTTAAAGGTTGACAAAGGAGTTCAGAAAGAAGTCAAACTTTAGAGATATAGTGACGGGGCGTGTCATGTCAACCGTTTCTATCAGCACCAATGTCTACGTGAGACCATCCTGGCGTCCTGGCGTCCTAATTGGCAAAATCTGAACCTCTTCACTCACTTGAGCATCATCAGCCAATGGGTGACACGGCCATCTTTGAGATTTGATAACCTGCAAGGCAAAGTATTATGATATGCGGAATTCTATATGTGACAACACCCTCCACCCCCTTTCGCCCATGTGAAATAATGTACATGTGCGACCAAATGGGGACTAGGTACGTCTGCCTGGTACATTTGAGGTAGACAACAAAAGGCAAAATAGTTACACAGTTTCCTCCAATAAACTGAAGGAAGCATCAAAAGCATTATAACCAGTTACAACTATCAGGACCCCTTTCCCTAAACACTCCCCTCCTACCATCAATAGCATGTATGTGCCATAAGTACTGACCACCACCACGACTCTGCTGTCACATACAGCTGGGGATGGGGTTTAGTAAAGACTGACTTCCAGGTCCAGGTATGCACTGCAATGTGCCCGTTAATGATGAGTGACCCATAACTCACCGACCTGGGCCTGCAGGTGACAGTGATGCTCCTTATGTAAAAGGTTGAAGGTTGTTTGGCTCGGGCAGTGGTCATGTAACCGACAGAGCTCTCACACTGCTTGATTCTAACAACAATTGCAGGACATCTGCTGAACATGGCATTGTGTAACCTGTCATTAGGAACAAAGAGAATTGAATGACTGAAGACATTGTTAATTGAGGAAGTTCACACCAATAGCTACCCGGCCTACAATACTATGCATATGTACTGAGGTTCTCCCAAAAAATGTGTTCCCAGTGGTTAGAGAGTAAAATGCTCCCTGCCACAGGCGACTTCAGTCAGGTTTTCTTTTTTATAAAGGTTTAAGCAATAAATTAACTAAAAGAAGAGAAGGTATCTAAGACACCTGTATCTGAAGATACCAATAGTAATTCATGTTTGGATGATACACAGAGTCGCTAACATAAAGAAAGGGCGGACCAGCATCTGGAGGATACATAAGAACTTTCATCCACCAAATTGACCACAAAAACAGCCCAGACTGAATTTCCTAGGAGGAGGTGACCAACCTCAATGATATGGGGGCTCAGACAAGGATAGTCTGTGGAGTGGCCAACCTCAATAATGAGGATGGTCAGACCAGGGTAGTCTGTAGAGTGACCTCAATGATGATGAGTAAGACAGAGTTAAAAGCCTGAAATCTAAAGCCTATGTTTGAAGACCGAGAGATAGCAGCTGCAGATTCACAGTAAAGTTAAATTCATGAAAACATCAACCAATCAGAAGGCAGTATTTATTTACTCACTTCTACAGCTTTCAGACTTTCTATGTGATCTGAACTATATCTGAAGGTGTAAACAGTTTTTTGGGGCCCTGCTAGGTACTTCATTAGGTAATGTTGCTGACTTGTACAGGTCTTAGTGCTACTCAATTGTTGTTTTACTGTTGTTTTAGTACATTTAACTGTGATTTCATCCTTTTTATAAAAATCTGAAATCAGACAAAAATCTAAAAACTTACATCCCTAGACGAGGCTCAGACCAGGGTAGTCTGTAGCGTGCCCCAGCGGAGGTCAGCAATGCCAAGTGTGGTGCGGGTATTCCGGTCAGCGTCTCAGTGTGGTGGTGGGGGGGGGGGGGGGGGGGCTCAGCGTACAAGGCAAGCCCCGCACGGCTTTATCTGGGCGGTGGGACGGGCGGCGGATTGTCTTGGGGTCTATTCCAGGCGGGAATAGGTTGGCACAAAGCGGCGCGTGGCAGGACAAGGTGGGACAAAGAGCGGCTCAGGCGGGCCGGGGTAGGTGACGGCTGGGGGCGGGCTGCGCAAACAGGGGACCTGGACACCCAGTCAGCCCACCACCACGCCCATACACCCAGCCCCGTCACTCAACATGGCACTAATAACATTGATCATGGGAAGGAGACAATCTCATAAAAGTAATTCCTTTAGCTACAGTTTGGACCACCTGAAACCGTATATACCACTGGCACTTCCTGTCCACTTCAGACCCACTTACCATCTAAGAAGTGCAAAGTCACCATTGTTACACTTAATTGGCCCACAACTGGCATTAACTTAGACACGCCATGACTGAGTTTATTTTCAACCAGAGCTCTAATCAGGTCTAAAAACTTTTTTATTAGTAGTTTTAACTAGGGTTTCAGCCGTCACCACCTATACCTGCTACTACCAACACACGGTGACACTTTCTGTCTCATCATAAACCCCTGAAGTTGTATGGTATTCCTAGATCAGCACTTGCAGAACAGGAGGATAAGATAGGCAAAGAACCTGTAGCCAAAGGTTTACTCTAGAAGATGTATAAACCTTATTGTATGAGTAGGCATACATTGAATTCGGACCGTTTTCATTCTAGATCAGGTAGTGGGTTTTGTTTTATCCTGCAAAAGTTGGTTCATCCTACCAACAGGCAACCTGGTGTAACTCTAGTTAGTATAGTTGGGTACAGCCAGAGACCCCGCCTGGAGCTACCCGACAGGCAGGATGCAGGGGCCCGGGTGCTCAATGGGCTTTTATGGCGCCGGAGGTTGAACACATCAAAGAGGCGGCGGCAGGCAAGTTGATGAGCAGGGGCTGAGGTGCTCAGCGCGCGCTACCAAGCAGGCCATTAAGGATTCATACGTGCCTATCTCAGACACTGCACCAGCTGCACGGCCCCTCCCCCTGCACGGCGGGAGGCTCACACAGGTAACTAGACATTCTTCACCTTTAAGATTCCTGTATCTGGAAGTTGAATGTAAATAAATCAAACTAAGCAGAGAACCATCTGGGATCCTCACATGTGATCACCATATGCAATAACTTAAAACTACCGGTGATCACCACACACAATCAGAATTTGATCACCATACATGCAGCTCATAACCTGAGGTCACCACCCATAATCACAACCCGCGCTTAACATCCTCGATTATCGTGCACATTTCCCCACCCATCATCACCACCTACGGTCACCCCACCTGATGAACCCGGCAATCACAATGTGAAGTCACTGCCCTTGACAACCACCAATCACCACCTTCAGTAATCTCAAAAAACCTGCCGTGACAACCATCCAGAATCACAACTACAATGTTATCCACAATGGGCCTAAATAATCACCCCTCCCTATCCTTATAGGCCTATTCATCCTGATAAGCATCCCATTAGCTGCCTTGATAACCGTCCCAATGATCACCCCGATACCCATCCCTATACCCACCTATTACTGTTAACCTGAATCGGTCCACCCCACCCCTCCACCTCATCCAGGAAAAGGAACACGTGCGTGAAAACGCTGTCACAAACGGGAATCTTTTGTATGAGCCACGTAACTAGGGTCCACCTTCTCACCACCAAAAGTAGGAGGATGCTCAGTTATTGGGAAAATACGTTTGAATTTTGTTATATACCCTTTACAGACTAGCTCCAGAATGCGCATTATACCTGTATTGAACTGTCATTATAACCGCATTTTGAGGCTAGTCTGTAAAGGGTATAAGTAATACTTTCTTCTCTCAGACGTTAAGGAAGTCCTGAATGCATGCTGATTGCCCGTTAAAGACCTGTCGACTTTTCACCCGCTCTCCCGTCACCAGGGGGCGCACTGAACCGGAAGTACCAGAGTTGGCCTTCATGTCCCTGAGTCACGCAGTGTAGGTCAAGGTCACAGGGGCTGCCACACCTTGAGGCGTTTAGACTGTTTGTAGTCGGCCTGATTAATGAGGCATTTAGACTGTGAAGTCTGCATGATTCATAAGGTGTTTAGATTGTGTAGTCTGCATGATTCATAAGGTGTTTAGACTGTGTAGTCTGCAGGATTCATAAGGTGTTTGGACTGTTTGTGATCACTCAGTATGATTGATAAGGTGTTTAGACTGTTTGTTGTCAGCATGAACTAGATTAACTAGATCAAGTGAATCTTTGTTCTATTAAACACTGCCGCGAAAACACAAATACTCTCAATTGTACTAAGATTGTAGACTCAACAATTTAGTGTTCTCATCATATTTTGCTATTTCTACCACACTGCATATCAAACATAAATTCAAGAGCATGCCCTCAATTTAAGAAAAATATACTGAGATCATGCCGGAGATAACCCGGTGAGTACACTCTCTTCTGTTAAATTGTGTACGTGAAATCTCCCATAAAGCAGGGCAATTTAGAGATACTTTTACACCCAAATACATATTTACGCTTAGGGGCTTTGCATTTAGTACGTACCCCCCCCCCCTCCTTTGGCAAAAATTCGCATTGCATTTGTACTAGAAAGTACACGCATTTTACAAAATCTCAGATCCCACCTCCCATCGATGCGTACATACTTAATGGGAGGCCCCTTACAAACCACACTGAAAATTGTCACTCCACTCCTTTTGTCTCATTTTAAACCTCCAACAATTACAGGGCCTTACAGTAGGGGAAGTGCACATATGTACATCGGTGCTTCTTTATATTTTGGCTGGAATTTGAAAGTGCATTCTGAGCTAATCTGACCAAACCTCTTTTCCATTTCATTATTGTAGCTTATAGTCACTGAATAGTTTGGAGGCCAAGCTAGACTTATTTGTGTGATAAATTTTGAGTTTGACACCAAACATTGATATATCTTCATTGGGATGGGAAATTCTCCATCTACACAGCATACTAGGTGATGAACTTAAATTTGTCACATGCTAGGTTAAACTAAAATTATTTGACAAAATTAATGCTAACAACAGCAGAGAGGTAGAGCTGCAAAAAGATGCCTTTTGTGGTTTGTTCTTGCCCAGAAAAGATCAAATCTGAAGGCTTAGTCTGAAAGTTTGAAGGGCCGAATTGGCTTCTTTAAACAAAATTTTACCTAACTCAAAATTGATTAAAGTTTATATCAACTTTGCTATAGGTGTAACTGGCAGAGATCTATTTGATCCTAGTTAAATTGGGAAACAAATTTTCAAACTGAATTAGCTCAGAATGCAATTGAGTTTCAAAAAGAGAAATCACATATTACATCTATCATATCTTTTATCAGTCTGATTCATGTGGTCTGTGCCCACGACGGGGTTAAGTCTGTAGTGGAGAAAAGGAGACCACGTGATTTAGGGAAATGTGAGTACATTATTAAAGGTTGGCACAAGATGTTCCTTATGGATGGTACCCTACGGTACTAAACACACACCTCACACGCTAACGTTTGCCTGTCTGCAACAATGGTGCTTACTGCCTGTCCCAGGAGTGGGTTGAATACTGGAAACACAAAGTGAGTGGTTGGTTGGGAATTGTCGGGAAAGGACTTAATAATGGCGGGCAGTGACTCGCGCCGACTACAAACGACTGTTGGCCGGGTGCCAGGTCTATACGGAGGACGGCCCCGCCTCTATGGGGGCCGCCATCTTGGCCCATTTCCCCCTCAATGGCCCACGTCCATTCCTTTGAGGAGGGATGGAGTCAACCTGACCCACTGTTAACCTAACAAGACCCTGCTATAATACATCAAGCTCTGTATGAAAACACAATAGGTATCACAAATCAACGAGGACATCTTGGTGAACTTCACAATTATACACATATTATGCTGATTGTGAGAATTCCCTTTGGATATCGAATGAGAAATGAGATGTTGGGCACCTAAACGTTTAGCTTATTTCTAGATCCCTTCCCCTTTAGTGACCCCTATGCATGGTGCATGCACAGTGGACATTCCGTAATCTGGTGTGACTGATGTTTTAAGTGTTTAATCCGTAAAGGCTGTGCCACCTGCCCTTTCCCCTACTACCTCACCGCTATCCCCAACGTCTGCCATTTTCCCTGGACCTCCTCCTTTCGCAGCCCCCTGCAGCACATCCCCTTATTCCGCCACCTCCCGTTTGCCAGTCCCTCCTTCCCACATCCCTTTCCACTACACCTGCTTTTCTCCCATCAAATACATGATTGTACCACCTCTCGCTCCCCTGCCACCTCCAGTTATTCTGCCGCCTCCCCTTACCTGTCATTTCTCCTTTTCCTGCCACCTCCCTCTTTTCCAACCACTTTCCCCTCTCATGCTGCCCCTCCCCTTCCCCTGCTGCTTCCCTCTTTCCCAACCACTTTCCCCTCTCTTGCTGCCTCCCCTTCCCCTGCCACTTCAATCTGTCCCAACCCTTTATCTTCTCCTGCACCTGCCTCGAACCCCTTCCTCTGCCCTCTACTCTTACCCTGCCACCTCCCCTTTCCTTGGTCCCTCCCATTCCCCTGCTGCCTCCCTTTTCCCTTTTACATCCCCCTTTCCTGTCTTTTCTCCTTTCCCTTGCCACCCCCGTTTTCCTGCCATCTCGCCAGAGAGAATTAGTATAGTATAACTCTCTCTGATCTCGCCCTACCTTTGCAAGCTCTCTGTCTATAAAGTGTCAGCACTCATTTCATATTCCTGCATCGCCAATTTAGAAGGACCACACACATAATGACACGAACAGTATCTTTGGGCTTGAAACCTGGTTATGACAATATTCATTAAACTTGTATGCTATTTATGACATATATATATAGAGAGAGATGCATGATGTTATGTTGTGTGGGAAACAACACATTTTTATTCTGAAGAATAAGATATACCCTTAAAATGTAAAACAAGTAATCTATGGTTGTGCAGATCCTTTCCCTGCGTCTGGTACCGCCAGTGGCTGAATTGAACACTAAAAGAGACAGGTAGGGTAAGACGAAGTACTTGCCCATTGGAGTTAGTACATGACCCATCCCTACAGGCATACTGCTACTGCAGGGGACTACAAGTAAACAGCTAAGGGATACTGGTCAATCAGGGTACATAGGCCCTGTCCAGAGTACACGTGCTGTTACTGATTCCCACTGGTAGACAGCCAATGAGAAGGCAGCTAGGTGACCAATTGTGTGATTGTACAAGTGATTGTCAAGTGTCAGGGCCCTTGGGAAAGAGGTAATTGGCACAAATTCGACACTTACCTAACATAGACAAATATGATAAATCACAAGGGTAATAGATATTTTACCCAAGAAACATTTGCTTGTTTACCCTGCTCCTTACCCGGGGATGGTAGTCGGACTCAATGGGAAAATCTGAAACTTCAGAAAGAAAATTTGATATCACCTTTTAATGCTTTGAAACATGATGGGGGATATTCAGGAAATCTGAAATCAGACAAATATCTGACAACGTACATCCTTGAACCTAGGCCTATCTCCTTACAAAAGAATATGCTACCATCTACATAAAGGTTCATACAGGTTATCTCTCTTCTATTTTCACGTTCACTGATCATCATGATAACAGTTCACTCATGGGTTCCGCACACGGCCATGCATTTATACGAGCAGCTAAAGGTAAGCAGGAAAGCATGCGTCTGCTACCTGGCAATGCTTTCTAACGGATTACATTCTAGCACCCATGAGGTGTCTTCTGACTGAAGGTTCTGACCCGCGTCGGGAAGGTGGAATATGTAGCAAGGGATGTGAACATTTATGAAAATTTGCAATATACTTTATAGATTCAGAGTAAATAAAACTGAATACTAATGTGAGGAGAAAGAAAAATTAATAGAGGTCCCTCAATGACAATGGTTAACAAAACATTAGTGTTTTGTCAAAAGACCAATTTTTTTCAAATATCAGACTGAGTCAAGTATTACCACTTTGAAAATCATCCTGACTGTCTAATTCAGGTTGCCTATACCTTCTGACACCAGTTTGTGAGTTTGATATCAGCACATGCAGCTGTTCCATTCGGCAAACTGGCATTACATCTGTATTATCCCTGTATTACTAGATAGAAAGCAATTCATAGACATTGTGCAGGTGTTGTCACATGTCAACATGTTGGTTATCACAAAGCTCATTATAACCACACAAGTGAGTAGGAGGACGACAACATGGGCTTTGGACTCTTTGATTTAGCAGCCCATTTTGGGAGCTCTGACGTCCCCTGCTCATTGTCCTGTATTCTGTACCACATCCACGTCCTTAACGTGGCCTGTATTAAGAAGCGCTGCACACGTAGTCTGATCCCGGACCAGTGCACACCACGTCTCCCGTGCCGAGGACCAGGCGGCCTTCAGCTGTTTGTGCATGCCATGCAAGTAAGATGACTGGGAGCCACAAGAAGACAATGCGCTTAAAAAAAAGATGAAATCGACCATGATTGACGTGGAGCTCTTTGATGTTATGAGCTGCCATTTTGCAGACAATGCTGATGACCAGCCTCACTTTACTGCATTGCATGAGAAGCTGGCAAAACGCCGGCAACCAGCCCAATGCAGGGCTGCTGTCCAATCTGGGCCTTGGGTAAAACCCGCCGAACAGACAAAACCCAAAGGGATATACGGCAGATACCCTCTTAACGACCACTTCTTCTAGGTCTAGTCAGTCATTTGGTTTCAGTTTTGTGACCTCTGTTCCATCATGAGATGTTCTATTACTAGTTTCTGTGCCCACATCCTTGCCAGCCCTAATCTTTGAGATCAGTCCTACCACACACACCCTAATCTCGTCATGTCCTACCACAAGTTCAATAATCTCACCATGTCCTACCACACACACCCTAATCTCACCATGTCCTACCACACATCCCCTAATCTCATCATGTCCTACCACACATCCCCTAATCTCACCATGTCCTACCACACATCCCCTAATCTCACCATGTCCTACCACACATCCCCTAATCTCGTCATGTCCTACCACAAGTTCAATAATCTCACCATGTCCTACCACACATCCCCTAATCTCACCATGTCCTACCACACATCCCCTAATCTCATCATGTCCTACCACACGATCCCTAATCTCACCATGTCCTACCACACATCCCCTAATCTCACCATGTCCTACCACACATCCCCTAATCTCATCATGTCCTACCACACATCCCCTAATCTCATCATGTCCTACCACACATCCCCTAATCTCACCATGTCCTACCACACATCCCCTAATCTCACCATGTCCTACCACACATCCCCTAATCTCGTCATGTCCTACCACAAGTTCAATAATCTCACCATGTCCTACCACACATCCCCTAATCTCACCATGTCCTACCACACATCCCCTAATCTCATCATGTCCTACCACACATCCCCTAATCTCACCATGTCCTACCACACATCCCCTAATCTCACCATGTCCTACCACACATCCCCTAATCTCACCATGTCCTACCACACGATCCCTAATCTCACCATGTCCTACCACACGATCCCTTATCTCACCATGTCCTACCACACATCCCCTAATCTCACCATGTCCTACCACACATCTCCTAATCTCACCATGTCCTACCACACGATCCCTAATCTCACCATGTCCTACCACACGATCCCTAATCTCACCATGTCCTACCACACATCCCCTAATCTCACCATGTCCTACCACACGACCCCTAATCTCACCATGTCCTACCACACGATCCCTAATCTCACTTCACCTGTTCAGGCTGAAATCCGTTGTGGGAAGTGGGGTCATGGGTGGGGGAAGGTTGCTGATGTCGTGTGGTGAGTTGTCGCATGTCAATTTGTATTCAACCCCTTCTGTCATGTATCCAATGCTCAATGTCGCATGTCAAATTTAAGAAACGGTCACGTTGTGCTGTGAATGTAGGGGTCTACACCCATAGCAGTGTTTCCGGCATTTCCCGGTCTCGTCGTAACTCCTGCCAGCCTCAACCCTTTAAAAGAAGTCCTATCACTCAGTTCTCACTGCAACCCTCCCTACCCTAACTCCAATCATGCAGTCATGAAGGTATCACTATAGATACCATAAGTTGGTATATCATACTAAAGAGAGGGTGCCGATATAAATGACACATATATTATAAAAACGAAGATTAACCATTATTTCATGATACGGTGCATGTTGTGTTGTAATAGAAGCTGCAGTGGACAGCTGGATGGTGCTTATTTTGACCAAAACTTAGTACTGCGGCCCCAATTTCCATTATGCGTGCAAAAATAGTCGTCTCTCTGCCAGAGTGCAAGTTGAAGTAATGTCTCCTGCGTGTTAGTAGGTCAGCATTCTTAGATTTAGAAATCTTACTCAACGAGTTCAAGGAAGGCTAATAAAATGTCAGATTGGTGAATACGATACCACGAGGACGAGTTTCAATATGACTAATAAATGGCACTGGTCACTAAAGCCGATCTTCCAACCGACACAGATTATCTCTCGTCTGACGCTCATGTAATATTCACGGCCCGTGCAGGGCCGTCTTAATCCCCCCGTCCTCTGACGGATGACAATGGGCGGCGAGCACCTTCTGGTCGTGTAGAGCTCTGGTTACAGTTTTAGAAATTCAGGGGTCTCCCTTCACACACGGGCTGATGCAGAAAACAATTACGAATTGTGTACTCCTCATCATGAAGCCCTCTCTTGTTTTTGGAGGTAAACCCTAAAATTAAGAATGGAAGTCCTGTACAGGGGATGGTAAAGCCAGACAAACCCCAGGCAGAAGACCGAAATCTGAGAATCGTTCTGATTTGACTTCTGGAGAACTAACAGACTGTGAGTAATGAAGGACATTACAGAAAATCGCCCACACCTCCTCCTAATACTGTAATACTCGCTCTTCCAGCAAAAAGTGAGGACCTCAACACAGCACAGGGTAAGCTAACGAGGAACAAGCTCCGAATGGCCAATAAAGAGTGGAACAGTTTGAGTGGTTCTGAATACATTAACTCGGCCGTATGTGTCAATAGGACTGAGGCATTCAAGCATGTGAGAGAAATAATGGATATCTATTAGGCCTTTAAAAAATTGCCATGATGAGGAAACCCAATTTGCTCTACTATTTCAGCCCTTACCTAACCGTTTTTTTATGAAAATCTTTCTAACATAATTATACATATCAAAATCCCAAAAAATCTCAGCCATCAGGGAGCAATGCATCTCAACCCAGGTCACGGTTAAAATGTTTTTCATAAAAGATTACGCAATAACGTAGTAGAACAGATTACAGCAGGAAAAAGTCACAACCTTTATGCCTTTGCTCTTAAGATAAAGGTCAGGAAATTGCAGATGTTCGTGACTAGTGTGAATTCTGTGTTTTCAAGAATGCCTGCGTCTTTTTGTGTATGTTAAAAAGACAAGAAAAACAATTATATCGACCTCAGCTGAACACACCTATTTTTCTTTTGGCCTAATCAAATATATAGAATTTCAAAATAAAAAAAAACTTGGGTAAAATAGAATACTGGATATCCAGAAAAGGACTATCGTCCACTGGAAAGGGCCAGCTGCGTCATGTTAGGTTGGTGCCCCTCCTCCTCCCACATCTCTGTGACCCAGCTGCATCCCATGGGCCCCTCACCTCTCCGTGCCCCTCACATCACAGTACACAGGAAGACCCAGCTGCATCCCATTGGCCCCTCACCTCTCCATGCCCCTCACAGCACAGTTCACATGAAGACCCAGCTGCATCCCATTGGCCCCTCACCTCTCCGTGCCCCTCACAGCACAGTTCACATGAAGACCCAGCTGCATCCCATTGGCCCCTCACCTCTCCGTGCCCCTCACAGCACAGTTCACAGGAAGACCCAGCTGCATCCCATTGGCCCCTCACCTCTCCGTGCCCCTCACAGCACAGTTCACAGGAAGACCCAGCTGCATCCCATTGGCCCCTCACCTCTCCGTGCCCCTCACATGAACACCTTTCTGCTAAGGGGAGGTCATACACGTAGGATGGTCCGCTTGCCTTGATGGCACCTGCAGACCTGTTGCTTTAAAGTCTCTGTGTAATCAGCATAGGTGGGATAGATAGCGAATCCAATTTTTTGGAGTACATTTTTAAACAGACTGAGAATGACTGGGGGACCAACAGTCACAGAGGAACTGCACAGTACCTACCGTGAGAACACATTTGAGGTCTGCACGGTGTTCCATCATAGAAACTTAATTTTTGGGTTGCACAGTTGGGCACTGTGCAAATAGGATCTTATTTCCACTTTATATTCAAAATGCAGTTACTACAAAAGGACATCAGTGCAGTTATCATAGTCGGATCTACAGTGTTCAATTATTTTTTCATTCAGTCAATTCCACAATTTAGGAACTCAAGTGTTGGAGGCACCTGTGCAGTACAAATCGACCCACATTCCTACACCCTGTTTCCCTGTTCCGCTTTGGCTGAGTACAAAACTCAACCAATATCCAATTTGCCGCCGAGGCAGAGCCCCTTACATAACCGCATTACCCGCCGCCATTAGTGCATTAGGGCTGGCCAGGCCGCCGTCTAATGCACAAAGTATCATGTCCGAGGCCCGATTAATCCAATACATCAAGCCTAATTGAGCCTGTTGTCTTCAGAGTGTTCCAACATAATACATGGGGACTTGAGCCGATTCAGAGGGAATAGGGACAGAACTACCCTCCTGACCAATGTTTCTAGGTGGAAAGGGGGAGGGAGGGGAAATTTATTTTTCGGTGGTCGTTGGTGGGGCACTTCAGACGGCACAATAAGGGGATTCTTACCACGGACCGATTGCTATGACCTCCTGATTGTACCTGAACACATGTCGTGATAGTTTTGGAGGTCATAGACGAGTAAAATGAAAAGGATTGTTCAGATGCAAATCTGAACCACCAAAGGTTCCTTTAGTGTACAGGGTCTGGCACCTGCATTGAAACATGGGGGTGAATGGATGAGTTGGCCTTTCCGAAAGTCCACTTCCCGCGACCTGGTGACGTAAAGGCTTGTTCACATTTAGTGACCTGACAGTCAAGGGCCTTCTGTCTACAAACCTCCTAGTCGCCAAGTGGTCTTGATCAGAGATAATTATAGGCACATAAATAACGACTGGCCCACGCATCTGTTGAGTTGACTTGAGTTCTATCTACGTGAACAGCCCGACAATCGAGTCAAGTCAGTTTGAGTTAGGGTCAGTTTGAATGCACGGCTCTACTGTCAAACTGAACCCAACTCACCCAACTAAGAAATTCCCCTCTCTAAAAATGGCCTGATTAAAGTCCAATACCCACTAGGCAATTTTACCAGCAACGGGCGATGGGCGACTGGGAGAATCGGCCGGTTCTTAAGGTCGCCTGTAAGTATGATATATTGGAATGCGCAGGTTTGATCTGAATCGCTGGTAAAAGCGGCCGATTCTTAGGGCAGAATTTTAGTGGGGATCTGTTGGCAGACTCAGGGATAATCGCCTAGTGGGTATGGTTCTTAAAATAATGACATCACTTCCCCACTCTCACCCAGAATTAGGTGCCCACAATTAACCTTGGTTCATGGCGCCCCCAAACTGACGAATCAGAGGCAAGGAAAAGAGTGGATTATTCCACCTTAATTTTGAACACAGATGAATCAGTGTGAGGGCAGGGGTGTATGTCCTGGGTACGGACTGAATGGGATGGGGTAATTACCCTACTAATTCTAAAATGAGGTCATTTCACATGTTACAGTCTACACACTGAACTTACTTCAGGCCATACCAAGAACCAGCAAAATAGACTGTTACAAGCCAGTCCGTTTGATTGCTGATTTGTTAAACAGCTTTCTAATGGACCTGTGGGAACCAACAAATTAGGTCATGACACCATTATTTAGTTCCCGTCTCATCCTCTACGTGGCTTCATGGTGTAAGGGGTAGCAACTCCCCCCAAACAGCTTTGTTGTGGGGTCGAATCCTTGAGGGACTTGTCTTTAAAAAAGTAGACCCAGCAGGGGATAACATTTGAGTCGGTGAACTCTGAGCAGGAGAGGACCTTCAAGTCGGTGGACCCTATCCAGGAGGTAACTTCTGTGAACCCTGACCAGGGGGTAACCATCAAGTAAGTGAACCCCTATCAATGGGTTCCTTTCAAATAAGTGGGCATTAAGTAGGGGTTAAGCGCCATACCCACTAGGCAATTTAACTGGCAATGGGCGACGGGAAACTCGGAGAATCGTCATCGGCCTTTCTTACAATCGCCTGTTAGTATAGTATATTGATATGTACATGCTGGATCTGAATCAGTCCCAAAATCGGCCAATTCTAGGGGTAGAATCCAACTTAAGCGCTGATCCGCCGGCTGGTTGTGTAAAAATCGCCTAGTGGATATGGAGCTTTAGCTTCAAGAAGGTGAACCCAGAGCAGGGGGTAACCTTCTGGTAGACGAACACAAAGGGAGGGGCATCATTCAAGAAGGTGAACTTATAATGCAATAAGTAGGTAGACCCTTAACGAGGGTAACCTCTCTAATACCTTTTACAGACTAGGCTCAGCATGTGCGTTCTGTCTGTGTTGAACTGTCATTATTAGCGAATTTTGAGGTAGTCTGTAAAGGGTATAAGAGATGTGCCCTGAACCTTCGAGTAGCTGTACCTTCTTAACAGACGTCTTGCTATGGCCTTAGTCTGGGGAACAGATTGCAGTAGGCTCCTCTAGTCATGCTGGTGAAGAGATTCCACTCTCTAAAGCAATAAATATTAAATGTGTTCGCACGTACTCGGCCTCTTCAAATTACTGTAAATATTTATAGAGTGCATTATTGAGGACATTGCCTAAGCTGGGGCGACATTTCTTTAATTTCACTAAGCATTTTTTTGTTTTTAATTCCACTAAGCATAAGATCTTTTTGCCTATTCACTATTTGATTTAAAGAATTGATTTCAACAATTTTGACAGTACAAATTAAACTTACACACCATGCTAGGTTCCAGGATGATTCATGGAGGGTCAGTCTTGGTTCATGTGTTGTTCGCAGCGATTTACGCCACTGTGATATATGGATGGTTCATAAATACCTCAGGTAGGGCCTTCCATTTTTCTCTAGAATTGAGGATGACGCATTTTGTTTATCTAATTCAAAATGCAGAAACTTCCCAGAATGTTGGACCCCCTGCCCTTAATGCAAATATTATGAAATTAACCTGATTGATGTATATACAAAATAATTGTCGCATTAGCCATTCTTAATATATATATCTGAAAGACAAGTCCAATTCGTACATTCAACCATTCAAAGATATCTGACAGAACTCCCAGTGCTATGAGAGAGCCTGGTGCCTCTAGCAGCTTTAGTGCTGTGAGGAGGCCTGGTGCCCCTAGCAGCCTTAGTGCTGTGAGAGGGCCAGGTGCCCTTAGCAGCCTTAGTGTTGTGAGAGGGACTGGTGCCTCTAGCAGCTTTAGTGTTGTGAGAGGGCCAGGTACCCCTAGCAGCTTTAGTGCTGTGAGGAGGCCTGGTGCCTAGCTCAGCAGGCCCAGCACTGCTGCTGTTCACTGCTTTCCCCATGAGCAGTTATTTAGTTTCCTAAAAAGGCATCAATTACCTCCAGCTTGTCCTCCTTCTAGATTCCCTATGCTGATGGAGTGCACTGTACTACGAGTGGCAAAGGCATGCCGCTCACAAAAATTAAACCTTTTAGGCGGACAAATATAATGATAACTGCTAAGATTCTCCAAAAAGTGGAACACCGGCGAACCAACTTACCCCAGGCACAGGCAGTTAAACATCAGCAAGATTATAAATAACTCTGCTGATGTGGTGTTTTAAAATAACCCGTTCAAGTCTTGGCGTCAGAGCCCGACTTCATTTCTTGAGATTCCCACAGAAAATAGCCAAGCATGTGCACCTTATTACCAAACCAACTAAAAGACGTTTTGACCATAGCCTGCTGTACCTTAGTAACCACAATCCATTAGGATATCCCCTTTTAGAGATAAATTGATTTTCCATACTCGAATTGAAAACTTATTATATATATATATATATATATATATATATATATATATTCCATATACCTGTATACAATATGGGAAAGACTATTCTATGATTCTAATATCACCCAAAGTAAATATGCTTTACTGTCGATTTTTTGTCAAATGAGCTACATCTATGTTCTTTCCAAGAAAGGATGCCAAAATGTAAGTAGTCATGTATTTTTAACCTAACACATTGCCACACTTTGACACATTATTTCTGAAACCCAACCGAGATTGTGAATACTAACTATATTCATGGCAGCTTAAAGGGATTAAGAGGTGTTTGATCAAAAATAGAAATCCATTACAGATCTCTCAATTAAGTTTAATGGGGTAAAATAGACCAAGGAGAATATGATAAAACCAAAAAAAGCATACGTCACCATGCTTATCTCTGAGTAAATGCCTGAGGAAGGGAGTGGCCTTAACTATAGAAGTCTATGGGAATTACCAAATTTGACACTCTTACATGTCTCTATGAGAATCAATATCCATTAGAACCCAACCAAAATTGGTCAAGATGTGCCTTGGGACCTCCCCAACATTTAGAGACCAGAAAAAATATAGGTTACCGATGAAATAAAGCAACCAAAGTCTCTTGAATATTTACGACTGGGTAATTTCAGTACATTCAAGTATAAATCATTTCTTTCTGGCCTTGTCAATTTTTCATCCAGAGGAGTGTTGTTTCATACTCTGAGTGGACTTAGGCCCCTGCCAATGCCTGATAGTCAATTTTAGAATTTTGAGAAATTGTATTTTTCTAACCAGGTGGCGCCAGTGGGCATAGACCAATATACCTTTAAAACTGATGTTTCATTGCTACATCTATTTGTTTTAACATTGATATAAGTTCTAATTTAACCAATGCTCATGACTAAAAAATTATTTTAAAAATTTAAGGAATTGAAATTTTCACACCAGGGGGCGCTTGTGCAGTCACCTCTTAATCCCTTTAAGTACAATATTTTATATCGTGTTGAAGTAGATATTGAGAAAGAACGAAGCGAAAACGTAGTTTTATTCATCTGAAGCTATTTTCTGGAAAATGTTATTTATTGTCTTTGAATAATCACTTTCTGCTGGTACAGAGCACCGAGAAGTTTACCGCTGGTTTTAGACACCTTGATATGATTCAAAGACTTCCTCCGCCATAGACCAAACCCAATCCACAGGCCTGGCATGACCTTGACAGGGACACGTGACCTTAATTCCCCTCGGACCCGCTTACTCCGAGTCCGACGCAGGGGGTCACGGGAAGGCAGCCTTGACTTCCGGTCAGTGGGCTCTGAGTGCGCGTCTGGTGGATACCACCTGTCGGGTATAGATGGCGATCGTGAGCCCTAACGGCCGGGGCCTTCACAGAAATGACTCATTTTCTGGCCTTCTCTCAGCGGTGCCTGGCACCATTTATAGCCCCATTCCACAATGTTTTATGCCACAAGGCGAATGCATACAAACCTAGTTGCCAATAGTGTCAAACGACTCCAGAACCCTGAAAATCGTGCTAGTCGTCTGCTATTGAATATCAAAGAAGTTAGGCAGATTTAACATGTGTGATGGTTATCGCATGTGGAGATGAAGGACTAGGGTGACAGCAGCTTCTTTTTGTAGAAAGTTCCACTAAAACACGTCTGTGTTCTGAGTATCTGTAACTGTTGGCATCTTAGCATTCTTATTTCATGAAAGCTCGAAAATTGGTTTTCCAAAAATCAATTGATGGTTGATAACTTAGAAGTTGATATTACCAATATCGCTTTTTCCTTGAAATTACCAATGGAATATGATCACTGTTTTCATATTTCTATAGCAAAAAGTTGATTGATAAAATAAAGAAATGCGTTTTGTATTCATACACGTTTACGACCCTTTTGAAAAATAAATAACCTGGTCTTCAAGTTAGGTCTTTCTCTGCTAACAAGTCGTAAAAATGGCACGGTACTCCCTGATGGCACTTCTTTTTTTCTTTTTTTTTTCTTTCTTTTATTTATTTATTAAACCGCATTCATTACAAGTAATGATCTTCCATGTAGGTGTTTAAACATATATAACAACACACATGATAATTTTAGACAAAGATAAGGAATGACAAATTAGAGGTCATAGAAATTCATGTAATATTAATAGTACTTAATCACGCATAAACGTAGCTAGGAAAAGCATCCGAATATGAACGTGATAAATAGTACTCAAGTTAAGTCATCATAAATAAGCTTCAATTGATTGTTTAAAATCCAATAAAGTCTCCTTGTCCTGTAAATAGATTATTCCACATACGGCTACCAGTGACATATGGCGCTTTTTATTATAAATACAGAGTTAATATGGTCTATATGAAATATAGGCCTATCAGCTTGTCTGGTATGTCTATTGAAATTAACCAAGTACGGTCATCCAGATGCAACTTGTACATTTTTGAAAGCAATTGAACTTCTAATGCTAATAGCTACAGTTCTGTAGTACAGTTACTTTATCCACCTAATACACAGAGCTATCCATTTTCCGCATAACACCCAGCCTCCCCTCATGACGTGCCCGTCCCTGTCGACAACGGATCATTAGCCGTGGCCAGCATTGGATGCACAAAGCATGGCCGCCGGCCACAGTCAGTTTTGAACTGAGCTGTTTGCATTCGCTGCGTGCATGCAGCAGAGACGACGCGCTCGGGCTTCTAGGCCGAGTGGCTTTGAATGTGCTGCCAATGCCTGCAGCCACTCTGCGAATGGCTTCCTCTTCCGTCTAAACTCATAACACTAATTCCAAGGGCCCTGTGTCACCAACCTCCTCCAATGTGCACAAAACATAACGACTACTACATTCAATGCCCTAAAAGCCTAGTGTATTTTTCTATCTCTTTTAGAGTGCACTGGTGCGGCATGTCCCGGGACAGCTGGTCCTGCCCACCTTGGGTGGTCTAAACAGTGCACTGCTGCCATATCTGCCATATTCGCTTATCTAGTGCTAGTATAATGCGTTGGTCCATGGCTCAGTTTGCTATGAATAGTGGCACCCTATTCGTGACACTATGACTAACAAAAATAGAGTCATCACAGCTCCAATTCTCCCTCATTCTCTACGCCCTCTCCAAGCTGTAGTGCATTTCACACCTCAACATCATTTTCTATGCACCTTTCAATGTTTTAAGGCTAGATATGAATAATTGTTTATAACATATAGTTTATCTTATTTTTGCTTGATAGAGGTAAATTGATCCATATCATTTCTACAGTTATAGCTTTGGAAATACTAGACTTCTTTTGTGTCAGGTCTTTTAACCAGCGCCTCACCATCCATCACCACCTGCCTGTAGCAGTAGGTAACGTCCCCAAGAAGTAACTGTAACAGTAAGTTTCTCAACCTAAGTCTATCATCACTCCTCTGTAGCAGGAGGTCACTCAGTGTTGAACTATCACCATTCATCTGTTACGGTAGGTCACTTTACCAAAATCTATCACCACTAGGTTGTAGCAGCAGGTCACTCAAATAGTGTATATCAAAACTAGCCTTTAGCGGTAGGTCACTCCACCAACGTCTTAACTATCACCACTCGCCTTTAGTGGTAGGTCACCCTACCGACGTCTAACTA